>CM073468.1:3697500-4170000 GCA_037074535.1 Gleditsia sinensis | reverse complement strand
GTTGTTTATCTATTTATTACATATTTTTAGAGATTTCTTTTCTATTTTCGCATTTAATGTTAATTAGTATTTTATCTTACATTATTTCTATTTAAACCTATATTACTAAGACTTTGAATTAATAAAAATATCTCAAAATTACTATACAGTTTTCAGATTGACTTTAAATTTTATGTTTTTCAGAATTGATGAATAAATTTTTTTGTATTAATATTATGAGTAAAATGATTTTATAGTTTTAAAATGTAAGTAAACATTAATGAAAAGTAAAGGCATCTCTTTTTTTAAAATATATGTATGCTTAATTTTGAATATATATATATATATATATATATATATATATATATATATGACGACGGTGGGTTTATAGAAATGTGTATGGACTTCGAGAATAAGGTTTTGATTCTTATGGCCACAAAATAATTTTAATTTTGAAATGTTCATAATTTTTAGGTAGTATTATATATTATTTTATTATTATCGATATTTTGAATGATATTAATTTTTTTTAAATATTAATACATTAAAATATATTTTAATTAGTCATTTGACATTTATTAACTAAAAAATAATTTTAAAAAGATACACTTATACATTTTGTTCAATTTAAATTAAACAATTTTTAATAATAAAATTATTAATAAAATTTATGCTTTATGTATTTTTAAAAGAAATTATAATTAATTTAATTTAATAAAATACATATAATTAAAAGAACAAATTAATATTTTAAAAAATTTCAAATAAGAAAAAATAGTGTCATTTTAAAACAATACCTTAAAAGATTATCAATATAAATTTAAAAAAAAATGTGAATTTTTTTTAAATTTATAAAGAGAACATAATTTATTTTAAAATTAACATTGACATAAAGAAAACATGAATGCATTATTTTTTTCTTTCATTTTTTTAATTTCAATGTATTATCAGAGGACAAAAAATACTAAGTGGGTATACTTTGTTAACATAAGCAAAAAAAATTCTGCATATTTTTATCCTTTCCCCCCACCTTAAAAACATCTAAAAAAGTTCCCCCCATTTTATTTTTTTCTGGCCGCGTTAACTTTTCCTTCCAAGCCAAATCTGCAAATCATTGTGCCCTAGCCCCAAGTCGCCCTGCTCTCCACTTCAGATTGGTTCAAGCTCGGTCTGCGGCTTCCGGTGACAGGGGATCTTCCTCCTGCGCCGCGAGATAGCACTCCTGCGAGAGCTTGTTGGCTTCTTCCCGCGAGACAGCTCCACTGTGAGATAGCTCCGTTTGTGTTCGTCTTGCCTTTGCTGCGAGACCGCGAGATTGCATTTGCCGCCGGCCACCGTTCGTCTTCGTCTTGCCTTTGCTACTGGTAAGATACCCTTCTCTTTCGTCTTAGTCTTGTCAATTGAAGAAGGGTTCGAACCAGGGTTATAGAGGGGTAGAAATAAGAGTAAAAGGGAGCCAAGAGAGATAGAGGGAGAGACGACTATGGGTGTTTTTCTGTCAATTCGATTCTACTTTCTCTCGGTATGAATCAGAAGCTGTTCATCGGGGAAGAAGGTGCCCTCAATGTCCGAAAATGCTTTCAGAATAATTGGTCCACTCTCAGTGAAGCTGTGTGGGTTAAGGGTTGTGGGTCACTGCGAGAAAAGATCAAAAGAGAGGAACCTTTGAGCCTCTTCATATTAACCTTTGAGCCTCTTTCGGCTTATGACCCATTTTTGTTCTTGACATGTATAATATTACTTATTCAGATTGTTTCAATTATGGATTCTAAATGTATCAGTGTTGGGTTCTGGTTTATGAGTTTATCTCTTCCTTTGTCCCGTTCTTCTGTTTCTTTGCTTTTGTCTTATACTCCATGTTTATTATAGGTGGATCTGTTTTGCTACCATGGAAAACTGCATGATAACACTTGGGCCAATGTACATTTTAAGTGTTCCTTGCAAGTTTGGGACATCTGCTTTGCCTTCATTCTGATAACAGATTAGGCAGGAAAAAATTGTTAATCTGGATTATTTTTTGTAAGGGAACAATTGACCATCAGCCAACCTAATAATGCTTACAGGATTTTGTCTTCCCTTTATTTTGTCTTAGATTATATTTCATTGGTTGTTGATCCACATGCTTTAGAAAACAGAAAATGGCATGCAACTGTTGGAGCTTGGAGGCAGTTCCAAGTTGTTTGAGGAGTTTAGTTTCATTGAAGTGGATCAGATGAACAATATATGTTGACGATCATGCCATGAGTCAACTAAAACATAATTTTCTCACAAACTTCTTTTTTAGGTCTCAATTTTTCTATCTTTTGTTTCATTGAGCATTTTCCCCAGATTTATTGATGTGATGAACCAATTGATCAAAAGGTTTAATTGTGCTTGTAATAAGAACAGGAGCTGTTAGGCAATAATCAATATTTTGTGGAGAGAGCTCATGTGGACATTATTTGTGAGCATTTCCATTGTTCGGTGGAAAGAAATTAAGTGTTATTTTAGTGTGTTGAACACAATTACTCTTTTGTAGAGAAGAGGAATCTTTGTGACACAGGGAATATATACCATGTCTAGTTCTTTTCATTCTCTCAATGGCTGATTAAAATTTTATTGTTCCTTAGTTATATTGGTGCTACTATCTTTTAACTAAAGATACTGATCTTCTTTGTTTTATTTCTTTCGCTTCTATATTATTCTTTTGTATTTATTTCTCCTGAATTTGTCAACTATTTAGGTGCTGAGGTATTAAATGTTGACTGGTTGGAGTCTTTTATGGGCATGACAAGAAGATACTCAATTCCACTGAGCGCTTGATTGCTTTTGCTATACTCCATCAGGTTTATTCAGCCCAGAACTCAGCTTCAAATCCCTTCATTAACTTTATCATAAATGTAAGCAAATTATTTCATTTTTGTCATACCCAAAGTTATTTATTATCTTCCTTGTAGGATTTATTGAACAAGAGAACGAGTTTACTAAAAGATTTTTCTTATTCATAAAATCTGATTTTAATTCCTCATTAGTGCTTAATTAAGTTAACCAACTTTTGTTTGTATGATAATTCATAATAACAAAAATAGATATAGAGTCTGAATATATTTTAAATTTGTATTGATATTCAGTTTGTAAATTCAATAATGCTATTGGGTTTAGCCTGATGTGGCAGGTCATCATACTGGATTTTCTTGATTCTTGATAATGTCTTGCAGCAGGTTACAAGTCTAGTAGATAGCAACTCACCACCAGGCATGCAGCTGATTAAGCAGCTCTCATAAAATTACTAATTAGCTGTGTTTCACAATGTTGATATGAGTTGTACATTCATCTATTATGATGAAAACTAGGTTTTAAGCTCGAATTTTAAGATTTTTCATTTTATAATATTTTAGTAGTAAAAATTAAAACTGATATAGCATATGCAAATACATGCTTAAATTAATTTATTTTATAAATTTTAAATATTGGTGTTTTAATTATGACCTTATGCTCCTCTAACACCTTTTGTGTTTATGCATTCCTTCAAAGTCTTCACTTCATGATTCTAGTTTATAAATTCCTGGTTGTCTGAGATATTGGTCAAGTCTTAATTGACTCTTAATTGCTCCACTAAGGTTTACATATTAGTGAACGTAAAACATCTTGTCACATGGACCTTTAAGTTATAATTTCAATTTGGCTTCTCTTTAGTTATGTGAAATTCTTGATACTTTGAGCTGAAGCAATTATGTGAAATTAATACTAAGCACATGATATTACATAATCTGCGACAATATGCATGTGTATATTTTATTTGATCAGTTGTTGTGGGTGCTTCTCTTGTATCCTTTGTAATGTAATTTTATTATGTGACTGCTGAGATAAAGATAAGTTCTAATTAAACAAGCTGCCTGTGATGATGAAGCTGAAAAATTTGAGAGGGCATTTATTGTCTAGCTGCTAGGCATTGATGGCTTGAACAATGGCAGAGAGGTTATATTATTTGTGAATTTCTTACACACTTTAGTGATATAAATTTTACTGAGATTAGAAATTTTGTACTTGCGGACACTTAGAAAGATTTTTGGTCATTCTGGGCCATTTGTTCTGAACTTGAAAAAATTGGCTGCAAAATTTGGTCAGATCATTTGACTTGCATCACTTAAAAACTTAGGTTTACTTGAATCTACTGACCTTGATCAGTTATACTGATTGCTTGCTAACTTGTATTACTTTTAAGTGTGGAAAGTGATACATGTGCCTTAATTCTACATTACTTCAAATGCTTGTATTACTTTTAGGTTTACTTCAAATGTTTCTAATTTTTATTTTTAATTTTTATTTCTTGAAACTGATTTTCATTTTCTATTTTTCATATTTTTTAAAACGTATTTGTTTTCTGTTTTTACTTTATTTTCATTTTTCACTATTTTCTAATTATATAAACAATAAAAAACTATTAATACATATTGTAATGAGTTCATAATAATTACAGAAGTGTTGCAACTACAGTGTGCCACAATATTAAAAATTTTGAAAACATTTTTTAAAAATAAAAGTAGACAATGGTAAACAAAAACATTTTCATAGCTATTTTTAGTTTTCGATGAAAATAAAAAGTGAAAACTAGGAAATCAACCATACCCTAAATTTTTAAGACCAATGATCGACTAGAAAACTATTTTTGGAAGAATGAGTTTTGTGTTTGAGAATGTTCACCCAAATTTAACTTTGTAGGATTAAATTTTGCTGCTTGCTCTACCTACTATATTGCTTGATTGTTTGTAAATTCTATCATTGTATAACTATCTTGATTGTTAATTCCTTTGTCTGTAACTTCTGATGACTTATAATTGAGTATGATAGCTTGTCATGTTCACTTGATGAATGTGCATTACAATTGTTTCTAAATCTTGACATCCTTTTTTTAAGTTATAGTTTTAAACTGTAAGTGCCCTTGCATTTTTTTTTTCTGTCCAAAAGTATAAATACATTTATCATTTAGCCAAAATAAAAATATTTGAATATGATTTTTTTCTTGGTGTACTGTGGTTGCATGTGACAAACCCAATATTTATAACAAGCTTGACAACAAAATGGCAGCATTGGTCAACAACTCCAAATAGTCATATAATCATATTAGATACTAGATCATATATTTTATAGTGGATTGCTCATAATTGTGCTGCCACTATTTTTGCTTTTTTTTTTGTAAAGTGTATAATATTCTCAAGTACTTGCTCTTTAACCTGGCTAGCAAACTTGATTCCTATCCTCTTCTATGTGTAAATTTTTGTTTTTATATACACTATTTGTAGAGAGTTCTTGAAAGTGCACATTTCATTTGCAGGTATGTGGCAAGTGAGTTGACATAAGATATCATTGTTAGTGTAGGGGATATAAAGTTTTATCTACACAAGGTATGCCTCAACCAAGTAATCTTTCTAGTCTTGAGAAATTTTATATTAGCTGTTAGCAGTAATTTTTCTTAGAGGCCCTAAAACTTGAATCGATGCCATTGTTGTGTGGCAAAATGATGCAGAACATGGCACTTGAATTCAGGATTATTTACTATAATTTCAAACCATATTTGCCATCAACCATTCATTCATCCATATTCTTTTGCCAAAATGCTAAAATATATTCTCCTTTCTCATTGCATAAAGGTGACAAACTCAGTGGCTCAACTAATTGTTTACTTGCACATTGCCGTATGTTAGGCTAATAGGTCATGGTTAACATTAAAAAAGAAGTCATTTATTGTTGATAAGGATAGTTATGTGACTAAACTTAGTAATATGACTCTAACAGGGAGAATGAGTGAGACAAGGGCTTTTATTAGTTTTCATTCAGAGTTATCAAACCCTGTAATGAGCTATTTTTAAAGCTTCATGCAAAACAAGGTTTTTAATATCAGTTAGGCTTCTAAGCAATATTTTTTTAAATCAAATTTGATTATCAATTAGGTTTTTATTAATTTTATTCTCCAAGACTTATGCTTTTCAATTGTGTCATAATAGGTTAGGCTACCTCTTTCATTTTAAAATTTGTTCTCAACTATTATTACTTGTATGCTATAAATAAAAATGGTTTTGAAGTTTATCATGCGTGCTATCTTGCAAAAGCACACAAATTACCCTTAGCCTCATCTACTACTACTTACACCCCTTGAACTTGTCTCTAATGACTTACAGGGTCTTGCTCTAATCAAAACCGTTTCATGGCTTCTCTTATTATATCAATTATTTTGGTGCATATTCCTAATTTACGTGGGTTTACTTACTCAAAAGCAAACTTGGTGCATTTCAAGATTTTCTTAAGTTCAAACACATGGCAGAACTTCAATTAGCATATATATATATATATATATATATATATATATATTCATAATGAAAGCTTACAACATTTGTCATCATCAGTCTCAATTTTTGAAAACACTCTAAAATCTGTATGATTTAAGTAAGATTCTAACTTTAGAACTTCAAGAATAATTATTGTATTTTAGTTTTCTAGTTGCTAGCCGTAGGTGTGTTTTATCTATATGCATGTAAATCATATATTTTGTGTTGAAAAAGATGCTTTGAATAGGTATTAATTTTGCATAGAATGGCTAGAATATTGCTGTTTTGTCCAAGATTTAAATGATGTATGCTTGTATGAGGATGAAGAATTAAGAAATGGAGGGTTGTTAACCAAAAAATTGATTTCTATTCACATTATGCCTTTGATGTTGGTATTGGTTCAATATATTATTATAATTTGTGCTATATTGAATTAAGATGTTTCTCTATGCCTAAAAATAGGATGGAAGTTCCTGAACATCGTAAGTGGATGGATAATAGGGTGGGTCCTGATAAGAGATCAGTTACAGATGAGTTTATGGCAGGAGTTGTTGAGTTTATAGAGTTTTCTTGTAGTCAAGATCATTTTAAAAGTGTAGGAAAGTTGAGGTGTCCTTGTAAAAAATGCAAGTGTCAGAAGTATTGTTCAGTTGATGAAGTGAAAACCCATCTTTGTATGAAGGGATTTATGAGTAATTATTATTATTGGACCAACCATGATGAACCAAGACCTCTCTTTCCACCAGTGGTTTCAAGAAACTCATATTATGGAAGTAGTGACTTTCAGGCATGCTTTAATGATCAGGAACAAATGGTAATGGATGCTGCTGGACCATCTATTGGTAATTATATAGAGCAACAAGGTTTTGCTCATTGTGAACAGAGGGATGAAGATCCTAACCCGGAAGCCAATTTTTTTTTTAATATGTTAGAAGCTGCGCATGCTCCTTTGTATGACGGTTGTCAAAATTATTCTGAATTGTCAGCTGCAGTGGAAGCTTTGGGCATCAAGTCGGATTTCAATATTTCTGAGAATTGTTTCAATCGGTGGGTACAATTTATGGGAAATGCATTGCCAAATGAAAATCGTATGCCTAAAAACCTCTACCGTGCAAAGAAATCAGTGGAGCAATTAGGATTGGGTTGTATAAAAATTCACTGTTGTCGAAACGGATGCATGATTTATTATAGTCCTCTTGATTTGGAGCTTCGTCATTGTAAATTTTGTGGTGAAGAACGTTACAAAAGAGTCATCAGAAATCGTAAAGTAAGAGATCTTCCAGTGAAAAAAATGTGGTATTTTCCACTTATTCCAAGGCTGCAAAGACTTTATTCGTCAATGCAAACTGCAAGTCAAATGAGATGGCATCGGGAAACTGTGAGGGCAACAGGCTCTTTGTCTCATCCATCTGATGGCGAAGCCTGGAAAAAATTCGATGAAAAATATCCTGAATTTGCAATGGACCCTCGAAATGTGAGGTTAGGTTTGTGCGCTGATGGATTTGCTCCATTTGATAAAACAGGTCGGACTTATTCATGTTGGCCAGTTATTGTTACCCCTTATAATCTTCCCCCTTGGATGTGTATGAGGAGAGAGTTCTTATTCTTGACCATTATAATTCCTGGTCCTTCCAATCCAAAGAATAGAATTGATGTGTATTTGCAACCACTTATAGATGACCTCAAACTTTTATGGAATACTGGTGTCACGACTTATGATGTCTCACTAAAACAGAACTTCAACATGAAAGCTTGTTTGTTGTGGACCATCAATGACTTTCCTGCATATGGGATGCTTTCAGGTTGGATGACAATGGGAAAACTTGCTTGTCCAATATGTATGGAGTGTTCAAAGGCATTTACCCTTCGACATAGTCGGAAGACGTCTTTCTTTGATTGTCATCGACAATTCTTGCCACTTGATCATAGTTACAGAAGGAATAAGAATGCTTTTCGGAAGAGACATACTGAAACATCTTTACCTCTGCCTCGATTAACAGGTGAAGAAGTGTTGGAAAGGGTTAGACATATGCCTAGCATAACTAAAGAGACATATGATAACATCCCAGGGTATGGAGTTATTCACAACTGGACGAACCAATCTATATTTTGGGAGTTACCATATTGGAAAACAAATCTTCTTCCACACAATCTAGATGTTATGCATATTGAGAGAAATGTCTTCTTGAATATTTTATACACAGTGATGGACACTAAAGGTAAGACAAAAGACAATTTTAATGCAAGGCTCGACTTGGCGGAAATTTGTAGACGGAATGAATTAGAGTTGCAAGATGGAAGAGATGGCAAGCTAATTAAACCCAAAGCAAAATACACATTAACTAAGCAACAAAGATTAGTTGTGTGTGAATGGGTCAAAAAATTGAAACTGCCAGACGGATATGCCTCTACATTATCAAGGTGTGTTGACATGAGAGAAGCAAAGTTGTTTGGCTTGAAAAGTCATGATTGTCATGTGTTTATGCAACGCTTGCTCCCAATTGCATTCAAAGTATTGCCAAAGCCTATTTGGAACGCACTCACAGAATTTAGTCAGTTCTTTCGAGAATTGACTTCCCCATTGTTGCGAGAGGATACTTTACATGTGATGGAGCAAAACATTCCAGTCATTCTTTGTAAATTAGAACAAATTTTTCCTCCAAGTTTTTTTGACTCAATGGAACACCTTCCAATTCATTTGCCATACGAAGTAAGGGTTGGAGGTCCAGTGCAATATCGATGGATGTATCCATTTGAAAGGTAGAGTTACGTCTCCTTTTTGTTTTTTTTAAATTATGGAATCGTATTCGTAGTACTAAATGTATCAATTAATTGTATTAGGTTTATTCACACACTAAAAGACAAGGTGAAGAACACAGCTGCAGTTGAAGGATCAATTTGTGAAGCTTATTTGGTAGAAGAGACCTCTACATTTGCATCCTACTATTATCCACCTGATGTTCCATGTAGAAGGACTCAAGTACCACAAAATGATGATGGAGGTCAAGGTTCTTCAAATAGGCTACCGCTTTCTATCTTTAATTATCCCGGCCGTCCAACCGGAAGATGCATATCCTTCATGTTAGAAGAAAGGGACTTACAAATCGCACATTTATATGTTCTTCTAAATTGTCCTGAAGTGGAGCCATTTTTAACGTAAGTGCATAAAATGCTCATTTAAGTGTTACATAAATATATATATATATATATATATATATATATATATATATATATATATATATATATATATATATATATATATATCACTATAAATTGTTCTAACATGTTTTCTAAATATAGCACATATACTAATATGTTACAAGATTGTGGGATGAGTGACTCGGAAGTGGACAGACAAATCTCCACAATGTTTCCTATTTGGTTTAAAGAATACGTATGTTGCACGAATTCTCCTTAATTTCTTATTTTCTAATATTTTGCTTCTTATGTGAGACTAACTTAAATATTTGATGACAAGGTGTTAAATAATAATGTTGAAGATGCCTTTCTAAAGAGTTTGGCATGGGGTCCTCAAACAAAAGCCAACAAATGGCCATCATATTATGTAAATGGTTATAAATTTAATACAAAAGATCATGGCCAAGGTATGGGTACAACAAATTTTGGTGTATGTTGTCTAGGTGGTACGGATGAAACAACAGAAAATAATTATTATGGGGTTTTAACAGACATTATTGAAGTACACTATACAGGATGGCCTATAAAGGTGTTAGTTCTATTCAAATGTGATTGGTTTGATCCCACCTTAAATCATGGAACAAAGGTAAATAACTATGGGATTGTTGAGGTTAGAACATCCAGGAGATATAAAAATTATGACCCTTTTATATTTGCACAACAAGCAATGCAAGTATATTATACACAATATCCTGAAGGGCAACGTGATTGGTTAGTAGTGATCAAAACTAAGGCACGAAACACAATACAAACTGCAATAGAAACTAAAATGTCTGAAAATGATGCTCCATACCAAGAAGAGTCATCAATGCAATCGCCTGTAATAGTTGCAAATGACAATCTCGAGCAGAGTTTTGTTGATATTGAAGGCCCTGTGGATGAAGTATATGGTTCTTCTTTGAACCTACATGAAGTAGATGTGGATGAAGAAGATACTGAGGAAGAAGGAGAATGGGAAGATGAAGAAGAAGAGGAAGAAGAAGAGGAAGAAGACGAGAAAGAGAATGATAATAATGAAGATGTTTAGGTATTGTTAGGTTTCATTTTACTAAGTGTATTATGTAGATCATATATTATGTATTTTTGAAGTAGATTATAAATCTATGGTAGTATGGTTATGAGTTTCATTATCATTGTCTTTTGTAATTATTTTTATTTTTTATTATTGTCATTAAATTTTATTGAAATAGATGATTATGATTATCTTTTTGTCTATAGATGACAAGTAGAGGAAGGGGTAGAGGTAGAGGCCGGGGATGGGTTATCTCTCAGCCATATACACAGCCAGACACATCACCTGTTGCTGACATAGCTCACCTTGACCAGATCCACACTGGACATACACCTACTTTATCTCCCTTTTCCCAGACTTGTCATACTTCTACTCCATCTTCCCATTCACAAGCATCTCATTCTAGTGCCTCATCTCCTCATCTTTCTAGTACAGTTGCCCCTACCCTACCTACACATACTATATGTGTCCCATCTCCTAATCAATCCACATGTCCAAATGTTGAGCCAGTTCCTTTCACACACACTATTCAGTGGGGAACAAGGGAAATAGATGGTCGAATTTGGATTAGATATGCACCCGGGAACACGTAAGTAATATGTGTGTGTGTGTGTTTTTTTTTTGTCAGTATATTTATTTAAATTGATATCTATACTTTCAGGTTTTATCCTGACATCTTGACAAGAGGTGTCATCACAACAATTTTCAAGAAAAAATTTGAAGGTGCTTGGTCCAGTTGGGGAAAAGTTGACAAAAATACCATTCAAATGTGGTTCGAGGAGTTCAAGGTAATATGTAACATTTCGTATCATATTTATTGATATCTTTTTTTAAAATGTGTGAATTTTATGTTAATTTGTTTACTTTCTTTGTTTAGGCAAATTTTAAGTGGTTGGACAATGATGAGCATAATATTAAAAGGGCATTTGATAGCAGGGGATCAATAGCATTGAAAAATGCATTGTTTAAGGTGCGTAGCGGTGAGGACAAAGGTGCTTGGATTCCAGCAGAGAAGCTACAACAATTAAGAGCTGAATGTGATAGTGAAAACTGGCAAGGTAAAGCTAGAAAAAATAAACAAAATAGACTCTCCAAAGAAGGACTTAATGTACATAGTGGAGGGTCTATATCTGCACGAGAGCATGCCAAACGAATGGTGAGTACTTTCTCTCAAAAATATAGTGATTTAAGTTCTTACTTTAATATTATTTAAATTTTTATTATTTTAAAGGGTGCAATTGAATAAAGAACCGACATGTTTTGAGTTGTATGAGCCCCTTCACCGGCCCAAAGGAAAGCCATCACAGTGGTTCAACGACCAGCAAGGAAGAATTGCTGTATGTAGTCACTAACTACTATTTTATTTTCATTTCTTTACAAATATTTATTTTGTTTTATCATTTTAATTTTTCAGGAAATGTATCAAATAAAAATAGCTGAGAGACAGTCCACATCTCAGGGAGATGAGGGTTCTAACTAACACTCCACTCAACATTCAGACAATGTTGTTTATTTGGATGTGGTTGGCGGCATGAACAATAAAGGACGGATATATGGACTGGGATCTCAAGCACATACTGTATTGGCAGCAACGTCTTCTAGGTCTTCCGCTTCTGATGAAGTCTCAGCAAGTTCCTCTTCTGTTGTGAATGCAAAAATTGAGGCTTTATCTGCACGGCTCAAACAGAGTGAAGATGAAAATTTTATGTTAAAGCAAAAGGTTGAAGAATGAGATCGGATGTTTCGGCGCCTCATGATAAATGGTAGTATAAGAATGCCATCCTCGTCTCCACCTAGAGAAGAAGAGAAAAATAACAATGACCAAAATAGTAATGCTGCTGATCGATCATGATAGTTTGTGTTATTTATGACTTAGTGTTATGTATGTTTGATTGGTGATATTGTCATGTAATCTGATGGGATTATTAAAATTGTTGTTGATATGTTTATTGATGATAAGGTTTGACATTATGTAAAATGTATGTTGATATTTCTGTTTGAAATAGTTGGTTTTTTTTGCTGTTGTATTGGTTGATAGGTTACATATTTTTAAGAATTTTTTTTTATTTTCCTGATATTAGAGACGGAATATTCCGTCTCTAAAATATCAAACGAATCTGGATATAGAGACGGAATATTCCGTCTCTGCAGAGACGGAATTAAAAAAAAAATAGAGACGGATATTTTATTTTTAGAGACGGAAATATTCCGTCTCTAATTAGAGACGGAATTGATATTCCGTCTCTAAATGGTAGCGACCCCGCTTTTAGAGACGGAATTATTTCCGTCTCTGATTCCGTCTCTAACGTAATTTTTCCTATTTAGAGACGGAAAAATTCCATCTCTAAATATGATTTTTCTAGTAGTGAAGCAAGACTTTTAAATCTCCCGGTGGTTCCATCACCATACGCACCCCATAATCAAAGTGAAGATTGAAATTGGCTAGTCAATCTGCACATTTATTCCCCTCCCTATAATTGTGAATAAATTTGATTACCCAGTTTCGCTGTATCTTTCTATTTATTCTCTGAAGAATTTTCGAACGGCCTTCCAACTCTGTTGACATATTATTAATCAACCAAATCAAAGCTTGCGAATCACTTTCTACTATTACTTGTCTGCATCCCGTCTCCCAAGCTATCTCAAAACCTGTAAGAACCGCCCATAGCTCTGCGTTCATGGCATTACACTCCCCAAGCTTTTTCTTTAGTTGTTAACATATTTGACACCACACATATGCATACATATCTTAATCTCAACCACTAACGATCGATCACATGGTAAATTACACCTACTCTACTAATTTAATATCAATTAATAAAATTATAAAAATTTAATTCTAAATTTTTATACTATAAATAGATATTTTGAATTAACCCATACTATAGAGACCCATTGAATAATTAAACCTTATCAGGTAGATACGTTAAATTACGTAACCATCTTCATTAAGTGAGTGGATTCCTGAACAACAATGGGGAAGGTTCAGGACTAATTATAAAGAGGAATTCAAGGGGATCTCTTTATATATTTTTGTTTTCTTTTCAATTTTTTTTGGGTGTAGCAGCCTGCAAGCATTAAGGATCAGGACTAATTAATGTATATCGGCTAGCTATGGGTGATCAGTGAGTGACGATATAAAATATTGAAATATTTGATTTTACGATTTTTCCAATTATTTTTTTCTCAAATTAATTCTTAATGCGTTGACACTCTTTTGTAACAATAAATAAATAAATAATCTTCAAAAAAAAAATTCCTATGTTGTTTTCATGAGTTTTATAAAGCCATCATGGTGGCAGGTATCGTGAGTGGGAGGGTGTAGATTATGCCGCGAGAAATCGATTTCACCAGACGTGTGTGTATTTAATTTGTTGTTCCATTTTGCAGAATGTACGTATGATGGGTAGCCACGTATATATGGCTTAAAACTCCTCGTCGTATTTCCTAGTTCACTAATGCCTGCTAGTTTCTTCTTCTTTTTTTAATCAAAAATATTTTTACAGGTACCTCTGTAAAAGTAATCTTTTAGAATTGTAAATCCCTTATAATTATGATGAACTAATTGAAGGTATTTTTTTATTTTATTTTTGGATAAAATGTGGGTAGTTTGGTAAATCGCTTAAAAGATTTGACTTTAAGAATTTGATTCAATTATTTTTTACTTCTCAAATTCTTAGGTTTACCTTCTTTTATAACAAAAAAAAATGTTGATTTGACTTTCTTGTATACTTTTGTTAGTTGTCGTCAAATATAATAAGTAATCTTCAAATCTGAAAGGTTTTTTTATCCTGAAAGA
Organism: Gleditsia sinensis; assembly: GCA_037074535.1. Classification (NCBI taxonomy): domain Eukaryota; kingdom Viridiplantae; phylum Streptophyta; class Magnoliopsida; order Fabales; family Fabaceae; genus Gleditsia; species Gleditsia sinensis. The sequence continues at coordinate 4,155,707 of CM073468.1, read as the reverse complement.
AATTCAAATGAAACTATAATTTTGTATCTTAACATGACAGGAATTTATTTTTAAAATTAAAACATTTAATGATTGCGATCGAGTATGGAGATTTCACGTGCTATATAATAACATAAATAATTTATAGGATAAAGCAAATTCATTTGATTAAATGTACATTACACTTGCAAATCCATGAAACGCAAAGGAAGAGCAAAGAACTAAACATACATGATATGCCTATGTAGTTACATCTTTTCCCACGAAACTTGGCTTGGGCTCTTCGGCAAGAGATTCTCTGAAAAAAGTCCAGTATGTAGGACATTGTATTGCTGTGTAAATGGCGATTGGTAGTGCAGTGAGAACGTAGAGTGGTATAACCTTATTTAAGACTCTGGCTTCATAGGAATGCGCAGCATAGAAAGCAAGCAAGACTGAGACGCAGGACAAGAAGAGTGAAGCTAAGCCCAATGAAAGCCTCAATGGCAAATCCCTATGATAATCGTTTGGCTTCTTTCGAGAACCATAAACGGCAGCAAACCCTGCCGTTGCAGTCGAAGAGAAGGTGAATGCAAATAGCACGGCTATAGCAAATAAGTCGAACGCAGTTTGGCCTACTAAGTTTGCTTTTCCATTGCCTTCATTAGTGCCTCCAGGAAATTGAACGCATGCCGCAAATGTACCACTGGCAATCAGTGTAGACACAGCAGTGTAAACCCCAGACGTGTCCCTCAGCCATGCGTTACTTTCTTTGATAAGTTTGTGGTGTTCATCGTTGAAGATGTCCCTTGGAGTCTGATCTTTTTTGTTCCTTTGAGAAGCGAAGTGAGCAGGCATATGTACTTTCACAAACTGTTTCCGACGTTAACAAAATTAAGGAATAAGATTATATAAGGAATTGTAAAGAGATATAAACTTATTAAGCTCAAATATTTATTTACTAGTTTCATACCTCAAACCACTTGACCTCCCATTGCATTTGCAGAGCAGGCCCGTGTGCTTCCCAGGTTGTGTCATGTGAAATCTTTGCTGCCAAGTGCAATGCATTATTTCCATCGACATCCACTGCTTCTCTGATGCCAAGCCAAAGTGGGTGCTTCATCAATAACTTCAATACACGGAGTTGCCTTTCATGTATTGCGTGAAGCACTATGTTCCTCTCGGTTGTGGGCATTTTGTCGTGGATAGCCACAGGAACATGATTTATGATTCCGTCCACAAACTCGACCCGACCATATTTTGTTGCGGTTAACAGAGCTGTTGGCAATTTCTTGTTTTCTGGTTCAGTCGAATTAATCTGTTCCTGCAGATTTCCCTCATAATCTGGCTCTAATTCAAAGGGATCAATTTCATTTTCGTTGTATGAATAGGCAGAAAGTTCCTCAATTAGTTCTTTCATGATCTGGGCACCCCATACGTGTTTCTGTTTTATCTCCCTTATGGAGCACCAATACCCTTATCAAATATGTAGCCAAAAACACATTAAATAAAGCCACAAAGAACACACTTAAAAATATTCAATATTTATAGAACATCAAGCAAAGCAGCAATTAACATTCAAGAACGAGTATATCAACCTCGGAGCCGCGACGTTATACCCTCCGAGACCTGCCGCTGGTGGTTCTGAAGCCGCATCTCTGAATTTTCAATGTCTACAACGTGGGACTTCACCGGAGGCTCCAGCTCTTTCACATTAATGACTTTGCCCATCATAATAATATCACAAGTTATCATAATCGCATTGCATATGAAGGAAAATTAAGTATAATAATATCCAATATAATGTCTCGTTGGATGGAATTTAATTGTTGGAGGGTTAACTATAATTAGATGACAAGGCAAAAATGGGAGGTATTAATTCTTGCTTCTAATTAATCCCGAGCAGCCCCTATCACTCCAGGGAATACTTTTTTGAGGAAATTATTTTTTTCAGCTTAAATCTTTGCCCCAAATAGTGATTTTCCCGTAATAAAATAAAATTTTACAATTGATCCTTTTAATTTATTTGTCTCATTACATTTATTATTTATTGTCTAATTTATATGTTAACTTTAAGAATAACTAGGTCAAATTATTAAAATACTTTTTTATAAAGAAAAAGACAAAATTAGATATAAAAAGAGAGAGAATATTTATATATTTATCATTAAATAAATGGAACAAGATTGATAATTTAGGAGGTTAATTACAAAAATTAATAAATATTTAAAGAAAGGTACAAAAATCAAATCTAATATTTAACAAAAGTAGATAGCTACTCTTAATTATACCTTGCATCTCATTCCGTATAATTAGGCTATAATATAATAAAACCCAAATTATAGAGTCATATCCATTAATATATAAGCCACATTGAGACAATTATACTTACAATTGTAGCAGAGTCGCTTCCACCATGAGAGTTGAGTACCACTTTCGAAAGCAGATGGAATAGAAGCAAGCACATGAAGAGGTGTCATTCCATCTTCATTGGTGGAGCTACCGATTTTCTGGTCCTTGTACAGATGCATAATGAGAAGGGACAGATCTGGCGACCATGATGCGCACACAATTTATCAGTCTTGTTTTGATAATGTAAAACTCAAAAACAACGAAATGTACTCACCAAGGCACTCTCTTTGAATGGTCAAGTGAAGGATAGTATCTCCATTTTTCCTTCTCCAGAGTGCGGGCCATGAGCTTATGCCCATCTCAAGGCAAACTGAATACAGATAAAGGAAGGTTGGTTTATCGCCGTTAAGAGCAGCCAAGAACAGAGGTGTCTCTCCGCGCTTGTTACGCATACTAACCAACGATTTAACGCGTGATTTTGATTCATGAACACTTTCGTGTTCACGTTGACATAGTATGATGCGACACATAGTGGGAGATCCCCGTTTGGTGGCATAGTGCAATGGGGTATTCTCTCGCTTATTCTTAGCTCCCAGGGTCTCGAACAGACTTGCGGGGTCGGAGATTTTATCCACCAGTTTTTCAACGACATTCTCTGGTGCACCTTGAGAGATTGCCACGTGCAATGCATTGTCATCGGACTCGTTGATCACGGCGCCGTGAATCTCTGGACGCTCCCCGTATATCTCTACAACTTTGTCCCAGTCTTTTTTCATGACCGCATCATACAACTGTCTTTCCGGGCTGCGGCTGCTGCTGCTGTTGAGATTCATTAATTTCCCTTCTTAATTAGCTACTTTGGTAGGAGATTGGATTGGGGAAAAGTGTTTCGAATGATCACATAATTAATTGAAGGTTGCTGTCTATATATCTATGGGACTAAGCAGCCAAGTACTATAATACAGCATATGCTTTATTTGTTTCTTGCTCATCCTGATCTCAGTTTTCAAACTTTTTTCTTTCGTAAGGATATCACATGGCATATATTAATTTTACTTTGGAAAAGGATGGGGAATTTAATTCTTACCCAACGTGTATCTTGTTTTGCCATAATTTGCGGGAGAGTTGTCATCTTTAATTAGTCTGACTGATAATCAACTTCTCAACTGATACTCCCACATAACCAAATGAAAAAAGCTGAGAAGTGAACTTACTTTTCTTTTCTTCGATCGGCCGATGGTTGTTAAAAATATGATGTTTTTATATTTTTTATTATTAAATGCTTAAGCAAATACTGTCAGAGCCACAAGTTGTAGCCACGTGCAATGCGGTGTCTCCCAACTTGGTTATCTTGGCGGCGTGAATCTCTGGATGCTTCTTGTTTATCTCCAAAACTTTCTTCCATTTTTGTCCCAACACGGCAGCGTACAGTTCACGCTTTGCTGCTTTCATGTCTGTGACTGGCGGCTCCTCTGAGCTGCTGCTGCTGATGTTGGAAGCCATTTTAGAACAAGAGTGACACAAGATCAGTTTAAGACTGGTAAATTATTCGTGCAAGTGTGTGATTTTATACACATTCATAACCCCATATTATCTATATCTATACATCAAGCTAACTATAATAATAGTAAGTTCCTTTCTTCTACTACAATCTGTTCATGCTTTATCTTTCTTCGCCACTTCATCTCAAGGACGAAAGATTGTGTTTGTATAAGGTTACTTTGGAAAAGGAAGGGGAATTTAACTTTCGTCCTTTTAGGGGAATATAATAGCAGTACTCTTGTATTTTATTTGACCAGTATTGCAGAAATATGCGAGGGTGCATGAAATTAAGCCAGTTCAAAGGCGCTGGAACTGAGAAGAGTAATTCCATGTAGCTTTGATGGTGTGTCAATGACAAAAGAATATTGCAGAAGCTAACATTAGCACAAAAGCCTTGGTACCTATGGATATTTCTTAGTTTCTTTTGTCTGTTCCTTTCTTGTAATGCAATCCATGTTCCTGGTTTACTAAATCATTTTTCGATCTAAAAAAAGGGGGAGAAATTAAATATTCTTCATTTCACAAAAGAAAGGGAAAAAGATGTTTCTTCTTTGCTTGTTTCGGCCGGTGTCGCGTTTGCGGTGCTCAGAGCTTCCCATTCATCCCCTGTAAACTCCTCGCGTTTCACTTCCTGTTTATTTGATATGGATCCTCTGCTGCGCCTTGATGGTGCGCGGCCAAAACGCGGCATAATGCCGCGTTTTCGCTTTTTTTTTTTTTAATATATTTATTAATTTATTTTAATAATAATATATTTATTTTAATTTAATTAAATCACTAAATTTATTTTAATAAAATTATTTTTCTTTAAAAATATTTTTATCTTAATTTTATAAATAAAAATTTAATAAATTTATTTAACTAATTAAAATAAAAATTTATTTAAATTATATAAATTTTTAATTATAATATATATGAACATATATTTAACGCAATTTTTTATCACATTTTAAATTTTTTCTTATTTTCTTATTTTTAATTTATTTTAATAATAAAAAAAATATTTTAATTTAATTAAATCACCAAAATAAATTAAATTATATTTTTATTAATTAAAATTATTATTTAAAAAAATTATATTTTTATATTAACTGTGTAATTATAACAAATAAAAAGTGTATTAAATATTTATTAATAGAATAAATCTAAAAGCATTTTTTTAAAATAAGTTAATATTTAAAAGATTAAATTTATAAAGTTAATTAAAAAAATTAAATTAGAATTGTATGTCTTTAAAAAAAATATTTATTTTAAAATAAAAAAAATTCATTGTTATTTTAAATAAAATATTTAAAAAATTAAAATTTAAAACAATTAAATTAAAACATATATTTTTTAAATATCAAAATAAAATTTGGCTCTTTACTTTTAATTTTTTAAATTTTTTGATGATTTAATTTAATTAAAATAAATATATTATTATTAAAATAAATTATAAAAAAAAGATTAAAAATTAAAATACGGCAAAAAAATTACGTTTTAGATGCGCAAGAGAGAATCCATATCCATTTATTTGAGAACTATTTTCTTGACACGTGCCCAAGTTTGGCTGTTTAGTGCAAAGGGAAGCTGCACGTCTAAAACGCGGATTTTTTTTGCGTTTTGATTTTTTAATCCTTTTTTTAATTTATTTTAAAGATAGTATATTTATTTTAATTAAATTAAATAATAAAAAAATTTCAAAATTTAAAAGTAAAAGAGCCAATTTTTATTTTAATATTTAAAAAATATATGTTTTAATTTAATTTTTTTAAATTTTAGTTTTTTAAACATTTTACTTAAGATAACAATGAATTTTTTTTATTTTTTATTTTAAAATAAATAGTTCTTTTAATTGTTTTTTAAAATTAACATTGGATAAAATTTAACTTTACAATATCAATGATTGATACACATAATAAAATAATTGTTACTGATTTGATGGTCAAATAAGACGGTTTAATTATCAAATTCTATAGTTTTTTTTTGAGACAACCACATGTGTTTTTATTTATTCTATTATATTTTATTCATTAGAAAAATGATAAATATTTGCTTGTATAATATATATTTCTACTTAAAAAAAAAATGAAAGTAGTAGCTTTTTAAGTCTCATATAATTATAAGTAAGACATTCAAGAGCCTCACTTCAAGTAACCATTCCGAGTTCATTTTCTCCCTTCCTCTCCATTACAATATATTTGGAAAAATATATATAGTAAGCAAGATATCAATATAATATATGGTGTGTGTTTTTCTGTGTGTATAAAGATGGATTTAAATATATTTTTATTAAAAATGTTGGTTTCATTAGTAATTTTAAGTTGATTTATTTTTCTCTTTTTCCATTCAATGAATAAAATAAAATAAAGAGGCTCAGGCACCTCGTCATAAAAAGAAATTAATATGGGGTAAAAAATTATAAAAATAATGAATAAATATAATAATATTGAAATTCATGCATGTATTTCAGTGTAAATTTTTTTCTAGCTTGTGTAGACAAGCAGGAAATGAGAAAAATACTCTCGAATATGATCTTTGATTGTGTGTCGTCATCTACAAAATAATGCAGCATGTATCTTCTTTTGTTGTGTCACCGTACTGTCCAGAGTCAAGCGTCCACCTGTTCACCAAATTTCTCCAAGGTACTTAGAGCTAAGAAGAGCGAGAAACAAGTGGAAGAAACATCCTATACAGTTACATCCTCTCCCACATATTTTGGCTGGGGTAGCCCAGTAAAAGTGGCCCTGAGAATATCCCAGTACAGTGGAATTTGTGCTGCTGTGTAAAAGGACAGTGGTAACAAAATGAGACTATACCATGGGTTAATTATCTTATGCTTGATTCCGTGGTCAAGTTCAAAGGAATGCGCAGCGCAGAAAGAAACCAACATTGAAATAACAGAGATAAAGAATGAAGTTAAGCCCAAGACAAGCTTCAAAGGCAAACTCTTACGAAAATCTTTTGGTTGCATTCGAGCACTATAAACGGCGAGGAAGGCTGCCAAGGAAGTGACTGAGAAGCAAAAGGAAACTAGTACTGAGATAGCAAATACGTTGAATGCAAAAAGGCCCTTTAAGATGGGTCTGCCAGTAGTCTCGTCAGTGCCACCTGGGACTGTGTAGGATGTGGCATAGGTAACACCTGCGGTGAGTGCAGCCACAATGGAGTAAGAACCAGAAGTGTCCTTGAGCCAGTCGTTACTTTCTTTGACGAGATTCTTGTGCAGTTTTGCGAAGATCTTCTCCGGAGTGTCACCTTCTTTGTTATCTTGGGAAATCAGGTAAGGGGGCATATTTTCTCTCACATACTGTTTTAAGATATAATCACAGAATTAGTGAAGATCTTGCACCGTACATAACTTTATTTATTTTTATATCAAAATTTTCTATTGGTTCTCTTCAATAGAAATTGTAATTCTTCATAGAAAGAATAATTAGAAATGCGATATTGTCTAATAGTGATTTGAATCCGAATTAAACTTCCAAGAGAAAAGGCAAAAGAAAAAAAAAAGTTGAATTCAGGCTTAAACTTGGCTTGCCTTAATTTAAAATTTATAGTTAGAAGGCTTGAGTTTTCTTGATGTACAAATAACAAATGAGAAGACTTCTATTTCTATCTTAAAGATCCTTCCCATTTCCCACTTCTCTTCGGGACTTTAAGAAGCCAAAAACCAACAGTTTCTTCTTTGGTTGTGTCGGCTAGTGTCGTGTTTGCAGTGCTCAGAGCTTCCCATTCATCCCCTGTTAACTCCTTGTGTTTCATTTCCCGTTTATTTGAGAGATATTTTCTTGACAAGTTTTTAGGGGCAATCATTGATAAGTAAACCAAATCTATCAATAAATTTAATTATTTATTTCATCATTATTCTATTAATTTACTTATTTTTTATAAATCAAATTTATTTAAAAGTCTCTAATCTCTATAATTCTATTTGATAAAAAATAATTTATAAGTTAATTGAAAACTTATAAACTATATATTATTTCAATTAGTTAGACTCTATTTAGTAAAAATAGTTTATAAATAACTCAAAGTTTATAAGTTATTTATAAATTTATAAACTATACGTTATTTCAAGTAGCGTATAGTTTATAAACTTTCAATTAATTTAAATTATTTAAATAAATTTGTTTATCAAACACTTTTAATTTAATCAAATAAATTTATAAACTAATTAAATAAATTATAAGTTAGTTTATTGAACTTGTCAAACACACTTTATATTTTTTTAGACTTGATAGCGTAAAAGAGGGTCCAACTTAATATATTAATTTATTAAGTGCAAGTCAAATTTTAAAACACTATTTTAAATTTTTATTAACTAATGAGTTGTTATTATAGTTTTTGTCACGACCCCAATTTGGGATACATGACTGGCACGGCATAAGGGGATGACCCTTAAACCGTAAGCCACAAAATAGACAATTAAAACCTAGCACACAATATTATAAATAAACATTTCAGTTATATACATAATCATCTTCTTACTAATTCATGTCATACAGTCCTTGTATATAGATAACATTAACCAACACACATAAAGTATACAACAGAAGCAGGATCCTGCCCATGATCATCGGAGCACAATCTAGATTACAAAAGAAAATAAACAAGATTACAAAAGATATATTAAGGAGCCCTAAGAACAATTGGGCTCACCACTGAAACTACTACTTTATTCAAGTTCGGATGGATGCGGGTTGGACTCTTTAATGCTATCTGAAAATATAAAATATGAGGGGGTGAGTTTACGCAACTCAGTGAGCAAATATAGTTTACTATAACTGAAACAAAACAGACCATACGCACGAGTTTTCATAAATACAAAGTATGCAAGAATATAACATATCTAAATCAATGTAAATAACAACAAACTAAATAAATTTGATTAAGAGAAATGATGAGATCTTGAGATTTAATATAATAAACAATAATTTCAAAATCAAATAAGAAATTAATTCTTTAAAAATAAAATGTGTAGAGGAGGACTCAAAGTAGAACCATAACTATAATTTTTATACCCAAGCACGAAGCCTGGTAAGGGCAATCACCACATACATGTTTTATCCCAAGAACATAGCAATGAGTTGGGTAAATCACCATATTCTCATAATTCATATCATAAGGTTGGGAGGAGCTTTCCTCAACTCCCTAACCTTTTCATATGTTGACTGTCCCAAACACACAGCAACGGGATGGGTAAATAATCACATTCTCATCATAGGTAACCAGGCCAATTGCCACTGGCTATTGGAAGAGACATACCTCAACTCCACATTTATTCACATTTTAATCCTCATGTGCCCGTTCGCACAAGGGGCTAGCAACTCCCTTGCTAGCTTGGGTTACATGGTGCACCAAGGCTAATTATCTCTGTCGCTAGCTAATAGTGTTTCTGACAATGATTCCTCCATAATAAACAAATTTTATAAACCAAAAATATAAAACGAAAAGAAAATTGGAAAACATGAAGTTAAAATTCTTTTTAAGACAGAAATATATCCCTCCCTTTCAAGACATTCACCGGACAGAGTTCCGGCATAGAAATTCATTCTCCAAAATTAGAAATACAACAGTTTTATTCCAGTCCAGACAAATCATGATATTCAATCCCAAAGACACATTCCAAACATAAATCCAAGTACAATTTCACCATATTCATGAAATAATGAGGTATCAGTATAACATAAATCTTATGAAACAATTTTTTTTTTAAAAAAATACAATTATAACTTTCAATAAAGTGTCACATAACACCATATTTTCATCTCAAACTCAGGAGGGATTATTAGAGGTCTGTTCTGCATGTCCTATGGCTTCTACGAATATAAATCAATGTTAACATGAAACTCAAGTTATGCTATTCACAATTAAAATTTTGTTTTAAAATGCATGAACATAAGAGGGATTTAGAAAGGCGTTATAGTAAACTATATCCACTCACACTTTAGGGATTCATGGAGGGCAACCCCTTTTTCTTTTCACTTCCAATGTCCAAGCTATTAAGCGAACTTCCAACTTGGTTAGGACTTTCTTCGAGACCTATGATACAACATCACATAATCATTATTCTTGCATGGCACATAATTACCATGCTATAAATCTAATATTTCATCACATACAAATTTATATTTCTTTCAAGACCAAACCTTTTGGTTCCTACATCAATTTGGCTAAAGCTATATACTTCTCAATCTAACACCAACCTTTAATTTTATATGCATTTCCAATTCCTTTAGTAGCTAACTTATAATCCTAAATTCAAGAATTTTCCTTATACTTTCAAAATTCCTATCACATACATCTACCAACTTTAAGCTTCCATACTAATAGATTCTTAAATGACTACTCCAAAACTTATTTGATTATTTGAACCTCCAATTCATTCCCTACAACCTAGAATATCCAAAATCAAATTTCTTGAGCGCGGTACTGTTCATGTTACTGTTCACCGAAGTAAAAATCCATGATCTAGGTAATCAAATGATGTTTTCTACTTATAAAAATTGGCATAGAAGTTGTACAACAAGTCCTTAACATGATTCTATGCCCAGAATTTCCATAGAACAGCAAACAGACCAAAAATTTGAGATTTTACCTTGCTGCTACAGTAAATCGCAGAGCAGAATTTTCTAGCTGAAAAATCAATGGATTGCTTCAAACTTCCTAGGGGTTTTGCAGTAGATTTCCAGCCTTAACATAAGGGACTTGAGTGGCTGGAAATTTGGATGAAGATGACACACAAAATGGAAGGAAATGGTAGGGTTTTGGGTGAGGAGAAAGATGCACGTTTTTGCTGGAAAATATTCTCCAACTTCTGGTGCAGCAGCTCATACATAAAAATAATGGGAGGGGTATGGTTGTCATTTCCTAATTAGATAAGGGCAATTTAATATTTTTGTAAGATAAAAAGGGGGTAATTAGGTAATTGTCTTTATAATAAATGAATAAAAAAAATGGAATATTACAGTTTTAGACAATTTTAAAATAGATCGTTATAATTTCAAAAATTAGTATTGAATCTTTATAATTTGTTTTAATCAAGTCTTTTTCTTTAGTTGTTAACATACTGGACACCACACATATGCATACATATCTTAATCTCAACCACTAACGATCACATGTGTATTACACCTACTCTACTAATTTAATATCAATTAATAAAATTATAAAAATTTAATTCTAAATTTTTATACTATAAATAGATATTTTAAATTAACCCATACTATAGAGACCCATTGAATAATTAAACCTTAGGAAATCAGGTAGATACGTTAAATTACGTAACCATCTTCATTAAGTGAGTGGATTCCTGAACAACAATGGGGATATTATAAAGAGGAATTCAAGGGGATCTCTTTATATATTTTTGTTTTCTTTTCAATTTTTTTGGGTGTAGCAGCCTGCAAGCATTAAGGATCAGGACCATTTAATGTATATCGGCTAGCTATGGGTGATCAGTGAGTGACGATATAAAATATTGAAATATTTGATTTTACGATTTTTCCAATTATTTTTTTCTCAAATTAATTCTTAATGCGTTGACACTCTTTTGTAACAATAAATAAATAATCTTCAAAAAAAAAATCCTATGTTGTTTTCATGAGTTGTATAAAGCCATCATGGTGGCAGGTATCGTGAGTGGGAGGGTGTATATTATGCCGCGAGAAATCGATTTCACCAAACGTGTGTGTATTTAATTTGTTGTTCCATTTTGCAGAATGTACGTATGATGGGTAGCCACGTATATATGGCTTAAAACTCCTCGTCGTATTTCCTAGTTCACTAATGCCTGCTAGTTTCTTCTTCTTCTTTTTTTAATCAAAAATATTTTTACAGGTACCACTGTAAAAGTAATCTTCTTCAAGTTTTATAATAACGTATTCTAGAATTTGAATTTTTGATCTTTTAGAACTGTAAATCCCTTATAATTATGATGAACTAATTGAAGGTATTTTTTTATTTTATTTTTGGATAAAATGTGGGTAGTTTGGTAAATCGCTTAAAAGATTTGACTTTAAGAATTTGATTCAATTATTTTTTACTTCTCAAATTCTTAAGTTTACCTTCTTTTATAACAAAAAAAAATGTTGATTTGACTTTCTTGTATACTTTTGTTAGTTGTCGTCAAATATAATAAGTAATCTTCAAATCTGAAAGGTTTTTTTATGCTGAAAGAAATTCAAATGAAACTATAATTTTGTATCTTAACATGAGAGGAATTTATTTTTAAAATTAAAACATTTAGTGATTGCGATCGAGTATGGAGATTTCACGTGCTATATAATAACATAAATAATTTATAGGATAAAGCAAATTCATTTGATTAAATGTACATTACACTTGCAAATCCATGAAACGCAAAGGAAGAGCAAAGAACTAAACATACATGATATGCCTATGTAGTTACATATATTCCCACGAAACTTGGCTTGGGCTCTTCGGTAAGAGATTCTCTGAAAAAAGTCCAGTATGTAGGACATTGTATTGCTGTGTAAATGGCGATTGGTAGTGCAGTGAGAACGTAGAGTGGTATAACCTTATTTAAGACTCTGGCTTCATAGGAATGCGCAGCATAGAAAGCAAGCAAGACTGAGACGCAGGACAAGAAGAGTGAAGCTAAGCCCAATGAAAGCCTCAATGGCAAATCCCTATGATAATCGTTTGGCTTCTTTCGAGAACCATAAACGGCAGCAAACCCTGCCGTTGCAGTCGAAGAGAAGGTGAATGCAAATAGCACGGCTATAGCAAATAAGTCGAACGCAGTTTGGCCTACTAAGTTTGCTTTTCCATTGCCTTCATTAGTGCCTCCAGGAAATTGAACGCATGCCGCAAATGTACCACTGGCAATCAGTGTAGACACAGCAGTGTAAACCCCAGACGTGTCCCTCAGCCACGCGTTACTTTCTTTGATAAGTTTGTCGTGTTCATGGTTGAAGATGTCCACTGGAGTCTGACCATTTTTGTTCGTTTCAGAAGCGAAGTAAGCAGGCATAAGTCCTTTCACATACTGTTTCCAACGTTAACAAAATTAAGGAATGAGATTATATAAGGAATTGTAAAGAGATATAAACTTATTAAGCTCAAATATTTATTTGCTAGTTTCATACCTCAAACCATTTGACCTCCCATTGCATTTGTATAGCAGGCCCGTGTGTTTCCCAGGTTGTGTCATGTGAAATCTTTGCTGCCAAGTGCAATACATTATTTCTATCGACATCCACTGCTTCTCTGAGCCAAAGCCAAAGTGGGTGCTTCATCAATGACTTCAATACACGGGTTTGCCTTTCATGTATTGCGTGAAGCACTATGTTCCTCTTGGTTGTGGTCATTTTTTCGTGGATAGCCATAGGAAAATGATTTATGATTCTGTCCACAAGCTCGACCAGCCCATATTTTGTTGCGGTTAACAGAGCTGTCGGCAATTTCTCGTTTTCTGATTCACTCGAATTAATCTCTCTCTGCGGTCGTCCCTCAGTATCTAGGTCTTCAAATGGATCAATCTCATTTTCGTAGGACGTATTCAATGCCTTCAGTAATTGTTGCTCAATATTTAGGTCTTCAAAGGGAGCATTCTCATTTTCGTTGTACGAATAGGCAGAAAGTTCCTCACATAGTTCTTTCATGATCTGGGCACCCCATACGTGTTTCTGTTTTATCTCCCTTATGGACCACCAATACCCTTGTCAAATATGTAGCCAAAAACACATTAAATAAGGCCACAAAGAACATACTTAAAAATATTCAATATTTATAGAACATCAAGCAAAGCAGCAATTAGCATTCAAGAACGAGTGTATCAACCTCGGAGCCGCGACGCTATACCCTCCGAGACCTGCCGCTGGTGGTTCTGAAGCCGCATCTCTGAATTTTCAATGTCTACAACGTGGGACGCCACTGGAGGCTCAAACTTCGGCTCTTTTACATTAATGACTTTGCCCATCATAATAATATCACAAGTTATCATAATCGCAATGCATATAAAGGAAAATTAAGTATAATTAATAATGTCCAATATAATGTTTCGTTGGATGGACTTTAACTGGCGGAGGGTTAACTATAATTAGATGACAAGGCAAAAGTGGGAGGTATTAATTATTGCTCCTAATTAATCCCCAGCAGCCCTTATCACTCCAAGGAATATATTTTTGAGGAAATTATATTTTTCATCTTAAATCTTTGCACCAAATAGTGATTTGCTCCTATTAAAATAAAATATAATTGATCCTTTTAATTTATTTGTCTCATTACATTTATTCTTTATTGTCTAATTTATATGTTAACTTTAAGAATAACTATGTCAAATTATTAAAATACTTTCTTATAAAGAAAAAGACAATTAGATATAAAAAAAGAGAGAGAATATTTATGTATTTATCATTAAATAAATGGAACAAGATTGATAATTTAGGAGGTTAATTACAAAAATTAATAAATTAAAGAAAGGTACAAAAATCAAATCTAATAGTTAACAAAAGTAGATAGCTACTCTTAATTATACCTTGCATCTCATTCCGTATAATTAGGCTACAATATAATAAAACCCAAATTATAGAGTCATATCCATTAATATATAAGCCACGTTGAGACAATGATACTTACAATTGTAGCAGAGTCGCTTCCACCATGAGAGTTGAGTACCACTTTCGAAAGCAGATGGAATAGAGGCAAGCACATCCAGAGGTGTCGTTCCTTCTTCATTGGCGGAGATGCCCATTTTCTGGTCTTTGTACAGATGCAAAATGAGAAGGGACAGATCTGGCGACCATGATGCGCACACAATTTATCAGTCTTGTTTTGATCATGTAAAACTCAGAAACAACGAAATGAACTCACCAAGGTACTCTCTTTGAATGGTCAAGTGAAGGATAGTATCTCCATTTTTCCTTCTCCAGAGTGCGGGCCATGAGCTTATGCCCATCTCAAAGCAAACTGAATACAGATAAAGGAAGGTTGGTTTATCGCCGTTAAGAGCAGCCAAGAACAGAGGTGTCTCTCCGCATTTGTTACGCATAAGAACCAACGATTTAACGCGTGATTTTGATTCATCGTCATTTTCGTGTTCACGTGGACATAGTATGATGCGACACATAGTGGGAGATCCCCGTTTGGTGGCATAGTGCAATGGGGTATTCTCTCGCTTATTCTTAGCTCCCAGGGTCTCGAACAGACTTGCGGGGTCGGAGATTTTATCCACCAGTTTTTCAACGACATTCTCTGGTGCACCTTGAGAGATTGCCACGTGCAATGCATTGTCATCGGACTCGGTGATCACGGCGCCGTGAATCTCTGGACGCTCCCCGTATATCTCTACAACTTTGTCCCAGTCTTTTTTCATGACCGCATCATACAACTGTCTTTCCGGGCTGCGGCTGCTGCTGCTGTTGAGATTCATTAATTTCCCTTCTTAGCTACTTTGGTAGAAGATTGGATGCAAAAGGTACAATAGCTAATTAATTTTAGGTTGCTGTCTATATATATATATATATTCAAACCTTTTTCATTCGTAAGGATAACACATGGCATATATTAATTTTACTTTGGAAAAGGATGGGGAATTTAATTTTTACCCAACGTGTATCTTGTTTTGCCATGATTTGCAGGAGAGTTCATTTTCTCCCTTCCTCTCCATTACAATATATTTGGAAAAATATATATAGTAAGCAAGATATCAATATAATATATGGTGTGTGTGAGTGTTTTTCTGTGTGTATAAAGATGGATTTAAATATATTTTTATTAAAAATGTTGGTTTCATTAGTAATTTTAAGTTGATTTATTTTTCTCTTTTTCCATTCAATGAATAAAATAAAATAAAGAGGCTCAGGCACCTCCTCATAAAAAAAACTTAATATAGGGTAAAAAATTATAAACATAATGAATAAATATAATAATATTAAAAATCATGCATGTATTTTCTGTGTAAATTTTTTCTAGCTTGTACATGCAGGAAATGAGAAAAATACTATCGAATATGATATTTGATTGTGTCATCGACAAAATAATGCAGCATGTATCTTCTTTTGTTGTGTCATCGTACTGTCCAGAGTCAAGCGTCCACCTCTTCACCAAATTTCTCCGGAGCTAAGAAGAGCAAGAAACAAGTGGAAGAAACATCCTATACAGTTACATCCTCTCCCACATATTTTGGCTGGGGTAGCCCAGTAAAAGTGGCCCTGAGAATATCCCAGTACAGTGGAATTTGTGCTGCTGTGTAAAAGGACAGTGGTAACAAAATGAGACTATACCATGGGTTAATTATCTTATGCTTGATTCCGTGGTCAAGTTCAAAGGAATGCGCAGCGCAGAAAGAAACCAACATTGAAATAACAGAGATAAAGAATGAAGTTAAGCCCAAGACAAGCTTCAAAGGCAAACTCTTACGAAAATCTTTTGGTTGCATTCGAGCACTATAAACGGCGAGGAAGGCTGCCAAGGAAGTGACTGAGAAGCAAAAGGAAACTAGTACTGAGATAGCAAATACGTTGAATGCAAAAAGGCCCTTTAAGATGGGTCTGCCAGTAGTCTCGTCAGTGCCACCTGGGACTGTGTAGGATGTGGCATAGGTAACACCTGCGGTGAGTGCAGCCACAATGGAGTAAGAACCAGAAGTGTCCTTGAGCCAGTCGTTACTTTCTTTGACGAGATTCTTGTGCAGTTTTGCGAAGATCTTCTCCGGCGTGTCACCTTCTTTGTTATCTTGGGAATTCAGGTAAGGGGGCATATTTTCTTTCACATACTGTTTTAAGATATAATAACAGGAATAGTGAAGATCTTGCACCGTACATAACTTTATTTATTTTTATATCAAAACTTTATATTGGTTCTCTTCATTAGAAATTGTAATTCTTCATAGAAAGAATAATTAGCAATGCGATATTGTCTAATAGTGATCTGAATCCGGGTTAGAGTTCCAAGAGAAAAGGCAAAAGAAAAAAAAAAATTGAATTTGGGCTTAAACTTGGCTTGCCTTTAAAATTTATAGTTAGAGCTGAACTCAAGCCTAAATGGAAAATTAAATCTGCATTCACGCTTGGATTTGCAGGTCGAGGTCAGTTTAACATAAAAAATTCTTTATTTAGCTCGAACATAAATTTTGGAGTTTGGCCAGGTAGTTGAAATATAAATGGAAATTTAAAAAAAAAATTAGATTTTTTTTTGTATCAAACCAAACACAAAGAATTTTAGTTTAGATAAACTCTTATTTTAATTTCTTAGATTTGAAATAAAATTTTATTTAATTTTTTTTAAAATTTAATTAAAAATATTTTTAAGATTTAAAAAATGTCACATTTTAGTTCTTGTTATTGTTTGAGACAAAAAAAGAGAGTTAATATTTTAGTTTATATGAATAATTTTTTATCTATTAACAGTGTTTAGATTATAATACTAGATAAAAATAATTTTTTTAAAAATAATTTTTATTACATATTATAATTTAAACACTGATTATAAATAAAAAATTATCCATTAAGAACGGGACAAAGCATTTTTCAAACAACAAAATACTTCCGTAATGTCAAGTGGCACCTGATTAACTAATATGAACCTCTAACATGCTGGCTGACACAAAAAGTCACGTGAGTCCAAACCACGTCTTTTTCCTTTTACCTCTCATTCTTGATCTTCATTAAAAACATAGGATGGACAATTGAGCAGTAAGACGCCACATGACAATATATCATATTATTCATTAAAATTTTTAACAAAATTAAATTTAAGGATTGAACAGTGACATTCTTAAAATGTTAGAGACATATTTAAATGAAAAAATATTTTAAAAATTAAATTAAATTGCACTTTAAATTTTAAAAAATAAAATAAAATTTTATCATTTTGTTTTCCATGCCTTCAATCACTTTGTTTAATTATATATACTTCCAATTAATAACAAGCTACATATATTGTGTGAAGATCAAGTTAGTTTCGTACCTCAAACCACTTGACTTCCCATTGCATTTGCATGGCAGATCCTTGTATTTCCCAAGGCATATGTTCTGGGAGCATTGCTGCCAAGTGCAGCGCATTATTTCCATCGACATCCACTGCTTCTCTGAGCCTGAGCCAAAGTGGCTGCTTCATCAATAACTTCAATACATGGGGTTGCCTTTTCTGTATTGCCTGAAGCACTATGTTCCTTTCCTTATTGGGCGTTTTGTCATGTATAGCCACTGGAAGATCTTTTAGGATTTTGTCCACAAGCTCGAGCAGACCAAATTTTGTTGCGATTAGTAAAGCTGTCGATTTTTTGTCCTTTTTTGATGCTTTTTCTCCAGCCAAGTGCCCATCACTTGACAACAAAAGGGCTTGAGCTTGTCGGAGCCATTTTAACACTGGGTTATCTTGTTGGTTCTGTTCATCCCCACTCATGAATTTCATCAGATATTCAGGATCAAATGGTTTATTCTTCTCATCATCTGTGTTCTTAATACTCTGAAGCACTTGCGCCTCATTAGATTGTTCTTCAAAGGGAGCACTCTCATTTTCGTTGAACTCATATTCAGAAGTTCGTTTTACAAGTTCTTCCACGATCTGGGCACTCCACTCGTGTTTCTCTTTTATCTTCCTTATTGACCCTTATCAAAGAAAAAGCCATAAATAATAAATTTAAAAATGGTGCAGGTGGACAATATTAGTACCTATATTAAATCAGAAAAGCATCAAGGTTCAACCTCGAGTCTTATGGCTCTCTGCATAAGCATCAACCTTCGAGAACTGATGATGTATATCAGAATTTTCAATGTCTATAGCGTGGAACGTTTTTAAGTCAAACTTCAGCTTCTCTACACGCATGTCTTTGCGCAGAAAGCAATGAAACAAGTTGTAACATTATACTCTATCTGATTTACAGTACTTTATTATATGAAGTTCAAAATTCTTTAAAGAAGCCAAATAATCCAGTACACAAGGTATATTGCCTAAAATAGATTGAAATTAGAGAAGTAAAAAGAAATAATTTTAACTTCTTTTACAAAAAATGGTGAATGACTGGCTAACTAGCCAAGTACTACGTTAGGAAAATGATAAGGAGAGTCTTTGGTATATCCTGTCTACCCAAGAAAAGACACATAATCATATCAAAATGTGAGTTTTATTGAAAAATTTGTGATATATTTATATGTCACTTCGTGAATTGTTTGATCTGCTTACAGTGGTAGCGGAATCTGTCCCACCACGTGAGGCGAGTACCACTTTTGAAGGCAGAAGGATTAGAAGCAAGGGCTTTGAGAGGTGTATATCCTTCTTCATTGACAGCTCTAGCGATGTCTTCATACAGATGAATTATAAGAAATGACAGATCTGGGCGAACTCGCAGAATTATATTAGTTATATATAGCATCAGCATTTATGAACTCAAAAAAAAAAAAACTTAATTACTTACCAAAGTATTCTCTCTGAATGGTACAATGAAGAATAGTATCTCCATTTTTTCTGCTCCAGAGTCTCGAGTCTGTGTCCATCTTACTACAAACTAAATGGAGATAAAGGAAGGTTTGCTTGTGACCGTTAAGAGCAGCCAAGAACAGTGGTGTCTCTTTCTCCTCGTTTCGCTCATTAACCAACGATTCCTTTAAACGTATTATTTGCTGACAAATAGTCAGAGAACCCCGTGAGGCTGCACAGTGTAAAGGAGTATCCTTTCGGCTGTTCTTCACTGATACGGTTTCTTTGGCAGTTTCGGTCTTCTTAATTTCATCGAACAGTTTTAAAACAATACTGTCAGAGCCATGAGTGATAGCCACGTGCAATGCAGTATCTCCCAACTTGGTTAACTTGGCGGCGTGAATCTCCGGATGCTTCTTGTATATCTCCACAACTTTGTCCCATTTTTGTCCCAAAACGGCAGTGTAGAGTTTGCGCTCTGGCGGCTCCTCTGAGCTGCTGCTGCTGATGTTGGAAGCCATTTTAGAACAAGAGTGACACAAGATCAGTTTAAGACTGGTAAATTCTTCGTGCAAGTGTGTGATTTTATACACATTCATAACCCCATATTATCTATATCTATACATCAAGCTAACTATAATAATAGTAAGTTCCTTTCTTCTACTACAATCTGTGCATGCTTTATCTTTCTTCGCCACCTCATCTCAGCTTTGAAACTTTTTCTTTTTGGAAAGAGGACAGATTGTGTTCGTATAAGATTACTTTGGAAAAGGAAGGGGAATTTACTTTTCGACCTTTATTTTAGGGGAATATAATAGTACTCTTGGCACCTATAAATATTTCTTAGTTTCTTTTGTCTGTTCCTTTCTTATAATGTAATCCATGTTCCTGATTTACTAAATCACTTTCCCATATAAAAAATGGGGAGAAATTATATGTTCTTCATTTTAGAAAAGAAAGGGAAAAAGATGTTTCTTCTTTGCTTGCCCGGTTAACTCCTCGTGTTTCATTTCCCGTTTATTTTAGATATATTTTCTTGAAAAACTTTTTGGGGCGGTCATTGTAAAAAGATAAGTAAACGAACTATGTCAATAAATTTATTCATTTCTTCGTTATTCCATTAACTTAGTTATTTTTCATAAACCAAATTTATTTAAAAGTATCTAATCTCTGTGTTTTCTTAGACTTGAAAGCGTAAGGGAGGATTGAATAGATTAATTTATTAATAGTAAGTCAAAATTTAAAACACTATTTTAAATATAGTTAACTACTCAATTATTCTTATAGTTTTAGCCAATTCTAAAATAAATTTTTATATTTTCCAAATTTCAAATTGAATCTTTACAGCTTTATTTATTTTTAATCAAGTTTTTATCTTCTAACATATTTCACACCACATATGTGCATATATATATATATATATATATATATATATATATATATATATATATGAACCTTAACCGCTAAAAACCACATGTGAATTACATTTGTTCTATTCATTAAATATCAATTCATGGATTTGATGAGAAGTTTAATTAAAATTATAAAAATTTAATTTTAAACTTTTAAATTATATATATATATATATATATTTATTTATTTATTTATTTAAAAATTAACCCATATTATAGAGACCCATTGAATAATTAAACTTTAGAAAATCAGGTAGATATGTTAAAATTATGTAATCATCTTCATTAAGTGGGAATCCTGAACAACAATGGGGATATTATAAAGAGGAATTCAAGGGGATCTTTCTATATTTTTGTTTTCTTTTTCATTTTTGGAGAGTAGCTGCCTGCAAGCATAAAAGATCAGGACTAATTAATGTACGTTGGCTAACTACCGGGGATCGATGCGCCCGCCTAGCAACAATTATTATTTTCGAAGTAAATATTAAAATATTTGTTTTTAAGATTTTTCCAATTATTTTTTTAACTCTCAAATTCTTAATGCGTTCACACTCTTTTGTAACAAGAAAAATGTTGAAACTAATTCTGTCGTAAAATTCAAATATTTCACCTGTTTCTAAATTTATAAATTACTTTTCAGATCAACTGATTGGGAGTAATTTCTTTTATATATATATATATATATATATATATATATATATATATATATATATATATATATATATATATTTGTTAAAACGAGGGTATTTTCTTTTTGTTTGCTCCTTTTGATGTTTCTGTTTTAGTTATATGATCATTTTCCACGTTCCCTTCTTTTCCCTGACTAAAACACAGTTAGATACGAAGGGAGTTCATACTTTAAGACAAGAAAAAGAAAAAGATTATGCTTTGTCTTCTTTTGTTGCGACGGCTCATATAATTTCTTCATCAAGAAATCAGAATCTAATTAGAATTATGTCACCCCAATATATAAGAGGAGATAAAATGTTCAAAATAAGCACAATCAAGAAAGATATTCAGAAAGAACTCCCAGCTGTTCATAACCATAATTACATGTTCATTCATAAAATTTATTGTTTTTACATAATATCTTTTGATAGATTTAATTTTTACATTTTTTAGTTACATGGAGCATTAATTTAGGTAGGTCCTATTTGTTATTTTCATTCTCTTTCAATCCGGTAAAATATAGTACGATTCCAAAGTTAGATTGTTGACATATGATAAGGTAGAACCTTAGAACAAACTACGAAAAAATGTCCTCCTCTGTTTTCATTCGCCTCTTATCCTGTACGCTATAGATTCTTGAAATTTTGCTATATATATATATATATACTTATTTTCAACTTAATTTTATATATTTAGATGCCTTTTTATAATTTAATTATTTTATATATTTGAAAACCTTTAGATACTTACGTTTTCTTTTAATTTTTGAGTAGTGGCTGCCTGCAAGCATCAAGGATCAAGACAAATTAACGTGTAAACTAGTAGTGTGCATCTACTATACAAGACAACAACCTTTCAGTGATACTGAGAGGTTAAAAATAACCTCAAAATCACTTCCTTTGTTATTGAAAGTTTTTTCCATTAAAAAATCATACAAGTTGCCACCAAAAAGGTTGCTACCAAATGTTACATGTCCATTTTCAATAGCAATATTATTAGGTCATCACCAAAAACAGACATTCAAGCGATCTTCCTTGTCACCAAAACTCTAAATTACACTACTATAACATCCACCATATGTTAATATTTAACCACTTTTTTAAGTGACTTTTGTCGTCATCAAAACTCTAAATTATACTATCATAATATCTACTATATGTTGATATTTAACCATATTTTTAGACGACTTTCCATTTTTGCCACTAAAAATAAGATTTTTGTGGCAATAAAAAAATCTCCTCCAAAAGTATGATATGTAATTTATTTTCTTTGTATTAATTTCTTTATTACTATGATTTTGTATATATAGATATAAACGTAATAATCAAAAAATAAAAAATGTAATTGATAAATTAATTATTTTGATAAGATCAAAATAAAAATAATAATTTCATTATTTAAATTTATATTCAACTACAATTAGTTCAAACACAAATATTTAAATAATGTAACTAGTTACATTTAAAAAATTAAAAAAGAATAACTAGTTATAAATGAAATTAGTTAATTCTAATGCAATGAAAATCTACCGTAAGTATGTAAAAATTTAAGAATTTTGCAGAAGAGTTTAGTAGGTTGGTGGCTTTGGTTAAGAGTCGTGTATAATGCCATTATTGTACCATAGAATGGGCATATGCAGATCAAAAAATATTTACTGTAGTTCCATATCGAAAAAAGAGCCTCTGCAAATAAATAAATTCTTGGATTAAAATTCAAGCACCCTTAACCAAAGTATAATTTATACAATATTATCTGACTTCTGGCAACACAAAAATAATATGATCCTCGTAACATTGACCATACAACCAACTAAATTGACGAGCACTTTGAGTTCTCTAATGAATATGCAAAACAAAGAGTTGAACAACAAAAAGTAGCAGAAAAACTCTCGGAACTATTAAATTGATCCTTATAGAATACATAGTAATTAAAATGAACAGAATTTCCAAAAGGAGCAAGCTAATATAGTAAAACAAAATATTCAACAGCAGCTCAAGAAAGTGGAAATTCATGGAACAAGAATTAAATATTCATTACAGGGAAAGAAAAGAACGCTACCTTTGTTTTCACAAGGCAAGTTGGGGCGTTTCTCGAGCCCTTCTGATGCGACTCCACCATTAGCCCTGACCAATTCCCCAGTGCCTAATTTGGTACCCCTGAAATACTTGAGAATAAATATACATAATAATACAGGTTATATTCCATATCTAGTTACCAAATTGAGATTATCACTCGAAGTCAGGCAAGACATTGTACAATTATACCTACAAGACATTCCACAATTACATTTATAAGAAAATTTACATAATGAAAATAAATTGAAACATTAGAAAATGCACAGGATACTACTGTAAGAAAAGAAGACTTTACTATACTATAAATATCACACAGCTAAGTTAAAAGTAAACTAATCTCCAATGACCAAACTTAATTTAAAGAATACAAATCTTCACATTGACAAAGATAAAACAAATAATTGACCATAATGAGCTGCAGACAAGAAGATATAGGTAAAAACTTACATAGCCTGGAGTGCATCCCTTTTCCAGGGCCCCAACAGAGAATAAACTACCTCTTCCATAAACATCTGTATTCTGAAGTACGGAGAATTTTTACTTCTAATCATTATTTCTTTCTTCTATTTTTATGTAAATTAAAAGAATGCAGTACGTTGTTTCTCTTAAATTCTGAGAGACTAAGACAAAAACAGCACCTGTAGAATAGTTAAAACAACAGCTTCTTTCTCTTTTTACCAAACACCAGGCACTTGAAAAGCAAAAGCAATATGTGCACCCTGCTGTTGCAACATATCTTAGCAGATAAATAATGATACATTTTAATTGATAGGACATAAATAAATACTAATAATTTGCATGCAATATTAGAAAGGATAACAGGTCTGACAGCAACAAATTTCTCCAAAATAGTGCCATCCAATCTATGATCAAGTGCTGATTCAGAAGCCAAAAGAGGATTAGCCAATGCACCAGAATAATGATACAACTTTACTGCTCTACAAGAACAGTTTTAGTGCTATACTAAGTTAAGGTGAAGTTTTACCAAGATTGATATTATGCTCAATGTAATTTCCATCTTAGGAAGTAGGAATGGTGCCGTAATTCTAGTTTAGCTACAGAAACAGCTTTATGATATTTAATAACATGCGAAGGCTGGAAAGAGAGAGACAGTAATTACCATCTCAAGAAGTAGAAATGGTGTACTAATCTGCTCTAAAGTAAATGTGCGCGCGCGCGCGCGCGTATATATATATATATATATATGCAAGTTATTTATCCACCCATGCCCTGATTTGCGAAGTAATCAGAAGACCATAAATGAGGGAGAAACTTACTGCTAGATGACCTGCATAATCAGCCATTTTACCACTTACTACCAATCATTGCTCCAATTAATATAAAGCTCTTAATACAAAAGCCTACAAAAGCCTTATGGAGCATCGGACAATAAATAAGAAAAGCAAAATCTGTGATCCAAAAGCTCAAACCTCTGTCACACCGAGAATGAGGTCATCCATAATTCTAGACCGAGCACCTTCTAAATATTCATGAAGGTAACTGTATGCCTCAAGCCAAAACTAAAAGCAAAGCATATCGATGAAAGTAAAACATTCCTTGTTAAAAAATTTTGTACTCTAGTATATATATAATAGAAACAAAACTAAAAGTAGAGCATATGGATGAAAACAAAGCATTTCTTTCAATATAAGATAATAAAGCAAGAGATAAAAGGGTCATGCTTGGATTAATTTACATATTTAAGACACAAACAAAAGAAAGCTCAGTGCCCAGTTGGTCAGCTTTCTGTGTAGTTGAACATGTCATTCTCTCATAGCTCACAAATTGTTAATCACAGTTTAACTTGCAAATTTTGTGACCATCATTATTAATTACTATGCTCATTGCTTTCCATACATGTCACTATAATAGGTAAATTACAAGCTCTACAAAGTCATCATCAGGAACCTAAACTCCCGTATACTACTATTTTCCCCCTCGTCATGAAGGATATTGGTGGGAACCAATTGATGACAAACTTTCGAAATTTTTATATAGTTCTCCAACTTTTTGAGACATAGCAGTAACAAAATGCCTTGCATAATCATAAGTATCAAAATTTGGGAAGTTACACAAATGTACATTTTTAAATTCAAACTTTAGGCAAAATGTCTCTAGTTCTGAAAAAAAAATGAAACAATTCATAGTGAAGCAACCCCCCCCCCCCAAAAAAAAGACCTGCTTCATAGGAGGGCAAGCATCTGGATTGCTTTCAGTTTCATCTGTTATTTAGGCTTTATGTCTTCCTAGGTCATATATTTTGTTTCAAAGATGCTTTCTTTTTCAATTCAAATCAAGTTGTCCAATTGTTTCGTATATCATTTAGGATAACTAAGATAACAGATTGAACCAGCTAGAAAGCAGGTATAGTTTATTACAAAGATGCTTTCTTTTTCAATTCAAATCAAGTTGTCCAATTGTTTCGTATATCATTTAGGATAACTAAGATAACAAATTGAACCAGCTAGAAAGCAGGTATCGTTTATTACAAAAACAGAAATAAATGCTTGAAGTGCAACAACTTAACTATTAAAATGCAACCAGCTTCCTTAAAAAATCAGGCGAAGGGGGAGTTAGGAAGAACAATAGACAGACATTAGCAGAAAAATTTAGAGCAATACACATCTAGAAAACTACTGGCAACTGCATTGATGTAGCTCCTGCCTCAATGGAATCCAAACCAAGAGCAATAATATTGAAATCATTACAAAATATGATGTCTTGTCCTCAATCCGGCCAAAATGTGGCACAATATTCACACCACCAATTCTTTCCATGACACGCTTGGCCGCTACCTCAGCTTTTGCTTTAACAACATCTTCAAGTCTACAATTAAAATTGTCCAAACCAACAGCAATCCCACTGGGTGAATGACGATGAAACGTTAGTTTCCTATTCTCCTAATTGTCACGAAAACAGAAGAGAAAGAGTTCTTTATTACCAGCTACCCAATGTCGGCCCTGCAAGTTTACAAGATATTCGATAAAAGGATCCCCTATTCTTCTCAGGTACAATCTTATAGTTCCCTTTCTTCCCTTACACCCTATGGTCCAGCCGAACTAACTAACATAACAGCCTCCCTTTGCTGAGTCAACAATTAACAACCTTCCTTCGCTGAGTCATCTCTTTTAAATGAAACGGTGCGTCGGAGCTCATGTTTATTAAAATTAAAGCCTTGTAACAGACGATGAATGTCACAACCCAAAAATAGAAGTACGTAATCGGCACGGGTTTTGAGAATAATCTCATCCCGTAAGCCTCTAGTATGATAAATATAAATTATTTTCTCATAAATAGTATAGATTGTAACCAAACACATAATCACATTCATTTGAAAGCTTACTGTATAATTTCAATAATCTCAAATATACATAAATACTCTGCAAATGGAAGCTGAGATCTTGCCTGTGATATATGGAGCAACTCTAGAGTACAAGTACAATGTAAATTAAAATCTACGAACCTTGGAAACAAAGTAGGCTCACCCAGAGATCATGTTGTCTAGCTGGTCAACTATCTGAAAAAAAATGTAGAAATATCGTGTAGTGAGTTTGACAACTCAGTGAGCAAATATAGTTTACTATAACTGAAACAAAACAGACCATTCGCATGAGTTTTCATAAATAGAAATTATGGTAGAATATAACATTATCTAAATCAATGTATATAACAACAAACTAAAGTTTTAAAGAAGGTAAATTTTGTTAAAAGAAAATCTAAAATCTTAAGATTTAGTATAATAAACAATAATTTCAAAATCAGATAAGGAAATAGAAAGATAACTCTTCATATAAAAAAAATATTTAGAGGAGGACTCAAAGTAGATCCATAATTATAATTTTTATACCCAAGCACAAAGCCTGATAAGGGCAATCACCATATACATTGTTTTATTCCAAGTACATAGCAATGGGACGGGTAAATCACCATATTCTCATAATTCATATCATGAGATTGGGAGGAGCTCTCATCAACTCCCTGACCTTTCCATATGTTAACTGTCCTAAGTACACAACAATAGGACGGGTAAATCACCTCATTCTCATCATAAGTAACAAGGCCAATTGCCACTGGTTGTTGGAGGAGACATACTCAACTCCATACTTATTCATAATTCAATCCTCATGTGCCCGTGATAAGAATCTAATCTAACAAATGAGAATACACAATCTTATTCATTTTCAATCTTGATATTACAACAGAGTAGTGCAGTGTATATATACTTAACAATCTGCACAATCGAACCGTAACAGTCTAACAAGAAGCTCTAACAATAACGCTGACTCATCACTCATTTATGCTGACTCACTTAACTAACTAATTATAATGCTAAGTCTGTTTTCTCACTCACAGGCCCCTTCAAACTCAGAGAGGGTATTTTAACCACTCTGAGTTTGGTCCTGAATTCTTCAAAGGAAGCACAACATAATGGCTTTGTCATACCATCAGCTACTTGATCAGCAGATGAAACATGATTTACTATTATCTCCTTTTTCATTGCTTTTTCTCTTACAAAATGCAAGTCAAGTTCAATATGCTTAGTCCTTTGATGAAGAATGGGATTGGCAGTCATTAAAACAGTAGACAAGTTATCACAATGAATTAATGGAATACTGGAGAGTCGTATATTTAGCTCCTTTAAAACTGATTGTATCCATGTCATCTCTGCAACCGAATTTGCTAAGCTTCTATACTCTGCTTCTGTGCTTGATCTGGAAACCACATTTTGCTTCTTTGATGCCCACGAAATTAGATTAGAACCAAGATAAACACAAGAACCAGTTATTGACCTACGATCTAATGGATCTGTTGCCCAATCAGCATCACAAAACCCAATCAAACTTAGCTCTGTTGACCTCTGCAAAAGCAAGCCATAATCAATTGTGCCTTTGAGATACCTTAAAACTCTTTTTATTGCTTTCCAGTGTATATCCAACGGATGATGCATATGTTGACAAACTTTGCTCACACAATAAGAAAGTTCAGGTCTTGTTACTGTCAAGTACTGCAAGGCTCCAGCAATTGCTCTGTAAAGTGTTGGATCATGAAAAGCTTCACCACTAGAATCATGCATCTTATTACCAGGTTGCATAGGTGTTGCAATTGGCTTTGCATTAGACATATTTGCTTTTTCCAACAAATCTCGAATATATTTGGCTTGAGAGAGAAAAATAGAGCCATTATGAAGAGTATGAGCTTCTATGCCTAGAAAATAATTCAGAGACCCCAAGTCTTTTAAGGGAAATGAATCATGTAATTCCGAAATAAGATGAGAGATAGCTGATGAGGAATTACTTACTATTAAGATGTCATCAACATATATCAGTAAGTAGATAGTTTCATGTGGTGTGACTCTCATGAATAAAGACTGATCACAACGACTTGAAGAGAAACTAAGTTTATGGAGTGTTGAGGCTAGTTTTTCAAACCAAGCACGGGGTGCTTGCTTTAAATCGTAAAGAGACTTGTGCAGCTTGCATACTAGTGAGTTATTAGAACTTTGAAACCCTGGTGGCTGCTGCATATATACCTCTTCTTGAAGAATTCCATTAAGAAATGCATTATTGATGTCTATTTGATGGATTTTCCAATTGTAAGTCAATGCCAAGGTGAGTATAATGCGAATGGTGGTCGGTTTTACCACTGGACTAAATACCTCAGTATAATCGAAGCCTTCTTGCTATTGAAATCCTTTTGCCACAAGCCTAGCTTTATACTTACTCACTGTGCCATCTGAATTTTGCTTTATTCGAAAAACCCATTTGCATCCTATAGCATTTCTCCCAGGTGGCAGCTGCATTAAAGTCCACGTTTTATTTTTGATGAGTGCATCATATTCTTCATTCATAGCTGTTTTCCAATTTGGATCAGAGAGTGCCTCAGCTACTGAACAAGGTTCTGAATGTGCAAGTAAAATTTTGGGTTTGAAGATTCCAGCCTTTGCCCTTGTAACCATCGGATGATGAGCAACTGTTCTAGTAGCAGTGGTTGGCTCACTAGTATTTTCTATATCAGTCGGCTTAGCACTATTTGTGTTAATAATTGGAGGCAGTGAAGTGGCTGCAGAAGAATGGATTCTTGGAGAAGTCATATCTTGTGATGAGGCTGATTCAGACTGGAATAGCTGGGTTCTTTCTGGAATTGTAGGAGGAAACGCAGGTGGAACACCTATATCTGGATTATTATTTACACTTGGGAATTGTGAATCAGCAACAATCTTTTTGAAAGGGAACTCATATTCATTGAAGACAACATTTCTAGAGATATAGACTCTTCCAGTTGAACTGAGGCACTTGTAACCTCTATGTTGCAAACTATACCCGATAAAAGTGCACTTGACTGATCTATAATCCATTTTGTGTTTGTTGTAAGGCCTGATAAGTGGGAAGCATGAGCAGCCTAATACTTTCAATTGAGAATAGTCAGGAGTTGTAGAATATAGCCTTTTAAATGGACTATCATACTGAAGGAGAGGTGTAGGCAATCGATTTATGATGAACACAGCAGCTAGGAATGCTTCATGCCAGTATTTCAATGGTAAGGAAGCTGCAGCTAACATAGTGAGTCCAGTCTCTACAATGTGCCTGTGTTTTCTTTCAACTACCCCATTTTGTTCATGGGTGTGTGGGCATGTGAACCTGTGAATAATACCTTCTTGCTGTAAAAATGGTGTAAATGCTTTGAATTCTCCCCCTGAATCAGACTGCAGCAATTTTATTTTGTGGCTGAATTGTAATTCTGCCATGACCTTAAACTGTTTAAATGCAGCAAGGGCTTCTGACTTGGCTTTGAGGAAGTAAATCCAAGTGTATCTTGTGTGTGCATCTACAAGACTAAGATAATATCGGTGGCCAAGTGCAGAGTGTATTGGAGCTGGTCCCCACAAATCAGTGTAAATGAGTTCTAAAGGGAAAGAATAAACAGTCTGTGACTTGCTGAATGGGAGTTTGTGACTTTTGCCAAGAAGACAGGAATTACACAGTGATGAAGTGTCTTTATTACAATGGGGAAGCTTACAAATTGAAAGTACCTTATTGAGTACTGCTGTAGAGCAGTGTCCTAGTCTATTGTGCCATATGTCATAAGGCATATTATTACAAGTATTCATAGTGTGGGTTTCAGATTCCACTAAGGTTGCTGGAGCTGTGATTTCAGAATAAAGGACACGCTGAGAAGGAGTCTTTGAAGTCTTTTGCTGAAAAATGTGAGACTGATGATGTTGGTGTTTGAGGTGGTCCAATTGGAAGTTTGGGAATGTGTAAAGTCCATCTTTAAGTTGGCCTTTGAGCAAAATCTGATTGGAACCCTGTGCTTT
Source organism: Gleditsia sinensis (assembly GCA_037074535.1). Lineage (NCBI taxonomy): Eukaryota > Viridiplantae > Streptophyta > Magnoliopsida > Fabales > Fabaceae > Gleditsia > Gleditsia sinensis. The sequence goes on along the minus strand of CM073468.1, from coordinate 4,125,018 downwards.
AACAAAACACACATTGGGATGAAATTCAAAATATACCATGTTATCTTTAGCAAATTGAGAAACACTCAATAAATTCTTTCTCATGTTAGGCACATGTAACAAATTTTTAATAGATAAAATGGTAGAGTTAAAAGGAGACTTTATAGTTGAGAAGCCAACATTAGAGATGGACAAACCTGCCCCATCTCCAATGTAGACTTGCTCCTGGCCATGATATTGATTCTTGTGCATGAGGTTGTGAGCATCTGGAGTGCAGTGGTTGGTCGCACCAGAGTCAACGTACCAGGCTGCATCACATACTGACTCTGGTGTTGCAGTCATTGCTGCAAGATGACCCTGAACTTTGGGAAAATTTGTTTCAAACGGCACATTGGTATTATTTTGAGTGTAGGAAGACATTTTTCGTTGTTGATCTTGATAATTCTGATCAAACCTATGGTAACAGTTTAATGCTGAATGGCCTGGTTTACTGCAAACTTGACATAGGATGTAACCTCGTCCTCTATAATTTCGTCCTCTGAATCCTCTGAAATTTCTAAAACCTCTACCTCTAGAGTATTGATGAAAGCCTCTATGAAACATTGAATTAGATCCAGGTCCTCCTCTTCCAGACATTGTGTTTCTTTGAGTAATGTGTGCCGATGCAGATGATGCAGCAGATGAGATGGAGGTAGAAGCAGTGTTTATGGATTTTGTGTGTTTTTCTATACGAGCTTCTTGAGCTAACAAGAGAGCTTCAATTTCACTAATGGTGTAGACTTCTTTACGTGTAACAATGGAAGTGATAAACGAATCATATTCATCAGTGAGACCACAGAAAATATAATCCAGGTGATCATTGACTGTAATAAAGCAACCTATTGCTGCGAGTGAGTCTATTGACGCTTTGATTTTCAACAAGTATTATGTCATGGATAGATCATCCTTTCTGATGGATCTGAGTTGAGTTTTGAGCTGTGATTCTCGTGCTCATGTTTGTGCTTCAAAGAAGGTGATAATTCGACGCCATACCTCATATGTGTGAATGCATCCAACTACTCTGGTCAGCATGTTGAGAGACATTGATGATAACATCCATGATAACAGGAGTTGATCCTGTAGTTCCCAATCAGTGAATTCTTCATTTACTTTTCCACTTTCTGCATCAGCTGGAGTTTTGAATTTTGCAGGAATTACATGTGGCCCTTCAAGATAGCTTGTTAGTTGCAATCCTCTGATGGCTGCCCAGACTTGTTGCTTCCACATCAGGTAGTTGTTTTCATCGAGTTTCACAGAGATTGTGTTACTGAACGTAGTAACTCTATTTCGTTGATTTGTGAGTAAAGAAGATGGAGAAGAAGAAGTGGGATCGTACTCCATGGATGGAGCTCGAAGCTCTGATACCATGATAAGAATCTAATCTAACAAATGAGAATACACAATCTTATTCATTTTCAATCTTGATATTACAACAGAGTAGTGCAGTGTATATATACTTAACAATCTGCACAATCGAACCGTAACAGTCTAACAAGAAGCTCTAACAATAACGCTGACTCATCACTCATTTATGCTGACTCACTTAACTAACTAATTATAATGCTAAGTCTGTTTTCTCACTCACAGCCCGTTCGCACAAGGGGATAGCAACTTTCTTGCTAGCTAAAGTTTCATGGTGCACCAAGGCTAACTATCTCTGTCGCTAGCTAACAGTGTTTCTATCAATGATTCCTCCAAAATAAACTAGTTTAATAAATCAAAAATATAAGCTGAAAGAACAATTGAAAATTATGAGGTTAAAATTCTTTTTAAGACAAAATATATCCCTCCCTTCCAAGATATTCTTCGGACAGAGTTCCGGCATAAAAATTCATTCTTCAAAATCAGAAATACAATATTTTCATTTCAGTCCAGATAAACCATAATATCCAGTATCAATGACACATTTGAAACTCAAATACAAATTCAATTTCACCATATCCATGAAACAGTGAGGTATCATTTATAACACAAATCATATGAAACAATATGAAAGATGATACAATTATAAGATTCAATAAACTGTATCATAATACCACATTTTCATCATAAATTCAAGATGGACTTATTAGAGGTCTGTTCTGCATGTCCTATAGCTTCTAAGAATATAAATCAATATAAACATGAAATTCAATTTATGCTATTCATAATTAAAAACTTTGTTTTAAATGCATGGACATGAGAGAGATTTAAAAATGCGTTATAGTAAATTATATTCACTCACAGTGTAAGGGCTCCAGATTGGACAGCTTCAAAATCCACGTTTCCCATATGAATTTGATCAATTAGATATTAAAAATGAGTTCGGAAGGTCCAAAAACCTAAAAAAATAACCCCGGGATGCTGGCACTGTTCACGATCAGAAACACTGTTCACACGCGGCTGAAAGCACTATTCACACACAGGATACTGTTCACAGACACTGTTCTTCATTGTTCATAGTTACTGTTCACTCATTCCTTCCTCAGCCCCTTTTTTTATTTTTAATAATAATAATAATATTATTTAATAATTAAATAATATGATTTCTTTAATATAAATTCATATAAATTCAATTTTTCATCCTAAAATATCCCAAAAATTTCTAAAAATTTACATTCTAGTTAAGCTCTTAAATTATGATTTTTCTTGATAAAAATCGTAATAAACAAATCTCAAAATAAATATTTTTTTACATATTAAAAGAAAAAATATTTTGAAAAATTCAGCAAAAATTTATTAAAAGTCAATATAATTATTTTGAGCAAAACAACAATTATTTTAAATAAAAATATACTTTCTTTTAGCAAAACATAATCATTTACAATAAAAATATATATTATATATTTTTTTTAGTAAAACATTATTATTTAAAAATAAAATTTTGGGATATTACAATGAACCTCCGGGGAAAGAAAAGAGGGAGAAAGAAAACGAAGAAAAGGTGATTTAATGATTTACAGAGTCACTACAACAAAACCGCGGCATTACGGCGGTTTTTTAGTAGGTTTAACGACGGTTCCGACCGTCGTTAAACCCATTAACGACGGTTTGTAAACCGTGGTGGAACTGTAGGTCTAACGACGGTTTTATCAACCGTGGGAATAACCGTCGCTATGTCTGGTTTAACGACGGTTGTTATAACCGTCGTTAAACCAGACATAGCGACGGTTCTAAACCGCCGTTAATAACTATTTTTAATTAATAAAATTAAATATAACGACGGTTTTTACCAAAAAACCGTCGTAATTTCCTTTTTTTAAAAAATTATAACGACGGTTTTGAGCTAAAACCGTCGTTATTTCTATTTATTTTTTAATTTTTTATTATTAAAATTAATTAAAATTTTTATAACAATTTTATTTATAATTTAAAATATAATATTTTATATTATTCATAAAACTACTAATGCTGTTTTGATTATTAAATTTTTATGTAAAATAAAAATTAATTTATATTTTTAATATTTTCTAAATTAATTTTTATATATTTTATTATATAATAATTAAACGTTTGAATTATTAACTAAATACTAAAGATGCATAAATTATTGAATTATAATGAATCTTCATATACAAAAAAATTTATATACAGAAAATTAATAGTAACAAAAGTGACGAAATTACATATACAAATATAATAACTAAATCAAGTTTCTGGACCCTACGGATGTTGATCACGCTGATGTCCACTACCACGATCGCTGGGGTCCTGAAAAATCAATTTTGTTTGTTAAAATTTTGAATGTTATTAAAATAAACAAAATTATACCAACAATTTTTATGTATTAAAATGTTACCCTGGGTGCGGGACTATGAAGTCCTGAAATTTCAGGTGGCAGCTGACCCTGAAATTTTTGTAACAGGAACGTCATAGCAGCCTCTATCTGTGCTTGGCGTGCTGCGAGCTTAGCATCTCGTCGCTGGAGGTCAGCGTCTCGCTCCTGCATAGCTGTCTTCAGGCGCTGCTGCTCGACGTCCCGCTCCTGCATAGCTGTCTTCAGGCGCTCCACCTCACTCTGTAAGTCGTGGTATGACGGCCCAGACTGTGAGCTCGACCCAGACGAACTACGGCCGAAGACTTGAGTTGGGCAAACACCCAACCCAAATCCTCGAACGCGGCCGGAGTGCTCCTTAGTGCCAAGAGCTCTCGCAAGTGAATCGGCCGTCGAGAGCTCTTGGGACGAGCTGTCCTCCTGCTGGATCGAAGCAATTTTCTCCTAACATTCAATAACAGGAAATTAATAATATTAAACATTATTAAAAATTAAATAATTATCCACTTAAGGTTGATAAGATTTTATTACTCACCGCAACAGCCCGAGCTTCGTTGTTGATGTACGATCCGTCAGCTCTTTTATGAGCTGCCGTCCATACATCACCACGAGTCACTGGACCCTGAAGCTCAATCTCCTGAATATTAAAATGATTAATCAATCAATTTATGATTATAGTCTTATAAACATTTTAAAAAACAAAATATTTATATCAGATTTAAACTTACCATCTCCGCCTTTTTGCGTGCAAGGCTCTTCGATCCAGTAGTGTGTAGCATTGTCAGCTGTCTTCTGTTCCGTTTATTCTTCGCAGCCACATCCTAATTAATCACATAGGAAAAATAATTAGTGACAATATTTAAAAGTTAAATTTTAAAAATATATATATTAACAACTTACCCTAGACTTCGCGTCTAGGCGATAGTCTACGAAAGTAGCCCACTGATCAGGTGGGATGCCTGTCGGGACTTCACTCCGCAACTGATCTCTGGTCTTCGTACCATCGTACGCTAGGCGAAATATATTGTATCGTGCTGCTCTCCATTTCGCTCCTAGCGACTGCATGATCAGTTTCTTGTGTTGATCCGTCACAATAAAATGTGTCTGCAAACGAAATTAAAAAATTAGTTACACATAAATAATATATAAATTACGAATATCTATAATTAATTGCAAAATATATATGTTTTCATACCTGAATATTATTTACGAAGACATTCGTCTTCGACTGCTGAGGAATGCTCCTCCAATCCCTGTAAGAGATCGGGAATAATCGAAAGTTATCCCCGATGGTGCCGAGGAAGACACCGAGCAAACCGCCACTGTCTCCGATAGGCTGGTGGTTGTCGTTGAACTGTACAACCACCTTTGACTGCTCAGGCAGGGCCCATACGTCGTGGACAGTCAACTGTCTGGACGTCGTGTGCCCGGTCCCGTCTATCAAAATAATTAGTGACAATTATATATTTATATTACTAAGACAAAATTATTAAGCGCATAAAGTGTACATGATTACAATACTCACCGACTACATCAACTGTCCAACTCCTCCTGCGTCTGCGCTCCTGCTCACCGGGCTGATGCTCCGCCTCTACACCGCCAAAGATCGTCTCAAAATCGAACGAATAATCGTCATCCGGTGCCTGAGCGTCGGGTGGGGGGAGTGTGCAGGGGACGGCCTGCGAATCCAGTGGCTGGGAGTCGCTAAGAGGGACTGATGATGCGGCAGCCTCCGACTCCATAATGGGCTCTCCGCCCTCACTGATCGCCCCACGGGGCGTGGGAGTCTGAGAACTGGACGCCCCTGCCATGTCTGATCTAGCCTTCTTCATCGTCACTACTACTGGCAAAATGAATGTAATAAAACAATTATAAAATAAATTTTGCCTAATAAAAGTGATGGAAATAAATAAAATAGTATAGTAATTATAAGTAGTCTAAAATATATATAAATAGGCGGCAACAACAAAACTAATACCGTAACAAGCATAAATTAACTTCTTCTTCTGGAAACAATCTTTCTAAATTTTGCGTGTGTAACGGATCGCTCTCGTATATAAGATTTTCATCTTCATTACCCATCTCGTATAAGTCACGGGGTTTTAAATGCATCACTATACTCCAGTTCTTGTCCAACTCATCTTGTACATAGTATACTTGATGAGCTTCAGATGCCTGGATGTATGGTTCGTCATCATCATTTTCACCAGTGTGAATCAACCGAGAAAAATCAACCGATGTCACCCCGAAGTCATCAATTGCAATTCCTCTCGTTGTAGTTGTGTTGGCCCACATACACTTAAATAATACGACTGTAAAATGGCCATGGTAGTTTAACTCGACAATGTCCAACAGTTTTCCATAATACGGGACGCCACCAAATTGCATATTCGTATCACTAGTACTTGCATAACTCCTCGTCCCGAAAGTACCGTAAACTCCACTATTTTGAGATGTCATCCCTTGGTCTCGCTCTAAAGTTCGAAATTTGAATCCATTGACATTGTAAGCACTGTATCGACGTGCTCTATCTAGTGGACCAAGTGCGAGATATTTTAAATCAGCACACTGCGATCCATCAGCATCATTTGCGATCTGGAAAACGAATACAGGATGAGTTGTACTCATATTTGACATATGAATTAAATGTGACCATGTTGAAATACTTACACGACGCGAAAACCAAGAGGCAAATTCTCTGTGGACTTTTTTGTCTATCTCGGTAGATGATCGCGTACGACTTCTTAAACTATGCCGTACATAGTCTCTAAATTCCCTGTTGAGAAAACATTGTCTAAACACTTAATGCTACACAGGAAGAAAAATTGTATAATCATGTAGCTAAGTGTGAGTTAACTTACTGTAAGTAAGGATCAACTTCTTTGCAGTTTGTTAAGACATGCCGATGAGCCTGCAATTTTTCCCGGGGAGAAATGGTGAAATAATCAAATCCACCAACTGGTCTTCCTATTGGTGGGAACAAACTCCTGTCAGACGTCTCAACATCGGGTCGATCATCCACACGAGGAGGACGATTGAAGACAGTGTCAACACCATCTATGTATCTGGAACAGAATAACAAAACTTCTCCTGCAATATACAACTCTGCTATTGAGCCTTCTGGCCTTGCTCTATTCCGCACGAAAGATTTAAGTTTACCCAAGTATCTAGAGAACATAGATTAAATGAATAAAATTGGATTAACAATAATGCAAGAAATTGGACAGACTGTGTTTTTAATGTTTTACCTTTCGACGGGATACATCCAACGATATTGGACTGGTCCTCCTAACTTCGCTTCCATGACCAAATGTACAGTCAAGTGCACCATGACTGTAAAGAAAGACGGCGGAAATAACATTTCAAGATGGCACAGCGTCATAATGATTCGATTTTGAAGTTGATCAAGTTCATTAACATTCAAAAATCTGGAGCACAGTTGCCGGAAGAATGAACAAAACTCGATCAGAACTGCAGATACCGGCTTCGGCAGTGTCTTTCTTATGGCTAATGGTAACACTTGTTCCATAAGGATATGACAGTCGTGACTTTTTAGTCCTCCGATCTTACGTTGTCTTACATCAATACATCTGGAGATATTACTGCAATAACCGTCAGGCACAGATACATTCTTAAGTGTTTTCAGAAATACTTCCTTGCCTGCATTTGTCAACGTGAACAAAGCAGGTGGATATTTACCGCCATCATCAGGCCACAACTCAGGCCTCACACCAAACTCCTTTAAGTCTTTCCGCGCGTTTACGTGATCCTTTGAACGGCCGGAATCATTAAGTAAAGTGTAAATGATGTTATCGCAGACATTTTTCTCAATATGCATTACGTCAAGATTATGACGCAACATATTATTTATCCAATACGGAAGTTTGAAAAATATACTTTTCTTACGCCATTGTTGAGTTCCAGCATCAACCGAACCCTGACTTCGAGAACGCCGTTGTTGAGTCCCAACATCAGTTTCCACATTTTTTCCAAAGACAACTTCAATATCATTGACTTGTCGGAAAATGTCTACACCACTCAGTTGCGGAGGAGGGTTTCTTCTTTCCTCTTTTCCGTCAAACCTATTGCGGGCCAGCCTGAATTTGTGACCCGGAGATAAGAAGCGGTGATGTCCCGTAAAACACCACTTCCGACTGTGAGGGAGACGGACTGGAGTAGAGTCAAAGTTACAGTACGGACAGGCTAATCCAGTATGAGTATTCCAGCCTGATAAACATCCAAGGCCAGGAAAATCACTGATTGTCCACAAAAGAGCTGCATGCATATTGAACATTTCTTTACCAAATGCATCGTACGTCTTAACACCTTCAACCCACAACTCCTTCAGCTCTTCAATTAGTGGCTGTAAAAACACATCTATATCATTCCCTGGTGCTTTTTTCCCTGGAATTATCATTGACAACATGAATGAACTCTGTTTCATAGACATCCAAGGAGGAAGATTGTACGGAATCAGCAGAACTGGCCATATACTGTAACTTGTAGATAGGTTTCCAAATGGATTGAAACCATCTGTTGCAAGGCCCAAACGAACATTTCTCGGATCTGATGCAAATTGAGGATTCAGAAGATCAAATCTCTTCCATGCCTCAGAATCCTTTGGATGCCTCATGATGCCGTCAGAAATTTTGGCTTCAGAATGCCATCTCATAAATTCAGCAGTTTTAGAAGACATGAACAACCTCTGCAATCTTGGCTTAACTGGAAAGTATCTAAGAATTTTATTAGGCACCTTTTTTCGCTTCTCCCCCTTTTGTTTCGGTTTCCACCTTGGTGCTGAGCACTTACAACAAGTTTCTCTACTTTCATGCTCACCCCAGTATAACATACAATCATTCTGACATGCGTGAATTTTTTTGTAGTTCAACCCCAACTTATTAATGATTTTTTTAGCCTCGTAAAATGAAGGCGGAATCTTGGCATCTGGGAATACATCGACAAGCAACTCAAGTACCATCGACATTGCTTTGTCGATTAGGCCGCACAAACACTTGATGTGATACAACTTCACCAAGAAAGACAGTTTTGAATACTTTTCACACCCTTCATAGAGCGGTTGTTCACCATCTTTCAGTAACTCATAAAAATATTTGACATTATCATCCATCCTTTCTGCTGACTGCGAATCTGGCATATCCACAGAAGCGATGCTCTCATTTTCGGGGTGAATCCCGAATGCATCACGGACTATGTTCTGGACATGGTCATCTCGAACTATGGGTTCTGAGACCTCAATTGGCATTATAGCATGTCCTACAGCAGGTTCTTCTGTAATCATTTCTCCGTGCAAACTCCAAAAAGTGTATCCCTCCGGAAATGGTTTGACGATCAAATGTTGGCGCACGACCTCGATGAGTTGCCATTTTTTGAATCTACACTTTGGGCATGGGCATATTATTCTACCTTCGACCCCAGAGTTAGCATTTGCGAATTCCAAAAATCCGTCTAAACCATTTAGGTACTCTATTGAATGTCGAGGTTTATTGATCCAAGATTTATCCATTTCTGAAATATTTATAAATTTAGATATCAATTAACTTAAATAACTCTTAATCTGAACTAAAAGAAAACATGACTATTTTACATGAGAAGGGATTTGCAATTGATTGTGCATAAAACACAACACATTTTGAAGAGGTGTAAAATGTTTTACATGTAAAACATTTTTGACAAATTTTATGATAATAGACATTTAATGAAGCACTAAATAAAAAATCTTCATTATTGTCATTAATTAAAAGGATGAGTTTCATGATCAAATCTCTACGAATCTGAATTTTTTGGAAAAGACAGCTACTAGCAGGAAAGAAATTGAATTATGATTTTACATCTGCCGTTACAATTTTTATTATAGTATTTACATGGTAAAATTTCTAACGAACTCTTAAAGGGAATTGAAATTTCCAATTCCCTATCTGAAAAAGTAAAATCAGTGGCCCACACAAGGGCCATATATTGAAGAATAATTCTACTCAATTATATTTAAGATATTGTTTGTTCTTTAATAGAGAATCTAGTGTAATTAATTAAAATAATGAGTTTCATGATCGAATTTCTACGAATGTAAATTTTTTGCAAAGGAAAAACCACTAGCAGCAAAAAATTAAAATATTATTTTACAGCTGCTGCAAAAATTTCAATTATAGTATTTACATGGTAAACATTCTAACTAATTCAGATAAGGAATTGAAATTTCAATTCCCTATTTAAAAAATTAAAATCTGTGGCCCATATAAGGGCCATATATTCAAGAATAATTCTACTCAATTACATATAAAATCTTGTTAGTTCTTTAATAGAGAATCTAGTGTAACAACAAAGTGCATTCAAAATTATTACACTACTAGCATACATATTAAAATTATGTTATTATAAATTTATTTCCATTTTTTAAAAATTATGTGTTTTTTTAAATGAGTTTTATTTTTTTAAAACTAATTCATAATACTAATTTTGTCTATTTATTAACATTTATTATTTTATCTCATCACCTGAATAAATATTTTAATATTTTATTAACAACTGTAATATAATTTGACTATTATTAATTTATGAATATTAATTAAATACGTTTATCAATATAATAACTACTTTCAATTTATGTTATTATTAATTCATTAAAAATTATTACACTACTAGCATACATATTAAAATTATGTTATTGTAAATTTGTTTTCATGTTTTAAAAATTATGTGTATTTTTAAATGAGTTTTATTTTTTTAAAACTAATTCCTAATACTAATTTTGTCTATTTATTAATATTTATTATTTTATCTCATCACCTAAATAAATATTTTACTATTTTATTAACAACTGTAATATAATTTGACTATTTTTAATTGATGTATATTATTTAAATACGTTTATCAATATAATAACTACTTTCAATTTATTTACATTAATTTTAATAATATTTGAAAAACAGTAAATAACTTGTATTTAAAACAAAATTTACTATCATTTTATACTAAATTAATAATATTATATATATTTCTTAAATTTTATTAAAATATACGTATATTATAATATTAAACATCATAAATATCACAAAAATAACACAAAATTTAAAATTGATTCATACAATAATGTACATCACAATGACAAATATATTTATAACAAAAGTAGTAAGTAAATAAAATATCTAATATTATCTCAATCTAACATATAATAATTTGAAATAAATTCATTCAAAATCTAATTAATTAAATTACATACATTCAAAATGATTCTAAATAAATAACGCACAAAAATCAAAATTAAAGTGTCGTCCCAACGTCACAATATCTTTACAAAATAAAATAAAAAAAATATAAGAAAATATTTTGAACATACAATATAAAAAGAAATTAATCAAATACAATTAAAAAATTAAATGACATACCTTGAGAGTAAATAAAACACGCCGGAGATAACACTACAGTCAAAAAACTTCACCAGCACAATAAATAAATTCAGAGACTATATTATAGAAAAATAATCTATCAAGAAACTGTTGTAAGAAAAATAAAGGAGACCATCCAATTTATAGACGAATGCGCGGTTTAACGACGGTTATTAACCGTCGTTAAACCGACCAAAAACCGTCGCTAAATGGGTTTAGCGACGGTTTCCAAAAAAAACCGTCGTAACGTGTAACTTTAACGACGGTTTTTACTAGAACCGTCGTTAAACTACACGAACATCGAGTAACGGTCTGAATTCCGAACGTTATAACTTCACGACGGTTTTAATGAAACCGTCGTGATTTAACGACGGTTATAGTAACAACCGTCGTTATTTTACGACGGTTTTATGTTTAACCGTCGTTAAATCACAACGGTTTTACAATAACCGTCGTAATGTCCGCCAAATATTTCCAGATGACCACGGTTGGATCTTACCCGTCCGTATTTCACGACGGTTTTCTTGAAAACCGTCGTTAGGTGTCGAACTTTAACGACGGTTCATAAACCGTCGTTAAACTTGGCTTTAGAGACGGTGTTTTATGACCGTCGTTAAACACCCGTCGCCATTCCCCGCTTTTCTTGTAGTGAGTAATTGATATCGAGCATCAATCGAGAAACCATTTAAAGGCAAAATTATTACCCAAGGAATAGAAATCGATATCAAGAAAGCCATCTGAAGGCGAGATTGTTACCCGAGGAAGAAAAAAGGATACCGAGCTCCAAGTGAAAAAACCATACGATGGCGAAAATGTTAGCTTAGGAAGAGAAATCGATATCAAGCGCCAACTAAAATTATCATTAATTTGATGGCAACATTCAAAATGAAAGTATCGCTCATAATGCATAGATCTAAGGTAACTTCCTCTGATGGACAGTTGAATCTCTTCTCTCTTAGCAAGGAAAGCAGTAAAATTTCTCTTAGCTAGGGCTTTCGATTACTTCTTCTTCCTCTTTTTTTTTTTTAGTTTACATTTTGTACCTGATATAGTCTGCTCTTTTCGATGGTTTCTCTCGGCAAAGTGGAAATGTGAGAGAAAAGGGGAAAAATGAAAATTTTTTCCCACGTCTTTCATTTTTCTTCTTTTAATATTTTGTGGCAAATTCATCATGAAATCTATCCTCAATAAAACATTTTCCTTGAGGTTTTTTAATTTTTTTTACATTTTGTGGCAACTCTATAAATTGGCTATAGACTATCACTTTCAATGGCAATTCAAAAAAATTGTGTTCGAAAATTTTTTATGGCCACTTGATAGTTGTCACAACAAATTTTAATGATGATTTATCTTAAATTATTTTTAAAAGTCTTTAATAATATATTTTTTAAAATATTTTAGTAATAATTTTAAAAAGTCATCACTAAAAAATAATCATTTGATAGTTTTTAATGATAATTTTTAAAAATTATTATTAAAAAAATTTTCAATAACAACTTTTTCGATCACTATTAAAAAATCATGGTAAGTTTGATTTTTTTTATAATTCTAACAACATTAATCTTTTAATATTAAATTTAAAAGATTTGATTTTCACCCAATGTAAAAGTTTCGTGTTTGAATTTTAAGAATGACAAGTTTTATTTATGAAAATATCACGTCGAGGAGGACTTTACCTAAACGCACTCACGGCTGAAATGGGGTTTCTATTTTCTACATCATTTGAAAAACCACAAAAAATGTAATAAAAAAAGATTTGATTTTAAGAATTTGATTCAATTATTTTTGTCTTCTCAAATTCTTAGCGTTTACCTTCATTTATAACCAAAAAAAATGTTGTGTTGAATTTCTTTTATACTTTTGTTAGTTGTTGTCAAATAATATAAGTGATCTTCAAATCTGAAAGCTTTTTTTTTATGCTAAAATAAATTCAAATAAAACTATAATTTTATATCTTAACTTGAGAGGAATTTAATTTTAAAATTAGAACATGTAGTGATTTCGATCGAGTATGGAGATTTCATGTGCTATATTGTAACACAAATAACTTATAGGATAAAGCAAATTCATTTGACTAAATTTACCTTAGACATGCAAATCCATGAAACGAAAATGAAGAGCAAAGAATTAAACGTATATGCTATGTCTGCCTAGTTATATCTTCTTCCACGAAACTTGGTCGGGGCTCATAGGTAAGAGCCTCTTTGAAAAAAGCCGAGTACGTAGGAAATTGTATTGCCGTGTAAACGCCAATTGGTAGTACAGTGAGAAAGTAGAGTGGTATGAACTTATTTACGACTCTGGCTTCATAGGAATGCGCAGCATAGAAAGCAAGCAAGACTGAGACACCGGATACGAAGAGCGAAGCTAAGCCCAATGAAAGCTTCAACGGCAAATCCCTACGATAATCTTTTGGCTTCTTTCGAGAACTATAAACCGCAACAAACCCTACCATTGCAGTCGAAGAGAAGGTGAATGCAAATAGCACGGCTATAGCAAATAAGTCGAAGGCAGTTTGGCCTACTAAGGTTGGTTTTCCATTTTGGTCATTAGTGCCTCCGGGGACTTGAAGGCATGCCGCAAATGTACCACTGGCAATCAGTGTAGACACAGCGGTGTAAACCCCAGACGTGTCCCTCAGCCACATGTTACTTTGTTTGATCAGCTTCTTGTGTTCGACTTCGAACATGTTCCCCGGAGTCTGTTCTTTTTTGTTCTTTTGAGAAGCAAAGTGAGCAGGCATAAGTCCCTTCACATACTGCTTCCAACGTTAACAAAATTAACGAATGAAATTATATTAGGAATTGTGAAGAAATATAAACTTATTAAGCTCAAACATTTATTTGCTAGTTTCATACCTCAAACCACTTGACCTCCCATTGCATTTGCATAGCAGACCCATGTGTTTCCCAGGTTGTATCATGTGAAATCTTTGCTGCCAAGTGCAATGCATTATTTCCATCCTCATCCACTGCTTCTCTCAGGACGGGCCAATGTGGATGCTTCATCGCTCTTTTCAATATGTGGGTTTGCCTTTCCTCTACTGCGACTAGCACTATATTCTTCTTCTCACTGGTTTTCTCGTGGATAGCCACAGGAAAAGTCTCTAGGATTTTGTCCACCAGCTCAATCTCACCATATTTAGTTGCGGTTAACAACGCTGGAGATGGTTTCTTTTTGCCTGAGAGGTACCCTTGAATTTTATTTTTGTACAGTACTAAACCAAAAATAAAAATTGTGTTTACGGATAACGACAGGCCGGAGAGGCCTTTTTCTACTCTCCATCTTCGTTTTTACCATTTTTCACAGCAGAAAGCATTTTTGCATCCTCATGATCCATTATTCTAAATTTTTGTAATAATTAAGTTAAATTGGGTTACGTACCTTTGTGTAAATAATCAAACTCTAAGTTAAGACCTGAATTGCTACGCAGCAGGCGCAAACTGAAACCTAAGCCCCAAAAGTCCTGCAGTTCCTTGACATTTTCCTTGAGCTCAGCCCCATACCAAGAATCTTGTTTTACAAGTTCTTCCATGATCTGGGCAACCCATACGTGGTTCTGTTTTATCTCCCTTATGTAGCACCAGTACCCTTATCAAATATGTAGCCAAAAGCACGTTAAATAAGGCCATAAAGAACATACTTAAAAATATTCAATATTTATAGAATAGCAAGCAAAGCATCAATTAACATTCAAGAACAAGTATTTCAACCTCGGAGCCACGACGTTATTCGCTCCGAGACTCGGCGGGGCTGCTGGTGGGCCTGATGCCGCATCTCTGAATTTTCAATGTCTACAACTTGGGACTCCACTGGAGGCTCCAGCTCTTTTACATCAATGACTTTGCCCCTCATAATAAATGCATAAGTTATCATACAATCGCTTTGCATATGAAGGAAAATTATGTATAATAATATCCAATATAATGTTTCGCTTGATGGACTTTAGGTGGTGGTGGGTTAACTATAATTAGACGACAAGGCAAAAGTGGGAGGTATTCTTGCTCCTAATTAATCCCCAGCAGCCCCTGTCAGTCCAAGGAATACACCTTTGAGAAAATTATATTTTTTCATCTTAATCTTTGTCTCAGATTGTAATTTTTTCTTAATAAATTAAATTTTATAATTAGTAACGGCGACGACCTTACATAATCAAAAAATATTTGTTTATTGTTGTAAATTA
The DNA here is from genome assembly GCA_037074535.1 of Gleditsia sinensis. NCBI lineage: Eukaryota > Viridiplantae > Streptophyta > Magnoliopsida > Fabales > Fabaceae > Gleditsia > Gleditsia sinensis. Next base: position 4,109,660 of record CM073468.1, on the reverse strand, counting down.
AATTTTACAATTGATCCTTTAATTCTTTTTATCCCATATCATTCATTTTATTTCTTCCCTTGACTTTAACAATAGCTACATAAAATTACTATAATACTCTTCTCTACAAAGGGAGGATGAAATGAGACATTTATAAAGCTTGCAAAGTAAGAAGGAAAAGACGACGTTAAATCTTTATTCATGATATGAATATTTATACAACAAATAGGATAAGATAACAAGTACAATATTTACGGAGTTGTTTAAAATTCAAATGTACAAATAAGTGGAGAATCAGTTAAAGATAGGGTTGTTGCACTAGGGTTTGTTGCACCAGGAGATCACGTCGATGTGAGTAATCCAATACGCCCCCGCAAGACGGTGGAGGAAGATACGACACCGATCTTGGACATAAGAAGTCTATGGCGAGGTCCAGACAATGGTTTGGTCAGAAGGTCAGCAAGTTGATGACTAGATGGGACATGAGAGACAAGGAGCTGCTTGGTTGACACCAAATCACGAACAAAGTGATAGTCAATCGCAATATGTTTCATGCGCGTGTGAAAAACCGGGTTGGCACATAGGTAGGTGGCACCAATATTATCAGAGTAGATATGGGGAGGTTGAACGAGTGGAACACCCAATTCCTGAAGGAGATGACGAAGCCACTGGAGCTCAGAAGCTGTGGAAGCTATTGTACGATATTCTGCTTCGGTAGAGGATCTTGCAACAGTCCTTTGTTTCTTAGAAGCCCAGGAGATGGGATTGCAGCCGAGATATGCAACATAAGCTGAAGTAGACTTACGGTCGAGGTGGTCACTAGCCCAGTCTGCGTCACAAAAGGCTGTGAGATGAAGAGGTGACCGGGTGAGATGGATACCATTGTCGATGGTAGCTTTGAGATAACGGAGAGCACGTTTGAGGGCCTGAAAATGGATGTCCTGGGGAGCAGACATGTACTGAGCAAGCTTGTTAACAGTAAAGGCAAGGTCAGGACGAGTGAGAATGAGATACTGCATGGAGCCAACAAGGGAACGATATTGAGAAATATCACAAGTAGACGCATCGGGGATGGGAGCAAGAGAGCCAGAGGTGGCCATGGGAGAGGTAACAGGCTTGGCATCCTGCATGTTAGCTTTGCATAATAAATCACGAATATAGTGATGCTGAGTGAGAAATAAGCCCTGGGAGGTAGGGATGATTTCAACACCCAGAAAATGAGTAGGATGGCCGAGATCCTTGAGACTAAATTTATGAGCAAGAGCATCCTGAAATGTGCGAAGAAAATGAGTGTTGTTACCCGTGAGGAGGAGGTCATCCACATAGACTAAGAAGTAGGCTGTAACGTGATGATGATTGTAGATGAATAAGGAGGTGTCAGAGTGGCAATTTGAGAAGCCATAGTTGAGTAAGAAAGCCTTGAGAGCCTCATACCATGCACGGGGGGCCTGCTTGAGGCCATAGAGAGCCTTCTTAAGGCGGCAAACATGAGTTGGAAAGGACGGATGTAGGAAACCAGGAGGTTGAGACATGTAAAGTTCTTCAGTCAAACCTTGACCATTGGCAACGTGAAGTTGATCATGACCAACATACGGGGCAGAGACAGATAAGTTTGCAAAGTCATTTGTGACATGATGAGAAGCTCCAGAGTCCATTAGCCAGTAGTTTTCAGAGGAAGGGGAAGTAGTAGTAGCATGATGAGCAGCGGGAGGAGGTCGCTTAGGTGGATAGCCCTTGATTTGGTAGCAATCTTTGGCACTATGGCCTTTCTTGTCACAGTATTGGCAGATGAGTGGGAGAGAAGAGGATGGACCAGATGGACGCCGATGTGAGGAGGGAAGTGGAGCTGAGCCAAGAATCCCAGAGGAAGAACGTCTGAAGGAGCCATAAGTTGGAGAATGACGTTTGATATAATTGGCAGTGATAGGAAGAGGATGTTGGAGGCGTTCTTCTCTCTGCAAAAACAGTTCATAGTCAACAAGGATGTCAAATAAACCATCAAAGGTGATAGGTGTTTCCCTGGTACGAAGAGATGCTGTGAGTTCTTTGAAGGAGGGACCAAGGCCACTCAGAGTGTAGATGACCAAATCGATATCATCGAGAGGATGTCCAATGAGAGAGAGTTCATTGGCGAGGCCTTTGATGATGTTGAGGTATTCAGTAACAGAAGATGTTCCCTTGGTGATGGAAGCAAGCCTTTCTTTGAGAGACATGATTCGGGATTGGGATCTGTTAGCATATGCATGCTGAAGTTTGGTCCAAGCCTCAGCTGAAGTGTCTGCAGAGCTCATGATGCTGCGAGCATCACTGTCACATGAGCTAAGAATGGCCAGATAGAGGAGCTGGTCTTGACGAATCCAGTAGAGGTGGGCAGGATTAACAGTCTCAATGTCACCTTGAGTAATGGTGGGAGGAGGGCAAGGGTGAGTTCCAGTAACATAGCCAACAAGGTCATTGCCTATAAGAAGTGATCGAAATTGTTTATGCCAAGCGGGGTAATTTGTTCCATTAAGTTTAATGGGTAGATGAGTGACAGTGTTAATCTGAACAAGGTCCTTGGGATCAAAGGAGGAAGCTGTGTGGGTGATGGTGGCTGTGGAGGAATCTGATGCCATGATAAAGTTGAGAGTGAGGATTGCCGGTTAAAGCTAGGGCAGCTCTGATACCATATAAAGCTTGCAAAGTAAGAAGGAAAAGACGACGTTAAATCTTTATTCATGATATGAATATTTATACAACAAATAGGATAAGATAACAAGTACAATATTTACGGAGTTGTTTAAAATTCAAATGTACAAATAAGTGGAGAATTAGTTAAAGATAGGGTTGTTGCACTAGGGTTTGTTGCACCAGGAGATCACGTCGATGTGAGTAATCCAATAACATTAACAAATGAATTGTTATTTGATAATTTCATATAGCTACCGCCATCACCGTGAACATGAAATTTAAAGTAAAAGTAGTGAGATAAATAAATTACAAGATCAATTACAAAAATTAATAAATTGAAAAAGAAATGACAATTAGATACAATGGTCAAAGCAGAAAAGTGTAATTTTTCATAATTTTTTTTATTTTTATTTCTCAAAAAAGCACAAAATTTTTCATATATGTAAAATATATTGAACTGAAGTAAAATTTTAAAAAATAAATCAATGTAATCCCGAATGCAAATACAATTGCTAAGAACAAACATATATTAAAATTTAATTATATATATAGACGCACACAAAAACTAAAGTAAATAAAAGATATTAGAACAATTTCAATGTAAAGGATCCCTAAGGTAAGGAATATTGTCTCTATATCAATTCTAACATTTTATGTGAAGAAAAAAAAATTGTCTCCGGCCCCTTCTATCTCCATCAAAGAATTAATTGTTGTAAGGGGGTGTTTGATGTGTGGTAAAAACTTTCATTTTTGAAAAACATGATTACTAGAAATATATAAAATCTGTTTGATTGAATTTAAATATTTATCTAAGAATATTTTATTATTATATTTGATTGTAATGAAAATTTTATGAGAATTTTAATATTTTTTTTTTAAATATCCTTATTTATATAAAGGTGAGAGAGAAGATAAGAGAGAATGAAAGACAAAATGTGAGAAAAAGAGAGATAAAGTGAGAGAGAAATTAAAAGAGAGAGGGATGAGAGAAAAAGTACGAGAATAGAGAGAGAAATGAAAGATAAAGCAAGAGAACGAAAAATATTATTATTTGTTCACATTTAAAAAAGATTTTTATAATATAAAAAATTTGAATTCTCACTCTTTACATAAAAAAAAAAAAACTACTATCAAACACCATATAAGATTTAAAGAAGATCAATCTTACAGTAATGTCTTTTGAGAATACTTTGGACTCTCACAAAAAAAAAATTAATTAAATAAATAAAAGATATTATAATAATTTTAATATAAAGGATGTAATACAGCGAATTATCAGAGTCTCCATCCTTAATTAACAAGTAAAGTATATTCCATCCCTAATTAGCTATAATTTATCTTTCCTACAACAATATTAGCGACTTTTTTAACTTGAAAAATAATGGTGACGGGCACAAGGATACTCACAATGGTAGTAGAGTTGGGCGATCCATGAGAGTTTAGTACCACTTTTGAAGGCAGATGGAAGGGAGGCGAGGACATCCAGAGGTGTAACTCCTTCATCATTGGAATAGCCAGCAATCTTTTGGTCTTTGTAAAGATGAATTATTTGAAATGACAAATCTGGCCAGCATGCAATGGTACAAACAATTTTACTACTAGTTAGCTAACTAATTAACATTATTAATTAATATTATAAATTAAACTCAAAATAATTAATGAAACAATTACTGACCAAAGTATTTTCTTCGAATGGTACAGTGAAGTATGGTATCTCCATTTTTCCTTTTCCAGAGTAAAGATGACGATGAGCTTCTGTCCATCTTACTGCAAACTGAATGAAGATAAAGGAAGGTTCGTCTGTGACCGTTAAGAGCAGCCAGGAACAGTGGTGTCTCTTCCTCATTGTTTCGCTCAACAACCAATGATTGTCCATCACGTACTATGTTGCGATCCGCGGAGGTAGAGCCCTTTGACTCCATGGCATGCTTTATTTTCTCCTCAATTCCACCAAAAGAATTATTAAACAAACACGTAAAGTAGCACTTAACCTTTAAAGTTAATATACTTTTCCCTTCGTTACCCGTAATGCCCAACTTCATTTACAGGAAGAATAGATTCTAATCATTTTCCTTTGGTGAGGAATTAAGGGGCAAAGGAACTATAATTTTCTTCTTATTAGGAAAAAGAATAAAAGCAGGAAAAAGGTTCATATCGATGGCGTCAAAGCCAACGCTCAACAAAGAATGTTAAGGTTGGTTAGTTTTGAAAATTGATCAGTTTTTAAGAGTTTACCAAAAAGAAACAATATTAATCAAAACATAAAGTAAGCAAAATTCATTCACTTTATTCATCTTTGATATATGGATATTTTAATTTTTTATGTATCTAAAAATGTATATAATTTTTTTTTATTTCCTATACTTTAATATCTTAAAAATATATTTTTAAATATTTAAAAAATTAAAGTTCTCTTTTACCAAATACCTACTTAATTTTTATTGATGAATTGTTCAATTTCTTCCCCCAGAAATTCATGCGCGCTCTTCAGTGTGTGCGCGCGCATCTTACGTGAGACTCACGTGTAAAATTAAATCTGAATTATTGGCCGTGGGCGCAGATTCATATATCAGTTCATCTCCATTGAGCCATTAACCCACTTGTCGTCCCACCAGATCTCTGATGAGATTTTCAGAACACTATAAATAAATAAAATAATTTGTTTCAAGACTAATCCAGGTAGTGCATTATGATTACATAATTAAAATATTCAGTTATGCTTAGTAGATTTTTTTTATTACTTTACTAAATTATTGTCAAATATATATGTTATAATCAAATAATACTTTGTCCAACATAAAAAAAATTAAAAAAATGTATTTCTTAATTAATTAATACTGCTATTACTCATTTTTTTATTATGAAAAAATATATAAACTTTTGTTAAAATAAAGTATTTTTTTCCTTTAATTAATATTTTTATTACACTATTTTTTTCTCTATTAAAAAAATGTATATAAATCTTATTTAAAAGGAAGAACAAAATACTCTCCGATCCATTGATTAGTTTTTTTTATTATACAACCATTTCTTTTATTATAAAAATATACATAAATCTCTTTTAAAAAAAATACTACAACTTAACCTAAATATATTAAATTTCTTTTATAAAAAAATAAATAAAAGATTACTCTCTCAAATTTTTCTTCTAATCAATTTTCAACTAAGTTTCTAAGTCAGTGAAATTAATATTTTGATAGGTTAGACAACTTTGCAATTATTTTGAAGTAGAATAATTGGTATTAGAGGATAGCGACGAATTAGAAAAAAATTTATGAGAATGTTATTTTGTTTTATTTTATTTTATTATTTATTTCTTTTTTATAAAATATTTTTGAGATATTTGAATTGAGCTATAATATATTTTTTAATTTTAAGTGAGATTTATGTATATATTTTTCATAATAGAAGGAATGATAGTATAATAAATACATTAATTAATCAAGTATAAGGAAAATAATTTATTAAAAAAATAATGTTAAGCTTTGCCATAACTCATAAGCACTCTAGATAATATAAGCTGAGTCAACAACAATATTTACAGCAGTATCAGATGGAATGTCTGATGTACCAATCTGTTACCATCAAGAGTGAAAGTATTCAGCTACATTAATTATATACCAAATAATCCATCAAACTGGAAGCCAAAGAACCATGCTATATAGGTTCTCCCACGTATTTTGGCTGCGGCAGCTTTGTAAAAGAGGCTCTCAGGAGAAGCAAGTAAAGAGGAACTTGTGCTGCTGCGTAAGTGCAAAGTGGTACTAAAGTGAGACTGTACAATGGCGTAGGCTTATAGCTATTTCCGGGGTCAAGTTCAAAGGAATGCGCAGAGCAGAAAGCAGCCAAAATTGAGAAAATGGACACAAAGAACGAAGTTAAGGCCCATAAAAGCTTCAATGGCAAAAAATTTTTAAAATCTCTTGGCTGCTTTCGAGAACTAAAAATGCTGAGGAACATTGCCAACGAAGTGGCAGAGCTGCAAAATGCAACTAGCACGGCGACAGAAAATATTTTGAAATTAGGTTGGCCTTGCATGATTGGTTTCCCAGACTTGTCGTCGTTGCCCCCAGGAACTTGAATTGATGCACCAAAGGTAGCGCCGGCAGTAAGTGCAGCCACAATGGAGTAAGACCCAGCTGTGTCCCTAAGCCACTCGTTACTTTGCTTCATGAGACACTTGTGCTCTTCCTCAAAGATATCCCCCGGAGTTTCTTCGTATACGTTGGTTTGAGAAATGAGGTAAGGGGGCAAATGTTCTTTCACATACTGCTTCAGCATAAAATCACATAATTATAGTTACCCAGCTCTGTTCACAATTCTTACATAGCATCAGTTGGCTCCAAATGATTAAGCTAAAAAAACTTAATAAAATAGGGGTTTTATTGTAGCCTAACTATAGGGAATAAGGTGCAAGGTATAATTAAGGGTAGCTAGCTAAAGACTAGCTACGATCAATAATGTTAAATATTAGCAGAAATAACAATTTTTCACTTTCAATTTTGTTCCCAATTGCATTTTCCTTGAATTTATTAATAGTAATTATGTGAAATAATCAATATAATTTTCAATTTATTTGATATTCCATTTGGTCCTCCTTTTAATGATTAAATATATTAGAGAGTGATTGGAAAAAGTTAATAAATTGAGAAAAAAATTGTAATTTAGAGTAAATATCGTAGTGTGAAAATACAATTTCTATCCTAAATATTAAGAACAAAATACAAGCTCATGATCATACCTCAAACCACTTGACTTCCCATTGCATTTGCATGGCAGCGCCAGATATTTCCCAAGGCATACGTTTCGATAGCTTTGCTGCCAAGTGCAATGCATTATTTCCCTCGGCATCCACTGCTTCTCTGAGGCGAGGCCAAAGTTTGTGCTTCACCAACGACTCCAATACATAGGGTTGCCTTTTCTGTACTGCCTGAAGCACTAGGTTTCTTTTCTTTTTCGGCGTTTTGTCGTAGATAGACACAGGCAGATCATATAGGATTTGGTTCACCAGCTCGATCAGACCATATTTTATTGCGATTATCAAAGCTGTTTTGTCCTTTTTTGATGGTTTTCGTGCAGCCAAGTACCCATAACTTGAAAACAAAAGGGCCTGAGCTTCTTGGAGCCATTTTAACACTGGGTTATCTTGCTGGTTTTGTTCATCTCCACTCATAATTTTCATCAGATATTCAGGATCTACTGGTTCGTTTTTCTCATCATCTTTTTTCTTAGTCATAATCTGAAGCAGTTGGGTCTCGTTAGATAGATCTTCATGGGGAGCACTCTCATTTTGGTTGTACTCATACTGAGAATTTTGTTTTACCAGTTGTACCATGATCTCGAGACCCCATACGTGTTTCTCTTTTATCCTCCTTATTGACCCTTATCAAACACGTAGCCAAAAACATCAGAAAAAATGGTGTACACAAGACAGCAAAAGGATCAAGATTCAAAAACAATCATCAACCTCGGGTCTGATGGCACTCGGCTGGATCATCAGCCTTCAAGAATTGGGTCTGATCTTCGATGTCTATAACGTAGCTATCGGGTGGAGCATCAAATTTCAGCAGCTCTACTCGTGTGTCTTTGGGGGTAAGATATAATTAATGACACAGTCACACGATGTTAACAACATCATAGTACTTTAAGTGTGAAATTAGAGGCAGGGTACGTCGGAGTCTATGGGTTGGGATCAGTGTAAAAAGTTTAGGGTATGCCAAATGGAAATAAGAAAAATAAAGAAATAATAATAATAATAATAATAATAATAATAATAATAATAATAAACAGAGCATAATGACTTTTAACATAAAAATAGCCAGTGATATATGAGTCTATGATACAACTTGTTACGTGAATGCAATTGATGCATGCCAGCATCTTAGCGATTAAATACAACCAATGATGAAAAATAGAAATGGCATTGATTATAGAGTCATCCATTAATATATAAGTCCCACTAAATGATACTTACAATTGTAGCAGAGTCGCTCCCACCATGAGAGGCGAGTACCACTTTCGAAAGCAGATGGAATAGAGGCAAGCACCTCCAGAGGTGCCGTTCCTTCTTCATTGGCGGAGCTACCAATTTTCTGGTTTTCGTACAGATGCATGATGAGAAGTGACAGATCTGGCCACCATGATGCGCACACAATTTATTAGTCTAGTTTTGATCATGTAAACCTCAAAAGAATGAAACTTACTCACCAAAGTACTCTCTTTGAATGGTACAGTGAAGGATAGTATCTCCATTTTTCCTTCTCCAGAGTCTGGGGCATGAGCTTATGCGCATCTTAAAGCAAACTGAATACAGATAACGAAAGGTTTCTTTATAACCGTTAAGGGCGGCCACGAACAGAGGTGTCTCGCCGTGCTTATTACGCTTACAAACCAATGATTCAACGTCAGCCAATAGTGATGTATCAAGAAGTTCGAGTTCATGACGCAGTATGATTCGACACATATTGGGAGAGCCCGATAAGGCTGCATAGTGCAAAGGGGTATCCCCTCGCTGATTCTTAGCTGCCAGAGTCTGCATGGTAATATTTCGGTTATTCTTCTCTATTTCGTCAACCAGTTTTTCAACAAATTCCTCTGGTGCTCCTTGAGCGATAGCAACGTGCAGCGCTGTGTCTTCGGACTTGGTGATCTTGGCGGCGTGAATCTCCGGATGCTCCTTGTATATCCTTAAAACTTTGTCCCGTTCTTTTTTCATGACCGCATCATACAGAACATGCTGTATTTCCGAGCTGCTGCTGCTGTTGGGATCCATTAATTTCCCTTCTTAGTTACTGTTAGGAGATTGTAGAATGATCATATTAATCAAGGATTTAAGGATGTTAGGTGGCTGTTGATCATTTAGTTTATACATTCATATGGATATTAATTATCTATATATTAATTAATAAGCACTTCTTACTGTCGTCACCAATCCGATCTCAGCATTCATACTTTATCTTTTGGAAAAGCATGGGAAATTTAATTTACTCGTCCTCTTGTGGGAAGAAAAGAATATGGATTTCACCGTTATTGCCATTTTGTAGAATATTCGTTGCACTTTAAATTTATAAGCAAAGAAAAGCTCAGATCATAGCACTGGAAATCATTTTTTTTTTTTTTTTTATAAAAAAAGGATATTCTTTCCTGCTCTCGCGGTTGTTCCTTTCGTGGAACCGTAATCATGCTCCCCCGACTTACTAATATTATATATAAAAAAATATATAGTACACTGCTGGTGGACAAGTTTTTGTCCACCAGCAGTCCAGATTGTGCCACGTGACAAACACGATGAATCATCACTCATTATATATAACTTTTCAGCATGTCTCCTTTTGTCGTTTCCAGTTTCAATTGTGCATTATTCCTTCATCCCCCCTGGAGTTAAAATTGAAAAGATTAACTACTATATTTGTTAATAAATGCACAACAAGATAATAAAGATTACAACATTGCTCTTTCATTCATAAAAAATTATTCACTTTTTCATGGTAATTTGAAACAATATTTTTAATTAATCATATTTTTTTACAATTTGCAACTCACTAAAACTTTTTATTACAAAAGCTGTTGGAGATTAATTCAAATGTGCTAGCTAGACACTCGATTTGTGAACCACTATCTAAAAAATAAACCACTTAAATATTTCTGATTATGGCATATGTATTAAGGAAAATTACAAATTTTTACTCTGATTTTTACGTTCAATTGTAATTTTTTCCCTAGACTATTAACATTTGCAATTGCATCTTGAGTTATTTGCTCCATTGCATTAGCCTCCTGTTAAATTTTGCAATTGCGCCTTGATTTATTTTCTCCACTGCATTAGAGCATCACCAATGGTGATATTTACCAAAGTTGTTTAAGTAGATCCTATAAATATTATATCATCATTTTTTTTAAACAACTCTACAGTATTTTAAGTAACTTTACACTTTAATGGTGCAATTTTAAAAAATTCATTAAATGGGTCTCATAGATTACTCTACATTTTTATATTTTATTCATATTTATTTATCTTTTAATTTAAAATATAAATAATTTATATTTTAATTTTAAAATAATATATATATATATATATATATATATATATATATATATATATATATATATATAAATTAAATATTATTTTTAATAATAATATTTTAATATAAAATTTTAAATAAAATAAAATTTTTAATATAAATTTTAAAACAATAAATACATAAATAAAATTTTTAAAATAATATAAATTTATTTTAAATACTATTTTTAATAATAATAATTAAAAATAATATAAATATATAATAAAAAATATTTTTTTTATTTTAAACACCGTTGCTTATATAAACAACAATACTTAAATTTGATCAACATTTTTATTATTTTTTGCTGCCATGTGGATTGGGCCCCACTTAAGCAACTCACAATAGAGGTTAAGAACCTCCATTGGAGATGCTCTTACCCTCCTTTTATATAAATTAAACATTAATTTTAACAGTAACAATATAAAATTACCAAAATACTCTTTCCTTCACTTAATATTAGTCCACTTACTCTTCTTCTTTATATATAGGACATTCTAGTAATTTTACATAAGTATGATTGGAGTTAATATTTAATTTTGATAGTGTGGACATAAATGTAATTATTCAAATAAATTAGGGAGTTCAATTGCAAATATTAATAAATTAGGAGAAAAATTGCAATTGAAGACAAAGATACAATTGAAAAAAAAAATACTATTTTTCCTATATATTAATTAATTATAATGTTTAATTTTTGTAATGAATTTAAAAGTTCTTAGTAAAATTATATGTATATAATATTTAAATCATTCCTCAGTCTATACTCCAAATTTCAAACATCCCTCAAATTGAAGGATTGGAATTATATTTGCCTTACCACTTTCATTCAAGTAGTACTATTTTGTCTTTATTAAAGATTGAAGGATGATTGTTCATAGAATCGATCAAATATATAGGATGAATGTTTCTCTGGCACTGGGCAAGCAGCGGCTATTGTTTAACAAGATGTAGTGTCAAATCACTACACTTGAGTTGTTAGACTCTATTTTACATTTTTTTTTTTCAATTCTGAAGGTCTGCAAGTTCAAAGGAGTAATTAATATATATCAACTAGTAGTAATCAATGGCAATGTGTGTGCATTTTTTCCAATTCTGAAGGGCGCTACTAGGGACTAATTAATTGTATTAACTAGCAGTAACCAATGGCAGTGTGTGTGTGTGTGTGTGTGTGTATTATGATATGTGATAATAAATATACATGGTTTGTGATAGTATAACTAAGACATTAGACTAAAGTTGAAACAAAAAACAAGAAACAATTTATGCATAGTAATGTAAATAACTTATGAAATAGTGTCAGTGTCTTCATTTGCATTTGAAAGAGAAAACATTTTAAGACGTGAATATTACATTGACCTTGCGTAACTTAAAATAGATGAAGAAGGATGGAGAAGATAGTAACATTAAAAGAATATTATCCAGAAACTAAAATTAGAAAACAATTGTGAAAAGCACATATATGTTTCACATATTAAAACAAAGAGAGATGAATATGGAAGTGGTCACCAGAGTATTGTGATTGGGGAACAGTGAACAACATAGTATTCCAATATTGTCTCTGGACTTGGAGATGTTGGAGGCATATATAAATCCATGGTGATTGCTTTCTGAACCCACCTCTGATTCATCAGTGTCCTCATGCATGGTGTTTATGGAGATTGAAGAGCAGAAGGTTTCAGAACAGATGAAGAAGATGGAGAGAAGGTATAAATCATTGGCCAGCTCCAGAGCTTATATATATATGCTACTCTTTGACGGTGCAAAACGGAAATCCAATATTAATTAATTAACATATTCTCTTTTACGCAAAATGTATCTAAAAGTAAAATAATTATAACAAATTATGCACACACAAAAAAACATATCCACAAGGAAAGGTCCTTTTGCCTCAAAGAATGACTAAACAAACAAAACCATGTAAATAATTGCCATAAATGTTATTAAAAATAAAATTGAAATTGTTGTCTTTTTTAAATAATGTTCCTTTCGTGGATAATTGGCCAACTTTTACTTCATCTTCACGTTAAAACAGATTCTCATCGTTTTAATTACTTTGGAGAAGGAAGTTTGCCCGGGGGGGTGGGGGCTGCAGGGAATATAATTTTCGTCTTTTTGGCGAAAAGAATTAAAACAGAAAAAGATTGGCCATACATGTGAGATTTCAATTTCAAATTTTCCATAATAAATTACTCTGTTTGTTGGCATTTATTTAAGATGTCGCTTTGAAAATTCTACGAAATATAAATATAAATTTCTAAGTGAGGTGATTATTGAAACTGATTCTAAACTAAGAAACAAAAATTAATTTGTTTTTGGGGACAAAATATTGATATCATTAAATTAAATGGGAAATTAATTTCATAGTACTTTTTTTTGGGGGGTAAATCAGGGGCCCAAAGGCCCAAAGAAGAAACTACAACGAGATCATACGGGTATCGGGGCCCAAAATATCATAAAGTGCATGGTAAATACTTTAATAAAATTTTCTTGTAAAGAACTCCCCGTCGGCTCTCTGCTAGGGTTGCGCCGCAGAGAGAGTACCATTGCATTTTGGTGTCTTAGGGTAGCAGCCCTCCTTCCTCCTCTTTTTTCTTCATTTTGATTGTCTTTTTATCTTACAAGTTCTTCGTCTCTTAAGTTATTGCAATGAAATTTTCAACTTATCTTCAGATTTGCAAGCCTTTCTACCAAGCTAGCACTGCTTCTCTAAGGCTAAGCAAAAGTGGATGCTTCGTCAATGACTTCAATACATGGGGTTGCCTTTCCTGTATTGCCTGAAGCACTACTTCCTATTCTTATTGGGCGTTATGTCATGAATAGCCACTGGAAGATCATTTAGGATTTTGTCCCCCAGCTCAATCAGACCATACTTTGTTGCGATTAATAAAACAGTCGATTTTCCGTCCTCATTGGATGCTTTTCTCTTGCCATGTGCCCGTAACTTGAAAACAAAAGGGCTTGAGCTTCTAGAAGCCATTTTAACACTGGGTTATCTCGCTGTTTCTGTTCATCCCCGCTCATGATTTTCATTTGATCATGAGGATCAAATGGTTTATTCTTCTCATCATCTTTAATTTTTTCTTAGTCATACTCTAAAGCAGTTGCGTCTCACGAAATAGTTCTTCAAAGCTTGAAACACTCTCAGTTTCGTTGAACTCATATTTTAAAATTCGTTTTACAAGTTCTTCCACGATCTGGGCACCCCCAGACGTGTTTCTCTTTTATCTTCCATATTGACCCGATACAATGAAAAAGCTATAAATAATAAAGCTAAAAATGGTGCAGTTGGTTGGACAATTCACAATATTCATAAACTAGTCCCTTCTATTTAGATCAGAAAAGCATCAAGCTTCAACCTCGAGTCTTATGGCTCTCTGCTAAATTAAAGCATCAACCTTCGAGACCTGGGTCTGATGATGTATATCAGAATTTTCATTGTCTATAGCGTCGAACTTTCCTAAAGGCCCAACCCTCAGCTTCTCTACACGTTGCGCAGAAAATAATGACACAAGTTATAACATTATATTATACTCCACCCGATTTACGCTTTATTATATGAAGTTGGAAAATGTTTTATTGCATAACGGTGGACAAAAAAATTCTACTAGAGTACATTAGATGCTGCCACATGCCTGTTCAAAAGAAAAATAACAATTTTTATATTAAATAGATACAGGTGCATCTGGTCTACTGTTTGTGAAATTGTTTTGTTTACAAATAATCAATCTATAAATTTCAATATTATTCTTTGAAGAAGCTATAAATCCAATGCACAAGACATGGTACCTGAAATAGATTCGTAAATTAGAGAAGTAAAAAGTAATAATTTAAAATTTTTATTTTTTTTAAAAAAATGGTGATTACTGACCGGCTAATTAGGCAAGTACTACATTAAGAAAATGTTAAATTATGTAACCATCTTGATTAAGTGGAATACTGACCGGCTCATACACTATGTTGTTTTCAAGTATAATAAGTGGTCTTCAAATAAAAAATCAAATGCTGTTTTCATGAGTTGTATGAGCCATCATAGTGGTAGGTATATATCGTGAGTGGGAGGGTGTATATTATGCCGCGAGAAAACGATTTCACCAAATGAGTGTATTTAATTTGTTGTTCCATTTTGCAGAATGTTGTATGATGGGGAGCCACATATATATGTATGGCTCAAAACCCCTCGTCGTATTTCCTAGGTTACTAATTCCTAGTTTCTTTCTTTTTATTGTTTTAAAATTCAAAATATTTTTATAAATATTATTGTGAAACTATTTCTCTTCAGACTTTATAATGACGTATTCTAAAATTTGATTCATTAATTTTTTTTAAAACTATAAATTATTTATTACTTTAATCAATTAATTGAGAGTAATTTTTTTTTTTAAATGTTAAAATGAGGGTAGCTTCTTTTTGTTTGTTCCTTTCGGTCTTTCTGTTTTGGTTATATGATCATTTTCCACATTCCCTTCTTTTCCCTGTGACTAAAACACACTTAGTTACTAAGGGAGTTAATCCTTTAAGACAAGAAAAAGAAAAGGATTGTGCTTCCTTCGTCAAGAAATCAGAATCTAACTAGAATTATGTCAGCCCATTATATATATAAGACGAAATAAAATGTTAAAAATAAGCACAATCACGATATATATTCGACATAATAAGCTAAGAAAGAACTCCCAGTTGATCATAACCATAATTACATTATTTTCATTTATAAAATTTATTCATTTTTTTTATAGATTTAATTTTTGCATTTTTTTAATTACACGGGGCATTTAAGTGGGTCCAGCTTATTATTATTATTATTATTATTATTTGGGTACAAATCCAGCTTATTATTTTCATCCTCCTTCAACTACATTCTCTGAAAGCTACATCCGGCAAAATGTAGAACGATTACAAAGTCAGATGCTTAACGTGTAATAAGGTAGAATCAGAGAACAAACTAGGGATAAATTTCCTCCTCGTGTTTCGTGCGCCTCTCATCCCGTAGGCTATAGATCCTTGAAATTTTGCTACATCAAATAAATATTTAATTATTTTTAATTTATTTATATGTATTCTTATAATTTATTTAATTTGCTTTTTTTTATAGATAAAAAATATTTAAAAATCTCTTTAGATACTTTTGTTTTCTTTTAATTTTTGAGTAATGGCTGCCTGCAAGCATAACAGGATCAGGAGTTCAGGACTAATTAATGTGTACAGCTAGCAGAGTGCACCTAGCAACATTAATCTTTTAATATTATATTATATTTAAAAAAATTTATTTTAACCAAATGTAACGGTTGCATATTTGAATTTTAACAATTATAAAAGTTTAATTTTTTAAAGAGAGCTTTATCTAAAGATGGTTTTATAATATTTATTTTTAAATAATAATATTTTATAATAAAAAATAAATTTTTATTATAAATAATTATGTTCTGCTAAAAATAAGTATAATTTTAATTAAATTAATTATTGTTTTCTTTTTAATAATTATATTAGTCTTTAATAAATTTTTATTTTATTTTTAGAAATATTCTTTCTTTTATTATGTATAAAATTTTTTAAAAGTTTTTGGAATATTTTAGGATGAAAAACAATTTTTATATGAATATATATAAAAATAAGTAAAAATAAATCTAAATATTTAACTATTAAATAATAATAATTATTATTATAAAAAAAATAAAAGGATAACTGAGAAAGACGAACGGAAAAACCGAATTGCAGACAGAATGAATAATGATAAATAGTAACTTTCAATTTTCTCTCTAGATTTGGAGTGCATATTTGCTTTCAATCTCAAAACTGAAGGTACCACTGAATTCAGGACAGAGAATACTACAGTTTTAACCGATTAATTTTTCAAATCAGCTGTTGAATCGTCATAGATTTGAAGTAGAAAATATCAGAAAAAAAGTAAGTTTTGAAATTTTTACTTACAGACCTCCAATTGAAAATTTGACACCGTAACTGGATTCAAGAGTTAGATAAACCTTAGGATATGAATATTTTTGGCCATTTAACAACTTTTTGTTCGTCGTAAATAGTGATTTCTGACAGTAAATAGTATTTTTGGCAGTAAATAGTGTTTTTCGGCGGTGAACAATGATCAAACTCTCAGAGTCATTTTCTAAATTTTTAGACCCTCCGGATACGTTTTTGAGGTTTAATTAATCAAATTCAAATTAGAAAAATGTATTTTGAGACTGTCCAATCTGGGGACCTTACCGTGTGAGTGAATATAATTTACTATAATACATTTTTAAATCTCTCTCATGCCCATGCATTTTAAAACAAAGTTTTAATTGTATATAGCATAAATTGAATTTCATATTTATATTGATTTATATTCTTAGAAGTTATAGGATATGCAGAATAGACCTCTAATAATCCCTCCTGAGTTTGAGATGAAAATACGGTGTTATATTACATTTTATTGAAACTTATAATTGTATTATTTTTCAAATCGTTTCATATGATTTATGTTATGCTGATACCTCATTATTTCATGAATATGGTGAAATTGTATTTAGATTTATGTTTGGAATGTGTGCTTAGGACAGTTATTATATGGAAAGATTAGGGAGTTGAGGGAAGCTCCTCCCAACCTTATGATGTGAATAATGAAAATATGGTGATTTACCCGTCCTATTACTATATACTTGAGATAAAATATGTATATGGTGATTGCCCTTACCAAACTTTGTGCTTGGGTATAAAAAATTATAATTATGGTTCTACTTTGAGTCCTCCTCTAAACATTTTTTTATAAAGAATTATTTTCTTATTTGACTTTGAAATTATTGTTTATTATAGTAAATCTCAATATTTTAGAACTTCTCTTAATCAAATTTAGTCAATTTAAAGCTTTAATTTGTTGTTATTTACGTTGAATTAGATAATGTTATATTCTAACATAATTTCTATTTATGCAAACTCAGACGTATGGTCTATTCTGTTTCAATTATAGTAGACTATATTTGTTCACTGAGTTGTCAAACTCACTACACGATATTTCTATATTTTTTTCCAGATAAAAATACAGAGTTTGATCATTCTCCTACAGATAACTGGTCAGTTAGACGACACATTTTATGGGTGAACCTACCTTATTTCCATGGCTCCCAGATTTTGCTTTGTAATATCTCAAAATTTTTATTTTTAAATAATGTTTTACTAAAAATATATATATATATATATATATATATATATATATATATAATATATTTTTATTGTAAATGATTATGTTTTGCTAAAAGAAAGTATATTTTTATTTAAAATAATTATTGTTTTGCTCAAAATAATTATATTGGCTTTTAATAAATTTTTACTGAATTTTTTTAAAATATTCTTTCTTTTAATATGTAAAAAGATATTTATTTTGAGATTTGTTTATTACGATTTTTATCAAGAAAAATCATAATTTAAGAGTTTAACTAGAATGTAAATTTTTAGAAATTTTTAGGATATTTTAGGATGAAAAATTGAATTTATATGAATTTATATTAAAGAAATCATATTATTTAATTATTAAATATTATTATTATTATTATTAAAAAAAAAAGAGAGGGGACGGAGGAAGGATGCATCATGCGAAGAAGGCAGAGAAGAAGAAAAAAAAAAGTTTCTCTCTCTAAAATTTTTAAAAATTTCTCTCTAAGATTTCTCCAATTCTAGACGTCCAATTGAGATACCGGAGGTACCGTTGGACTCATGGCGGCGAGAGCTTCAAAACCCACCGATCATTTTCGCCGGAAGTTCGCCGGAATGTCGCCGGAATTTTGTGAATAGTAACTTTATGGTAAATTTTCTAAAATACTGAATTTTTGATGGTTTTTGAAAATTTCAACTTAGGGCTTTTGTTAAGGATGTAGAATATTAGTTGTAGGATCAAATTTACGGTCAGAAAATATGATTTAGTAGTTTAATTTTGCAAAATTTACTTCGATGAACAGTAACTGTGAATAGTGCCAAACAGTACTTGTGAACAGTATTCTGCGCGTGAACAGTGTTTCCGGCCGTGAACAGTGCCAACGTCCCGGGGTCATTGTTTTGGGTTTTTGGACCTTCCGGACTCACTTTTAATGTCTAATGGATCAAACTCAAATGGGAAACGTGGATTTTGGGGCTGTCCAATCTGGGGCCCTTACCCTGTGAGTGAATATAATTTACTATAACGCATTTTAAAATTCTCCTTCATGCCCATGCATTTTAAAACAAAGTTTTAATTATGAATATCATAAATTGAATTTCATGTTTATATTGATTTATATTCTTAGAAGTTATAGGACATGCAGAACAGACCTCTAATAAGTCCCTCCTGAATTTATGACGAAAATGTGATATTATGATACACTTTATTGAATCTTATAATTGTATTATCTTTCATATTGTTTCATATGATTTGTGTTATAAATGATACCTCACTATTTCATGGATATGGTGAAATTGAATTTGTATTTGAGTTTCAAATGTGTCATTGATACTGGATATTATGGTTTATTTGAACTGTAATGAAAATGTTGTATTTTCTGATTTTGGAGAATGAATTTCTATGCCGGAACTCTGTCCGAGGAATATCTTGGAAGGGAGGGATATATTTGGTCTTAAAAAGAATTTTAATCTCATAATTTTCAATTGTTCTTTCAGCTTATATTTTTGATTTATTAAACTAGTTTATTTTGGAGGAATCATTGATAGAAACACTGTTAGCTAGCGACAGAGATAGCTAGCCTTGGTGCACCATGAAACTTTAGCTAGCAAGAGAGTTGCTAGCCCCTTGTGCGAACGGGCACATGAGGATTGAATTATGAATAAGTATGGAGTTGAGTATGTCTCCTCCAATAACCAGTGGCAATTGGCCTGGTTACTTATGATGAGAATGAGGTGATTTACCCGTCCTATTGCTGTGTGCTTAGGACAGTCAACATATGGAAAGGTCAGGGAGTTGAGGAGAGCTCCTCCCAACCTTATGATATGAATTATGAGAATATGGTGATTTACCCGTCCCATTGCTATGTGCTTGGGATAAAACAATGTATATGGTGATTGCCCTTACCAGGCTTTGTGCTTGGGTGGGTATAACAAATTATAATTATGGGTCTACTTTGAGTCCTCCTCTAAACACATTTTTTTATATATAAAGAGTTATCTTTTTATTTCCTTATCTGATTTTGAAATTATTGTTTATATACTAAATCTTAAGATTGTTGATTTTCTTTTAACAAAATTTACCTTCTTTAAAGCTTCAGTTTGTTGTTATATACATTGATTTAGATAATATTATATTCTACCATAATTTCTATTTATGAAAACTCGTGCGAATGGTCTGTTCTATTTCAGTTATAGTAAACTATATTTGCTCACTGAGTTGTCAAACTCACTACACGATATTTCTACATTTTTTTTTCAGATAGTTGACCAGCTAGACGACATGATCTCTGGGTGAGCCTACTTTGTTTCTAAGGCTCGTAGATTTTAATTTACATTGTACTTGTACTCTAGAGTTGCTCCATATATCACAGGCAGGATCTCAGTTTCCATTTACAGAGTATTTATGTATATTTGAAATTATTGAAATTATACAGTAAGCTCTCAAATGAATGTGATTATGTGTTTGGTTACAATCTATACTATTTATGAGAAAATCATTTATATGTATCATACTAGAGGCTTACGGGATGAGATTATTCTCAAAACCCGTGCCGGTTACGTACTTCTATTTTTGGGTCGTGACAAAGTTGGTATCAGAGAATTAGGTTTCCCTGTGACTATTGGAGCAAATGATTCTTTAGTAGGACCTTTAGTATGGGTATGAGCTGGACATATTTATACTTCTGGTGCTGCTGAAGGATTCTATAGGGTTTCGCTTTCCTTTCTATTCCAAAATTGCTAAAGTTCCTAGTATAAGGTTTATTGAATATTGTGACATTTTTTTTAAAAAAAAATATAAATATCTATGGGTTAATTATTGCCTGAAAGTGAAAGGGATAGGCATCATTGATAATTTAAAGAATTGAGACAAATGCCAATTACGATCGTTTCTGAATATAATATTCACCTCGTTGTCTAGTTATGATAGACTTTGATGTGATACTGAGAATGGATTGGTTGGTATCAAGCCATGTCATTTTGGGAATATCACTTTAAGGTGATTAAATTCAATATTCTTGGAGAATTTTCTTTCTTGATACAGATAGACCATAGTGAGATATCCAATAATCTAATCTCTGCTTTAGCAGACTATAAGTGATTACAAAAAAGTACCAAGGATATTTGGCAGTGATGAGAGATATTGATATGACGTATGCTAGTGTAAATCAAGTTCTAGTGGTCAAAAAAAAAATCTGATGTAATTCCTGAAGAATTGCCAAGATTACCTCGAAACGTAAAATAAAATTTAGTATTGATTTACTTCTTGGAACCTAACCAGTATCTGTCTATACCCCCTTATAGAATGATATTGACTGATTTTAAAAAAAAAGTTACAAGATTTGTTAGACAAAGGATTTATACTCTCTAGTACTTTCCTTGAGGTGCTCTAGACCTATTTGTGGAAATCCATTACCTTGTATCTGTTTAACCAGTTATAAGGTGCTCAGTATTTTTACAAACAAAAAAAAAAAACTTGATTTGGGATATGAGTATCATGAATTAAGGATAAGGGAAGATGATATTCGAAAAATCTTTTAGGACTCATTATGGACATTATGAATTTTTGGTTATGTCATTTAGTTTGACAAATGTCCAAAGCTTTATTCATAGACTTAATAAATAGAGTACTTAAGCCATTCCTGGATCAATTTATTATTATAATTATTGACGATACACTAAAATATTACAAGAGTTCAAAGGATCATAAGCAACATTTAAAGATAGTTTTACAAACTCTAAAGGAGTATGTTTAGCAAGGATGGTATCCAAATAGACCTTAAGAAAATAAAAGTGGAACAGCAATGGCTACGTTCTACTACAGTTACAGATGAAGATCCAAATCCAATTTGCGCTTCCTGCGGTTGTCTGCCGTCCATTCTATTTGAGCAACAGTTGGATCAGGTACATGAACATATGCTTGTAAGGCATCAATCAACTCCTCAGCATTTGAAGCCGAGATGAGAAGTCGTCGTGCTGAGTGTGGGATAAACTTCTGTTCCACAGCTTGATCTAGAAAAGACAACAAACCATCAAAGAAATGATTAACATTTAACAAACCTATCGGTTTGTGATGCATATTCAGTTGTGCCCAAGAGACTATTTGGAAAATCTCCTCTAAAGTACCAAAACCACCTGGTAAGGCAATGAAGGCGTCAGCATTGCTCATCATTCTAGCCATGCGTTCATGCATAGAAGCTACTCTATATTCTTCCCCAATTGTCTTCCCTATGTTGCTGGATGCAGCTAGAGCTGTAGGAATAATACCAAGAACTTGGCATCCTCCTACATGTGCAGCTGTAGCCACACACCCCATTAACCCACAGTTACCTCCACCATACACTAAATGAATTCTTCTCCTAGCCAGCACCATACCCAGATTTTGTGCTGCTTTAACATACTCCCCATCTTTTCCAGGACTGGAACCACAAAAGACACAGATATTTCGAAACTGACGGAATGCGGTTCCTTCCATAATTGCTCTTATTTTAACTTTGAGTATAGACAAAGATACTAATGTAAGTATTATTGAACTCAGAGAAGGGCCTATTTATAATAGCTATGTGTATAGGCCGGCCGGGTATTATTAGAATAGCTATGTGAGTTATTGGTGGATATCAGCTAAATTAAAGGTAAACAATTTCAAAAATGACGGCAAGCATGTATATGTACAGTAATTATGACTGTGACCCATATTAAGCACATAAAGCGCATAAGATAAGATATCACCAGAAATCTGTCTTTTTCTTGTTGTCTTTGATAAAGCATTGATGTCTTGATTCTTGAAGAAAAGTTGTAGGTGATAGCCGTCATTGTAAAAAAAAAAAGAGTGAAAATGCAAACCAATTAATTGTTGAAGAGGAACAATCAAATGGTTTATTTTGTTTTCTCAATGTTTTTGCCAGTCGACTATCAGTATCATTAAGTCGACTAGCTATTTTGAGAAATTTTAATTTGGACTGGTTAATTTACAGTTGATTGATTACTTCTATTCTGAAGCAATCAACTGCATCCTACCAGTTAGCTACGTACTCTTTGTTTTTCATAGACTTTTATAAGTTCGGAAATGTTTCTTTTCCACCGAATATCAACAGTTTTAAAGTAGATTCTGGCACATATATTCAAAATTTGCGGCCACCGATTTTTGCCGAAATCGTAGATAGATTTTGTGTACAGATTTTCAAGAATTACGGCCACCGATTTTAATGTTTTTCAATGCTTTGTCCAAATTGTTGACTTTCTAATTTGGCACCATTCTCTATTATGCTTCTGTTTCACTGCATTCTCCCTCATTAATGGTTGGCATTAAATGCAAGGTTCTTTTCCCTCATTGCAAGGGAAGATAATTTCTTTTCTTTAAAACTCGGTTATTATGGTGTCCAAGTGGTTAGTAGGTAAAGTAATGAAAAGTTTGAAAGACATAGACAGATGATGACCTTATGGTGTTTTGACGACTGTGATCAAGAGAATTAGTGGTGTTGAAGTTCTTGAGGAATAAAATATGGGAAGTATGATTTAAATTAATCTTTGAACTCTTAATTTAAAAATAAGGAGAATATTTTGAGAACTACGTCTGAAAATAATGAAAGGATCAAGGTACTTGAATTAAGGGATTATACCATGCGAAGATGAGTTTAGTATCTAGGATTTGAATTATGTTGAGATTGAAAAAAAAATTTATGTGTAAATAATTGTTGAGAAATGAGAAATTATTTGTCCTTGATTGAATTTGCTCATATCCGTGGTTATCAGGCCAATATACAAATGGCACCATTTGAGGTTATATATATGAAATAGTATAGATCTCGTAATAAGTTAGTAAGTTGAGTAAAGTTAGGTCCACAGTATATAGAATCGGCCCAGTAGCTTACCGTTGGGTTTTGCCATCTGAATTGGATAATGTTCATTTAATCTTTCACGTGTCTATGCTACGAAAGTATCTACCAGGCCCAACACATGTTATTCAATGTCGAGAGATTCAGTTAGACAAAGATTTGTCATATGAGGAAAAAAAAATTCAGTGACTATAGTATATAGAAAAATGTTCAAAAGAAATACCACGGTAAAAGTCATGTAGCAGAATCACTTTTCAGAGGAGGCTACTTATGAAAGAGAGAGTAATAGCGTCAAATACATATTTTTGAGTGATAATGTTAGTATTTATTTGCAATTATGGAGATGAAATTGATTAGGAAAAAAAAATATAAGCAACTTAGTACAGGCCAAAAGTTTATAAGGACCATGAATGTTGAGCACTAGAAATTATCAGTTGGTGACCACGTATTTTTTTTTAAAGACTCACCAATGAAAGAAGTAATGAGGTTTGGAAAGAAGGAAAAAGTTAAGCTCTAGTATATAGACTCTTTTGAACGAAGTAGGCAAAGTAATACATTGCCTAGCCTTGCCATCAGGATTGAGTAATGTGGATATAGACTTTCTTGCATCAATGTTAAGGAACTACTTATTAGATTCTTCTTATATTACCTAATTCCAAGAAATTTAATTGGACAAAAATTTATTTTATTGTAAATGATTATGTTTTGCTAAAAGAAAGTATATTTTTATTTAAAATAATTATTGTTTTGCTCAAAATAATTATATTGGCTTTTAATAAATTTTTGCTGAATTTTTTTAAAATATTCTTTCTTTTAATATGTAAAAAGATATTTATTTTGAGATTTGTTTATTACGATTTTTATCAAGAAAAATCATAATTTAAGAGTTTAACTAGAATGTAAATTTTTAGAAATTTTTAGGATATTTTAGGATGAAAAATTGAATTTATATGAATTTATATTAAAGAAATCATATTATTTAATTATTAAATATTATTATTATTATTATTAAAAAAAAAAAGAGAGGGGATGGAGGAAGGATGCATCACGCGAAGAAGGCAGAGAAGAAGAAAAAAAAAAGTTTCTCTCTCTAAAATTTTTAAAAACTTCTCTCTAAGATTTCTCCAATTCTAGACGTCCAATTGAGATACCGGAGGTACCGTTGGACTCATGGCGGCGAGAGCTTCAAAACCCACCGATCATTTTCGCCGGAAGTTCGCCGGAATGTCGCCGGAATTTCGTGAATAGTAACTTTATGGTAAATTTTCTAAAATACTGAATTTTTGATGGTTTTTGAAAATTTCAACTTAGGGCTTTTGTTAAGGATGTAGAATATTAGTTGTAGGATCAAATTTACGGTCAGAAAATATGATTTAGTAGTTTAATTTTGCAAAATTTACTTCGATGAACAGTAACTGTGAATAGTGCCAAACAGTACTTGTGAACAGTATTCTGCGCGTGAACAGTGTTTCCGGCCGTGAACAGTGCCAACGTCCCGGGGGTCATTGTTTTGGGTTTTTGGACCTTCCGGACTCACTTTTAATGTCTAATGGATCAAACTCAAATGGGAAACGTGGATTTTGGGGCTGTCCAATCTGGGGCCCTTACCCTGTGAGTGAATATAATTTACTATAACGCATTTTAAAATTCTCCTTCATGCCCATGCATTTTAAAACAAAGTTTTAATTATGAATATCATAAATTGAATTTCATGTTTATATTGATTTATATTCTTAGAAGTTATAGGACATGCAGAACAGACCTCTAATAAGTCCCTCCTGAATTTATGACGAAAATGTGATATTATGATACACTTTATTGAATCTTATAATTGTATTATCTTTCATATTGTTTCATATGATTTGTGTTATAAATGATACCTCACTATTTCATGGATATGGTGAAATTGAATTTGTATTTGAGTTTCAAATGTGTCATTGATACTGGATATTATGGTTTATTTGAACTGTAATGAAAATGTTGTATTTTCTGATTTTGGAGAATGAATTTCTATGCCGGAACTCTGTCCGAGGAATATCTTGGAAGGGAGGGATATATTTGGTCTTAAAAAGAATTTTAATCTCATAATTTTCAATTGTTCTTTCAGCTTATATTTTTGATTTATTAAACTAGTTTATTTTGGAGGAATCATTGATAGAAACACTGTTAGCTAGCGACAGAGATAGTTAGCCTTGGTGCACCATGAAACTTTAGCTAGCAAGAGAGTTGCTAGCCCCTTGTGCGAACGGGCACATGAGGATTGAATTATGAATAAGTATGGAGTTGAGTATGTCTCCTCCAATAACCAGTGGCAATTGGCCTGGTTACTTATGATGAGAATGAGGTGATTTACCCGTCCTATTGCTGTGTGCTTAGGACAGTCAACATATGGAAAGGTCAGGGAGTTGAGGAGAGCTCCTCCCAACCTTATGATATGAATTATGAGAATATGGTGATTTACCCGTCCCATTGCTATGTGCTTGGGATAAAACAATGTATATGGTGATTGCCCTTACCAGGCTTTGTGCTTGGGTGGGTATAACAAATTATAATTATGGGTCTACTTTGAGTCCTCCTCTAAACACATTTTTTTATATATAAAGAGTTATCTTTTTATTTCCTTATCTGATTTTGAAATTATTGTTTATATACTAAATCTTAAGATTGTTGATTTTCTTTTAACAAAATTTACCTTCTTTAAAGCTTCAGTTTGTTGTTATATACATTGATTTAGATAATATTATATTCTACCATAATTTCTATTTATGAAAACTCGTGCGAATGGTCTGTTCTGTTTCAGTTATAGTAAACTATATTTGCTCACTGAGTTGTCAAACTCACTACACGATATTTCTACATTTTTTTTTCAGATAGTTGACCAGCTAGACGACATGATCTCTGGGTGAGCCTACTTTGTTTCTAAGGCTCGTAGATTTTAATTTACATTGTACTTGTACTCTAGAGTTGCTCCATATATCACAGGCAGGATCTCAGTTTCCATTTACAGAGTATTTATGTATATTTGAAATTATTGAAATTATACAGTAAGCTCTCAAATGAATGTGATTATGTGTTTGGTTACAATCTATACTATTTATGAGAAAATCATTTATATGTATCATACTAGAGGCTTACGGGATGAGATTATTCTCAAAACCCGTGCCGGTTACGTACTTCTATTTTTGGGTCGTGACATGGTTTATGTTGTATTTTACCTTCTAGAGTTGTTCCATATATCACAGACAGGATCTCAGCTTCCATTTGCATAGTATTTATGTATATTTTAAGATAAATGAAATTATACAGTATAGATAATAAAACTCTCAAATGAATGTGATTATGAGTTTAGCTACAATCTATATGATTTGTGAGAAATTTATTTACATGTATCATACTTGAGGCTTATAGGATGAGATTATTCTCAAAATCTTTGCCGGTTACGTACTCCTATTTTGGGGTCGTAACAGGTTTGATAGAAATGGTGTTTCTATTTTTTACACCATCTGAAAAAATGAAAAGAAAAAAAAGTAATAAAAAAGATTTAGTTTTAAGAATTTGATCCAATCACTTTTGTCTTCTCAAATTCTTAGCGTTTACCTTCCTTTATAACAAAAAAAAAAATGTTGATTTGAATTTCCTTTTTACTTTTGTTAGTTGTTGCCAAATATAATAAGCGATCTTCAAGCCTGAGAGGTTTTTTTTTAATCCTAAAAGAAACTCAAATAACTATAGTTTTGTATCTAAACGTTAGAGGTATTTATTTTTAAAATTAAAACGTAGTGATTCCGATCGAGTATAGAGATTTCATGTGCTATATAGTAACAAAAATAACTTATAGGATAAAGCAAATTTATTTCACTAAATGTCCTTTAGACATGCAAATCCATGAAACGCAAGGGAAGAACAAAGAATTGAACATACTTACTATGCCTATGTAGTTTCATCTTCTCCCACGAAACTGGGTCGGGGCTCCTTGGAAAGAGACTCTTTGAAGATAGCCCAGTATGTAGGAAATTGTAGTGCTGTGTAAAAGACGATTGGTAGTACAGTGAGAAAATAGAGTGGTATGACCTTATTTAAGGCATTGGTTTCATAGGAATGCGCAGCATAGAAAGCAAGCAAGACTGAGACACAGGATACGAAGAGCGAAGCTAAGCTCAATGAAAGCTTCAATGGCAAATCCCTAAGATAATCTTTTGGTTTCTTTCGAGAACTATAAACCGCAACAAACCCTGCCAGTGCAGCCGAAGAGAAGGTGAATGCAAATAGCACGGCTATAGCAAATATGTCGAAGGCAGGTTGGCCTACTAAGGTTGGTTTTCCACTATGATCATCATTGCCTCCAGGGACTTGAAGGCACGCCGCAAATGTACCACTGGCAATCAGTGTAGTCACAGCGGTGTAAACCGCTGACGTGTCCCTCAGCCACGTGTTACTTTCTTCTATCAGAAACTTGTGTTCGTCGTCGAAGATTTCCCCCGGAGTCTTACCTTGTTTGTTCTTTTGAGAAGGGAAGTGAGGAGGCATAACGCTTTTCACATACTGCTTCCAACGTTAACAAAATTAATGAATGAAATTATATTAAGAATTGTAAAGAGGTATAAACTTATTAAGCTCAAATATTTATTTGCTAGTTTCATACCTCAAACCACTTGACCTCCCATTGCAATTGCATAGCAGACCCGTGTGTTTTCCGGGTTGTGTCACGTGAAATCTTTGCTGCCAAGTGCAATGCATTATTTCCTTCCTTATCCACTTCTTCTCTCAGGAAGGACCAATGTTTGTGCTCCTTCACTATTTTCAATACGCGGGTTTGCCTTTCCTCTACTGCCACTAGCACTATATTCTTCTCCTCACTGGTTTTGTCGTGGATAGCCACGGGAAAAGTTCCCAAGATTTTATTCACCAGCTCAATCTCACCATATTTAGCTGCGGTTAACAGCGCTGATGACTGTTTCTTTTTTCCTGCCAAGTAAACTTGAAGCTATTTTATTCTTGTACGGTGCAAAACGAAAAATGAAAAATAAAAATTGTGTTTAGAGATAAAAACAGGCCGGAGAGGCCTTTTTCTATTCTCCATCTTCGTTGTCCCCATTTTTCACTGCAGGAAACATTTATGCATCCTCATGATCCACTATTTTAAATTTTTATAATAATTACGTAAATTTTATAAAAATTAGTGTGTGTGTGTGTGTATACACACACACACACTCTAAAGTAATTAAATAAATTAAAATGCACTCTAATAATTTAAATATAACGAGTTTCCCGCCTCTTACCATATTCTAAACGGAAAAAATTTACCCCAACTCCCATTTCGTCAAGAAATTTCTCCCATTTTCCCTTCCAATGTATGACAATTCTCACAAAGATGCCCATTAACGTGTAAAATTACCATTCACTTATCTATGTTTGATCCGTTAATTTTTATCTTTTTTTAGACATTGGGTTAGGTTACGTACCTTTGGATAAATTATCAAATTCAAAGTTAAGACCGAAATTGGAACGCCGCAGGTGCAGCTCAAAATCCAATTCCAAAAGGTTTTTCAGCTCCTTGGAATCTTGTTTTTCGTTTATCTCAGTCCCATGCCAAGAAATTTGTTTTACAAGTTCTTCCACGATCTGGGCACCCCAAACGTGTCTCTCTTTTTTCTCCCTCATGGAGCGCAGGTATCCTTATCAAATATGTAGCCAAAAACACATTAGATAAGGCCATAAAGAACATACCTAAAAATATTCAATATGTACAGAACAGCAAGCAAAGCACCAATTAACATTCAAGAACAAGTATATCAA
This sequence comes from Gleditsia sinensis, assembly GCA_037074535.1. Taxonomy (NCBI): domain Eukaryota; kingdom Viridiplantae; phylum Streptophyta; class Magnoliopsida; order Fabales; family Fabaceae; genus Gleditsia; species Gleditsia sinensis. Next base: position 4,080,181 of record CM073468.1, on the reverse strand, counting down.
CCTCGGAGCAAGGGCAGAGCTAGACAATTTTTATTGAGGGGCTGAAAGATAAAAAAAATTAAAGACATCAATAAAAGTATATTAATTATATGTAACAATCAAAAATTCAAAATAGTCAAATATAATACATAATCTACAAATCAAAAGAAATTATAGAGATTTACTTATAATCATTCTTTAAATTTTCATTTTATGAAATTAAATTACAAGATTTTTAATTAAAATAACTTTTTGGTAAATTCTAATATATTTATATTTAAATAACAAATGATATATCATTATTAAGAATTTTTAAACATTTTTGGGGGCTACAGTGTTGAAATTTGAATGCGGGCCTTAACTATTTTCATGTAAAGGAGAAGGTTAATTGTCTATATCTTATAAGTGTATAAGTAGTTTTTGTTTCAAGATAACTTGAATTGGAATTACTCATTTTCACTTTATAAGTTGTCTTCTGCTCTCTTATTTTTCTAACGTGGGACTTCTCATTTTCCAATATACAGCCTCGTCAAGGTACCACTGCCCTCCGCCCCGCCCCCTCAGAGCTGCAACTTTAAATCCTCCAGGAGCTGGGTACCCCATACGTGTTTCTCTTTAGAGTAGCCTTATCAAATATGTAGCCAAAAACACATCCAAGAAAGCCATAAAGAACATACTTAAAAATATTCAATTAATATGATCTTACGTCAGCAAGCAAAGCATCAACTAATTAATATTCAAGGACAAGTATATCAACCTTCGAGCCAAAATCGGGGCTTCTTCCCCTCCGAGACCTCGATCTTATGCCAAATCTCTGAATTTTCAATGTCTATAACGTGGGACTCCACTGGACGATCGAACTCCAGCTTCTTTACATCAATGACTTTGCCCATCATAATAATAACACAAGTTATAATAATCGCAACGCATATGAAGGAAAATTAAGTATTAATAATATCCAATACAATGTTTCGTTTTAAGTGGTGGAGGTTAACTACAATTAGATGACAAGGCAAAAGTGGAAGGTATTCTTGCTCCTAGTTAATCCCCAGCAGCCACCGTCACTCCAAGCCCGCCCCAAGGAATACATTTTTGAGGAAATTATATTTTTTTTTATCTTAATCTGTTTCTTAAATTGTAAATTTCCCTTAATAAATTAAATTTTATAATTTAATTCCTAATTTATTTTTCTGATTGCATTTAATTTATTCCTTACCCTCAGAATTAAATGTAAACTTTAAAGATCGATAATTATGTAAAATTGTTAAAATACCTTTTTTTTCATAAAGAAGAGGACAAGATGGGGTATCAATAAATGACATGATATTTTAGTAATTTTACATAAGTACAGTTAAAGTTAATTGATGATAAAAGAATAAATGTAATGAGATAAATAGAGCAAAGAGTCAACTGTAAAAACTACTTGACTAAAAAAGAAATTGCAATTTGATGCAATGATCAAAGAAAAAAAGTGTAATTTCTCTTTTTAAATTTTTTTTTATTTCTTGCAGAGATAGGAAATCACCAGAATTTTCACATATGTAAAATGTGAAATGAAGAAAATTTAAAAAATTAAATTAATGTGCAACAAACATATATATATATATATATATATATATATATATATATATATATATATATATATATATATATTTATAAAATTTAGAATATTATAGTAATTTCATTGCAAGGGGTCCGTACATTTGAATCCTAACATTATATGCGGAAAAAGTATGTATATATATATATATATATATATATATATATATCCACTTCTATCCCCATCGAAAAAGAAATTCTCTCTCCAACCTCCACCTCGGTGTAAGCCCACAAAAATTTTAACAAATGAGTATATTGCATCCTTAATTAACTATAATTTATCTTTCCTACAACAATATAGTGACTTTTTTTAACTTGAAAAAATAATGGTGACGGACACAAGGATACTCACAATGGTAGTAGAATTGGTCAATCCATGAGAGGTTAGAACCACTTTTGAAGGCAGATGGAAGGGAAGCAAGGACATCCAGAGGCGTAACTCCTTCATCATTGGAATAGCCAGCAATCTTTTGGTCTTTGTAAAGATGAATTATTTGAAATGACAAATCTGGCCAGCATGCAATTGCACACATAATTTTACTACTTGTTAGCTAATTAACTGGCCTCATTAGCAACCAAAAAAAAAAGCATCACTACTTAATATTGTAAATTAATTAAACTCAAAATAGTTCATGGAACAATTACTGACCAAAGTGTTTTCTTCGAATAGTACAGTGAAGTATAGTATCTCCATTTTTGCTTTTCCAGAATGAAGGCATTGATGAGCTTCTGACAATCTGACTGCAAACTGAATGAAGATATAGGAAGGTTTCTTTGTGACCGTTAAGAGCAGCCAAGAAGAGGGGTGTCTCTTTCTTGTTGTTACTCATTTTAATCGATGATGGTTCAGCACGTATTATGTGGCCACACGTGGAGGTACAGCCCTTTGAGGCTGCACAGTGCAAAGGGGTGTCCCCTACATTGTTCTTAGCTTCCAGAGTCCACTTGGCACGAAGTCTGTTATCCTTCTTGATTTCATCAACCAGTTTTTTAACAATTTGAGCTGGTGCGCCAAGAGTGATAGCCACGTGCAATACAGTGTCTTTCGACTTATTAATCCTGGTGGCGTGAATCTGTGGATACTCCCCGTATATCCTCGCAACTTCTTCCCATCTTTGTTCCGACAGAGCACTGTACATTTCGCGCTTTGCCGTCTCCATATCTTATCTACCTCCTTTGGACGAAGAAGTTTGAAGCGAAGACTGAACAGCTAGAGTACTATATAAACTGATTGATTATTAGCTAGCTATATGTACATTTTGGGGTGGGTGATAGTGATACGTAACAAAGCTTGTGAGTAGTACTTGACCTTTAAAGTTGACAAACTATTCCTTTCGTACGTAAATGTATATTCTAATCATTTTCCTTTGGAGAGAAATTAAGGGGACAAAGGGAATATAATTTTCTTCATAGTAGGAAAAAGAATAAAAGCAGGAAAAACGTTCATATCGAAGGCGTCAAGGCCAATGCTCAATAAAGAATATTGCTAAGATTGGTTAGTTTTAAAACTTTGTCACTTTTTAAGAGTTGTATAACTGTTACAAAAAAGAAACAATATAATCAAAACATAAAACATACAAGATTCATTCACTTTATTATATTTCTTTTTAGTGTTCATTGATGAATTAACGTTTTATTCCTCCACCAGAAGTTCTTGTGGATCTTATACGGCTTAAATCATACAAATATGTTAAGTTTCACGTGAGTCTCACGGGTAAAACTAAATCTGAATTATTAATTGGCTGTGCGTATATATTCATCATTCACATAAGAATTCATCTTTGACCCACTTGTTGACCCACCAGATCTCTTAGCACCCTTAAATAAATAAAATAAATTTATTTCAAGACTCATTACATGATGATTAAACAATTAAAATGTAATATCCCAAAATTTTTATTTTTCAATAATAATGTTTTACTAAATATATATATATATATATATATATATATATATATATATATATATATATATATATATATATATATATATATATATATATATATATATATATATATATATTGTAAATGATTATGTTTTGATAAAAGGAAGTATATTTTTATTTAAAATAATTATTGTTTTGCTCAAATTAATTATATTGGCTTTAAATAAATTTTTGTTGTATTTTTCGAAATATTCTTTCTTTTAATATGTAAAAAGATATTTATTTTGAGATTTGTTTATTACGATTTTTATCAAGAAAAATCATAATTTAAGAGTTTAACTAGAATGTAAATTTTTAGAAAATTTTGGAATATTTTAGGATGAAAAATTGAATTTATATGAATTTATATTAAAGAAATCCTATTATTTAATTATTAAATAATAATAATAATAATATTTAAAAAAAAAGGGGGAAGGAGGGAACGGGATGGACGCGGACGCGAAGGAGAAGAAGAAATTTTTTTTTTCTTCTTTCTCTCTCTAAATTTTTTTTTAAAAACTTCTCTCTAAGATTTCTCCAATTCTAGACGTCCAATTGAGATACCGGAGGTACCGTTGGACTCACGGCAGCGAGAGCTTCAAAACCCACCGATCATTTTCGCCGGAAGTTCGCCGGAATGTCGCCGGAATTTTGTGAATAGTAACTTCAAGGTAAATTTTCTAAAATACTGAATTTTTGATAGTTTTTCAAGATTTTAACTTAGGGGTTTTGTAAAGGATATAGAATATTAGTTGTAGGATAAAATTTACGGTCAGAAAATATGTTTAGGTGGTTTAATTTTGCAAAATTTACTTCGGTGAACAGTAACTATGAAAAGTGCCAAACAGTGCTGTGAACAGTACTCTGCGTGTGAATAGTACTTCCAGCCGCGCGTGAACAGTGTTTCCGGCTGTGAACAGTGCCAACGTCCCGGGGTTATTTTTTTAGGTTTTTGGACCTTCTGGACTCACTTTTAATGTCTAATAGATCAAACTCAAATGGGAAACGTGGATTTTGGGGCTGTCCAATCTGGGGCCCTTACCCTGTGAGTGAATATAATTTACTATAACGCATTTTTAAATCTCTCTCATGTCCATGCATTTAAAACAAAGTTTTAATTATGAATAGCATAAATTGAATTTCATGTTTATATTGATTTATATTCTTAGAAGTTATAGGACATGCAGAACAGACCTCTAATAAGTCCCTCCTGAATTTATGATGAAAATGTGGTATTATGATACACTTTATTGAATCTTATAATTGTATTATCTTTCATATTGTTTCATATGATTTGTGTTCTAAATGATACCTCACTGTTTCATGGATATGGTGAAATTGAATTTGTATTTGAGTTTCAAATGTGTCATTGATACTGGATATTATGGTTTATTTGGACTTGAATGAAAATGTTGTATTTCTGATTTTGGAGAATGAATGTTTATGCCGGAACTCTGTCCGAGGAATATTTTGGAAGGGAGGGATATATCTTGTCTTAAAAATGATTTTAACCTCATAATTTTCAATTGTTCTTTCAGATTATATTTTTGATTTATTAAACTAGTTTATTTTGGAGGAATCATTGATAGAAACACTGTTAGCTAGCGACAGAGATAGCTAGCCTTGGTGCACCATGAAACTTTAGCTAGCAAGAAAGTTGCTAGCCCCTTGTGCGAACGGGCACATGAGGATTGAATTATGAATAAGTATGGAGTTGAGTATGTCTTCTCCAATAACCAGTGGCAATTGGCCTGGTTACTTATGATGAGCATGAGGTGATTTACCCGTCCTATTGCTGTGTGCTTAGGACAGTCAACATATGGAAAGGTTAAGAAGTTGAGGAGATCTCCTCCCAACCTTATGATATGAATTATGAGAATATGGTGATTTACCCGTCCCATTGCTATGTGCTTGGGATAAAACAATGTATATGGTGATTGCTCTTACCAGGCTTTGTGCTTGGGTATAACAAATTATAATTATAGGTCTACTTTGAGTCCTCCTCTAAACACATTTTTTTTTATATAAAGAGTTATCTTTTTATTTTCTTATCTGATTTTGAAATTATTGTTTATATACTAAATCTTAAGATTGTTGATTTTCTTTTAACAAAATTTACCTTCTTTAAAGCTTCAGTTTATTGTTATATACATTGATTTAGATAATATTATATTCTACCATATTTTCTATTTATGAAAACTCGTGCGAATGGTCTGTTCTGTTTCAGTTATAGTAAACTATATTTGTTCACTGAGTTGTCAAACTCACTACACGATATTTCTACATTTTTTTTTCCAGATAGTTGACCAGCTAGACGACATGATCTCTGGGTGAGCCTACTTTGTTTCTAAGGCTCGTAGATTTTAATTTACATTGTACTTGTACTCTAGAGTTGCTCCATATATCACAGGCAGGATCTCAGCTTCCATTTGCAGAGTATTTATGTATATTTGAGATTATTGAAATTATACAGTAAACTCTCAAATGAATGTGATTATGTTTTTTTGTTACAATCTATACTATTTATGAAAAAATTATTTATATGTATAATTCTAGAGGCTTACGGGATGAGATTATTCTCAAAACCCGTGCCGGTTACGTATTCCTATTTTGGGTCGTGACAAAGTTAAAATGTTCAGTTATCCCTAGTTTTTTTTTATTACTTTACTAAATTATTGTCAAATATACATGGTATATATCAAATAATAATTTTTCAAACATAAAAAAATAAGAAAAATATAATGTTAAGTTCCCATAACTTATAACTCAAAGATAATATAAGCTGAGTCAATATCAGATGGAATGTGTAATGTACCAATCAGTTACAATCAAGAGTGAAAGTATTCAATTAAGTAACTATATCTAGGACAGGAAAGGGGATTCTTTTACTAAAAGAATTATTAAACGAACACGTAAAGTAGTACTTAACTTTTAAAGTTAATAAGCTACTCCTTTCGTCACCCCTCATGCCCAACTTCATCTACAGGAAAAACATATTCTAATCATTTTTATTTGAAGAGGAATTAAGGGGACAAAGGGAATATAATTTTCTTCTTATTAGGAAAAAGAATATAATTAAGCAGGAAAAACGTTCATATCATATGACGTCAAAACCAGATTAAGCTCAACAAAGAAAAATAAGATCGGTTAGTTTGAAAACGTGATCACTTTTTAAGAGTTGTATCAGTGTTACCAAAAAGAGACAATATTAATCTAAGCATAAACTCTACAAAATTCATTCACTTTATTATATTTCACCTTTCATACATGGACATTTTAATTTTTTATGTATCTAAAAATTTATATGTACAAAATTTGAACATGAGACAATAAAAAAAAAATTGATTTTTATATTATTTAAATCATATATGATGTATACATTTTAAAAACTATTTTTTTAAGTATTTAAAAAAACTAAATTTCTCTTCTACTACCTTAATTTTTATTGACGAATTGTTGTATTCCTCCATCAGAAATTCTTGCGTACCCTTGGGTTTGTGGGCATCCTGTACGGCTTAAATCATTCAAATATTTAAGCTTCACGTGAGACTCACTTGTAAAACTAAATCTGAAATATTGGCTGAGTGCACAGATTCATATAACAGTTCATCTCCATTAAACCATTGATCTATTTGTTGTCCCACCAGATCTCTGATGAGATTTTTAGAACACTTTAAATAAATAAAATAGTTTAAGACTCATCTAGCTAGTGCATTATGATTACATAATAAAAATGTTTAGTTATGCCCACTAGTTTTTTAAATTACTTCAGTAACTTACTGTCAAATATATATGTTATATATCAAGTAATCATTTTTCCAACATAAAAATTAAAAATAAGAAAAAGATAATGTGAAGTGAAAAATATCACACATCAGATAAGAGTAAAGCAGATCTCATCGAGAGAGAGAGAGAGAGAGAGAGAAGAAGGAGCAGAGGATTCTGGAAGATATGATTTCATTTCATATTATTAAACTTATACAAGTGGTAGGCCTACATATAGGCGACTGTAGCAACAAGCTTACAACCAGATACTAACAGATACAGAAAACCAACTAATAGTCTGAAACTAATTACAGCTAGATAAATAGATCCTACGTGGACAATACAAGCCACATGGCAGTCAAACTTATTCTTCAGCTCTAACACCCTCCTTCAAACTCAGGGAGGGCTGTGGCACTACTCTGAGTTTGTTTCTAAAAATTTCAAACTGAACTTTGGATAATGATTTTGTTAAGCCATCTGCAATCTGATGTTCAGAAGGTACATGATTAATCACTACTTCTTTTCGCAATGCCTTATCACGAACAAAATGAAGATCAAGTTCAATGTGTTTTGTTCTTTGATGCAAAACAGGATTAGCAGACATAAGAACTGTTGATAAATTGTCACAATACACGGTTGGAGGAACTGAAACTTTAACACCAAGTTCACTAAGTAAAGAACATATCCAAGTGAGTTCAGCAACAGTATTTGCAAGACTTCTATACTCTGATTCTGTACTAGATCTTGATACTACATTTTGTTTCTTTGAGCTCCATGAGATTAAATTGCCTCCAAGATATATACACATACCAGAAACAGATTTCCTATCAATGGGATCAGCAGCCCAATCTGAATCACAGAAACCAATTAAATCAAGGTCTACAGAATTGCTGAATAAAAGGCCATGAGTTGAAGTCCCTTTTATGTATCTCAGAACATGCTTTGCTGCTCTCCAATGCTCCTCTAATGGATTATCCATATGCTGACACAGTTTGTTAACACAAAATGAAAGATCAGGTCTAGTAATAGTTAGATATTGAAGAGCTCCAGTTATAGTTCTATACAACCGAGGATTACTGCATGGAACACCTTCTGCTGGAAACCTTAAACCAAAGGTCATAAGAGTATCTGTGGGTTTAGTATTCTGCATATTAGCTTTAGACAGTAAATCATGCACATATTTGGCTTGAGAAAGTAACAAATCACCATTTGAAAGCTTATGCACTTCAATACCCAGAAAGAAATTTAATGAACCAAGATCCTTTAAAGGAAAAGCTTGATAAAGTTGAGAGATTAGTAAAGAGATTTCACTGGAAGTGCTACTTGTGATAAGAATATTATCTACATAAACAAGAACATATGTAGTGGCTTTGGAATCAATCTTAACAAAAAGTGACTGATCACACTTGCTGGTAGAAAACCCAAGATTAAGCAATGTTGTATTCAGTTTTTGAAACCAAGCCCTGGGAGCTTGTTTTAAACCATATAGTGATTTGTGTAGTCTACAAACCAAGGAAGAGTCATGAGATTCAAATCCAGGAGGTTGCTGCACATAAACTTCTTCCTCCAATGTACCGTTTAGGAATGCATTATTCACATCTACTTGATTGATTTGCCAACCTCTAGTAATAGCCAGAGAAAGAACAATTCGGATTGTAGTGGGTTTAACAACAGGACTAAAAACCTCTCCATAGTCAAATCCTTCTCTTTGTTGAAACCCCTTAGCAACCAACCTAGCTTTGTACCTATTAATAGTTCCATCAGAATTTCTTTTGATTCTGAAAATCCATTTACACCCAATAGCAAACCTTCCAGCAGGGAGTGAGACTAGAGACCAAGTATGATTATTTTGAAGGGCATTAAATTCTTCTTTCATGGCAGCTAGCCAAAGAGGACTAGACAAGGCTTCAGCTACAGTTGATGGTTCAGTTTCAGCTAAGAAAACACGAGGTTTGAAGATACCATCTTTAGCTCTAGTGATCATAGGATGTGTAGGTACAAGGCTTTGAGTTGGAAAATTGTTTGGTGGGTTTGATGAGTTTCTGGATGCTGCAGAATTCTGTGTATCAGGTTGATTTTGTGAAAATTGAAAGCGTGAGAGTGCAGGGCTTGAATGCAAAGAGGGCTGTGAAATATGAAGGGGTGACTGCCCTGATGAAGCTACAAGACTGGGTGAAGTATTTGATGGTTGATACAAAGGGGAGTGAGGTTGGTGAAGTTGTGTCAATATAGGAAGAGATGCTAAAGGGGAATTAGTGACACTTACTTCATTAAAAGCAGCTGATGTATGAGTGATGTTCCTTTTGAAAGGAAAATTAAATTCATCAAAGATAACATTTCGGGAAACATACATTCTCCTTGAAGGATGAAGACATTTATAACCCTTGTGTTGGAGACTATAGCCAAGAAAGATGCACTCAGAAGACCTGAAGTCAAGTTTATTTTTATTATAAGGCCTCAAATAGGGAAAACAGCTACATCCAAACACTTTGAGTGATGTATAATTGGGAAGTTTATTGAACAATCTTTCATAAGGGGAACTAAACTGTAAGACTGCAGTAGGAAGTCGATTAATGACATACACAGCTGAGAGGAAAGCTTCATCCCAATACTTGAGAGGAACAGAAGATGCAGCTAGAAAAGCAAGACCAGTTTCAACTATGTGTCTATGTTTTCTTTCCACCAAACCATTTTGTTGGTGTGTGTAAGGACAAGACAGCCTATGAACAATTCCCTGATCTTGTAAGAAAGTGGAAAAGGCTCTAAATTCCCCACCCCAATCACTTTGGAAAGTTTTTATTTTGCTGTTGAGTTGAAGTTCAACCATACTTTTGAAATCTTTAAACACTGATATAGCTTGAGCCTTTGAGTTAATCATATAGATCCAAGTGAATCTGGAAGAAGCATCCACAAAAGAAATATAATATCGATTTCCATTAACAGATGTGATAGGGGCTGGTCCCCATAAATCTGAATAGATTAATTCCAACAGGGACGAGTAAGTGGAAGTGGAAGATGGGAATGGTAACTGATGACTCTTTCCTAAGCAGCAAGAATGACACACATCATGTTGATCTTTATTTATCAAAGGAAAATTACATGATTGTAAGACTTTATTAACTATGTGAGAAGTACAATGGCCTAATCTCTGATGCCACAGTTTGTATGAAGATGAGATACAAGGAGTGGATACTAAGTAAGAATTATAACCAGAACCAGAGTTACAACCAGAGTTGGTAGAATTAACAGATGACATGTCAGTCATATTAGCATTATGAGTTACAGAGGCTGAAGTTGCAGAATTCATCTCTTTAGCTGTTAAGTGCTCCAACTGAAAATCTTGAAACTTGTATAGACCTTTCTCAAGTGTGCCTTGTAAGAGGATCCTGTGAGTACCCTGCTCTTTGACAAAACACACAAAAGGATGAAACTCAAAGAAAACATAATTATCTTGGGCAAACTTAGACACACTAAGAAGGTTTTTGTTTATGGCAGGCACATGTAACAAGTCATTGAGTTTAAGATGAGATTTGGTGAGGGGGGATTTAATTATGGAAGTGCCAATATCAGAAATGCACAGACCTGCTCCATCACCTACGTATACTTGATTAGCTCCTTGATAGGTAGTTCTCTGCATAAGGTTCTGGGGATTAGGAGTGACATGATTTGTGGCTCCTGAATCCAAATACCAAGCTGAGTCTTGAAGACTTGTAGGAGTTGCGAAATCATTCATAGGTATTTGTGTAAGATTAGTTTGCAATCTATAGGTGTTTGATCCAAAAGGCATTCGATTAGTATTGACATCATGATAAGAGTGATCAAACCTATGATAGCATTGCATAGCTGAGTGTCCAGGTCTAAAGCAGACTTGACAGGTTACAAAACTTCTACCTCTACCATTTCGGTTTCTACCATTTCGTCCTCTGAAACCAGCCCTAAAACTAGAATAACCACCTCTAAAACCATAATTTCCAGTTCTATTTGGATCAAAATAACCTCTGCCTTGAGAAGTGAATTCAGAAAATTGTGCATTTCTATTCTGATATCCAGAGGCTTGAAAACCAGATGTATTTTGATTTCTTTGAGCATTGTTTGCATTTATACAGGAGTTTGCAGTATCCACAGAAATAGAGTGTGCAGATTTTGTGTTTTTCTATTCGTGCTTCTTGTGCCAGAAGGAGTGACTCAATTTCATTGACAGTATAAGCTTCCTTTCTAGTAATTATAGATGTGATAAAAGAATCATATTCCTCACTCAGACCACCAAAGATATATTCCAAATGATCATAATCAGTGACAATACATCCTATTGCTATTAATGCATCAACACAACTTTTGATCTTCAGAAGGAAATCAGCCATAGACAGATCATTCTTTTTGATAGATCGAAGTAGAGTCTTGAGTTGCGTACCTTTGGCCAGAGTTTGTGACTGAAAGAAATTGGAGATTCTACTCCATACCTGAGAGGTGCTTCACATCCTACTACTCTGGTCAGCATTCCGATGGACATGGATGAAAGAATCCAGGATAAGATGAGCTGGTCTTGTAGTTTCCATTCTACAAATTCCTCATTGACTTTCCCGATTGATGCATCAGCAGGTGATTTGAATCGTGGAGGAACAACGTCTTCGTCTTCAAGAAATTTTAGGAGTTGCAGTCCTTTCAGCGCGGCTAAGATCTGTTGTCTCCATAGAAGATAGTTGGAATCATCGAGTTTTACCGAGATCGAGTTGTTGAAAGTGACTAGCTTTCCTTTTTGATTTTGAATCAGCGCGATGGACGATTCGGCCTCCATGGATGGAATTGCGAGCTCTGATACCATGAAAAATATCACACATCAGATAAGAGTAAAGCAGATCTCATCGAGAGAGAGAGAGAGAGAGAGAGAGAGAGAAGAAGGAGCAGAGGAGTCTGGAAGATATGATTTCATTTCATATTATTAAACTGATACAAGTGGTAGGCCTACATATAGGCGACTGTAGCAACAAGCTTACAACCAGATACTAACAGATACAGAAAACCAATTAACAGTCTGAAACTAATTACAGCTACATAAACAGATCCTACGTGGACAATACAAGCCACATGGCAGTCAAACTTATTCTTCAGCTCTAACATGAAGCTTTTCCATAACTCATAAGTAATCTTAATAATACAAGCTGAGTCAATAACAAAATTTACAGCAATATCAGATGGAATGTGTGATGTACCAATCAGTTACAATCAAGAGTGAAAGTATTCGATTAAGTGCTACATTAATTATATACCAAATAATCCATCAAAATGGAAGCCAAGAAACATGCTATATAGGTTCTCCCAAGTATTTTGGCTGCGGCAGCTTTGTAAAAGAGGCTCTCAGAACAAGCAAGTAAAGCGAAACTTGTGCTGCTGCGTAAGTGCAAAGTGGTACTAAATTGAGAATGTTCAATGGAGTAGGCTTATAGCTATTTCCGGGGTCAAGTTCAAAGGAATCGCAGCTCAGAAAGCAGCCAAAATTTAGAAAATGGACACAGTACTGCAAAGGAGAATCCTCTCGGATATTTTTTGCTGAAAGGGTGTTCATGCAAGTTCTGGTTTTCTCAATTTCATCGCAACCAGTTTTACAAAACTAGTGTCTGATGCTTCATGAGTGACAGCAGCGTACAACGCTGTCTTCTGACTTGGTTATCTTTGCGGCGTGAATCTCTTAGATACTCTATATATATATCCACAGCTTCATCCCATATTCGTTTCGACACCGCGGTGTATAGTTTATGCTTGACTGCTATGTTTGCCTTGCCCGAGCTGCTCATGTTGTGCTACATTTCCTTTAGATAGGATAACTTTATATAAACAAATAAATAATTAAATATATATAAATATAGAGAGAGAGAGAGAGAGGAAAGAGTTTAGAATACAAGAGAAATGATGGGGGCTCACTTCGAGGGGAGGTCCTCCTAAGAAACAAAAAAGAGAGAAGATAAATTTGATTGATTTTCTAACTTGCTTTACATCAGCTTTTATATATATATATATATATATATATATATATATATATATATATATATATATATATATATATATATATATTTATTTATTTATTTATTTATATTTATATTAACTAACTGCCTTGTTTTCAGCGTGTACAAATATCCCCTTCATGCCATCTCATAATATTTCCACCACCCTAGCCTCATTTTGTTACGTGTGGGTTTGGCTGTTTCTGCATGTGGAGCATTTACTATTGCTGGGCTGTTTGTTGCATGGGGTGTTTCTTCGTCAGGTGAAACTGGGCCGTTTGTTGCATGGATTGTTTCTACGTCAGTCTGGGTCAGAACATCCTTCCCATCTTTCAGAGTCACCTTGTCCTCAAGGTGGAGGGTGGGGTAGTCTGCCAACAAGTCAGAAACCCATTCCCAAGAGGCATCCTCTGGATAAAGGCCCTGCCACTAAACCAAGGCTTTGGCTTGATTGGGCTCTACGACATCTTGATAGTCCAAAATGGCCAAAAGGTTATATAAGCGGTTGGTTGCCTTTTGCTATTTGTGATAAATCCAGTGTAGGTTGTGGAGAAGTGCTCTAACTTGGGTTAAGGAGCGAAGTGTGGAAAACTAGGTGAATACGAGAGCCAGATGGTAGTGCCAGCTCAAAAGCCACATCATTGATACACTTGATGATCTGGAAAGGCCCGAAGTAATGTTTGTGTAATATATTGTATTTTTTTTTAAATAAATTTTTTTTATAAACAAGTATTATTTTTAAATAATTATATTTTACTAAAAGTAAATATATTTTTAATTAAAATGATTTTTGTTTTACCTAAAATAATTATATTTGTCTCTAATAAATTTTTATTTTATTTTTACATTTTTTTAATATACATGAAGATATTTTATATTGTAATTTGTTTTATTAAAATTTATCAAGAAAAGTCATGATTTGATATTGCAATTAAAGTTTTGCAAAAATATAAAATTTAAAGAATTTTTAGGATGCTTTAGGATGAAAAACAATATCTATAGGTATATAATCAAAAGAAAATAATTTAAATCCCAATTATTTAATTATTAAATAATAATAATAAATTATAAAAAAAGGAAAGGAAGGCAGAAGCAAGGCTTGGGCATCCCTCCCCTCCATTTTTTTCTTCTTCCCTACACTTTCTCTCTCTAACTTTCAAACTTCTTTTTAAGATATCTCTCAATGTAGACATCCAATTGAGATACTGGAAGTACCGTTGAACTCGTGGTAATGAGTGTTTCAAAACCCGCCGATCAATTTTGTCGAAAACTCGTTGGAAGTTCACCGAAAATGATGAACAGTATCTGCGAGGTAAAGTTGATGATTTTAAAATTTCTTATGTTTTCTAGTAAATTTAGCCCTAAAATCATGTTTAAGAGGTAGAATACTCCTTGTATGCTTTCTTTTATGGTTGGATAACACGATTTGAAGCTTTAAATCATGAAAATTTTCTCGAATAAATAGTAACTGTAAACAGTGTTCTACCTGTGTGAACAGTACCTGCACAATGAATTTTTGAATTCCGAAATAGCTAAGTTGAAGAGAATAATTTGGAAGTGTTGGCGATCAATTTTATTTGGAAAAAGGCAAGAAAAAGCTAGTCCAATTGAAGCTTCAAATTGGTGAGTAAATCACATAAATTATGGCATGGAGAAAAGAACTATAATTTGTCTCTAAATTTATAAATTGTATAATATGGTTATGTAATATAAATTTATGACTATTTTTATATGTCGAGATTGTGACTTGGATGATGTTTGATATTTGGATAGTATGTCATTAAAATATATGAATGTGTGAGAAGTGAATTAAGATGGGTAGGTAGTAGACATGTTAGGAATGGTGAAAGTAAAATATGTTAGGATTGCTTAAGGATTGGCTAGTGATGGGAAAATGTCATAAGAGGAAGATTTGAGCATATTAGGTTTACTTGAGGATAGGTAAGACAAAATTAGGAAATTACCGATTTCAATTTGTTGGAAGTGATTAATGGAGGAAATTTTGGAGGAAGTTGGGCATTAAACTATTCATAATTTAAAATAGTGAGTTTGGACACTGAACTGTATAAAACTTTTTAGGTGAAAGGAATAGACGGATGATGGTCTTATGGTGCTTTGAGGAATGTAATCAAGTAAATTAATGGTGTTGAAGTTCTTGAGGAATTAAATATAGGAAGTATGATTCAAAATTAATCTTTGAACTCTTAATTTGGAAATATGGAGAATATTTTAGAAACCATGTCCGAAAATAATGTAAAACGATCAAGATATTTGTGTTAAAGGTTTATACCATGCTAAGTTGAGCAGAGTATCTAAGATGTGAATTATGTTGAGATTGAAAATTCTTGTGTGAATAATTGTTGAGAAAAGTCTTCTTAGAACAAATGGACTAGTTAAACCAAATTGATAGGAACTAGAATAATATGCTTTTAGAAATGAAAGTAAGAAAGGCTGGAGATTCATGGGAGAATGTTGACATGTGAGAATTAAAGATGACTTGGTAGGAGTATGGAATAAGAAAAGTTGGTTACCCTGATGGATGTGTACATATTCTTTTTATGTGTATGGTTCTTGATTATATCAATTTATGGATATAAATATGCAAATTTGAGGATAGTTTAGATTTTAGTGAAGATGATCCATAATGGTTTGAGAATTTATTAGGATAAGTTATATATGTATAATGTATTGGGTATATTTTTGTCCCAAGGGTGTACAATGTTCTAACCGAAAAATTTAATATCATGATCTCCCATAACATATGATTCTTATACTATGAACACATATAAATATGTGAATATTTATGTATAATGGCATCTCAAATAATATTTAATGATTGCAACCCCAATGGATTTGAAATATTAAATAATGATACAAGATTATAAGGTTATATGCAATGAAATGAGGTATGACTATCAAATTGAAATTTTTTTATTCAAGTAAGCACATGGATATATATATATGTACGCTTTAAAAATATAAATGAGTCAAAAAAAATGAATGAATGAAAGTGATATGACTAAGTGTGATGATTATTAAATTTGATACTCAATGATGGCAAAGTATCCACTAGATATAATGATTATGATGATGTGAACACAATGGGTTATCACTAGATACTGAGTAAAACAATACTTTATTTTTAAAACCTAGAAAAAATAAAATAAATAAATAAAACTAATAATAATTACATTAGATTCCTTTTCGAAAACACTGTCAGCTAGCAACAGAGATAGCTAACCTTGGTGCACCTTGTAACCCTAGCTAACAAGGGAGTTGCTAGCCCCTTGTGTAAACGGGCACATGACAATTGGATTGTGAATAAATATGGAGTTGATGTATACCTCCTCTAATAGCCAGTGACATTTGACCTGGTTACCTAGGATGAGAATGTGATAATTTACCCGTCCTATTGCTGTATGCTTGAGACAATCATCATATGAAAATGTTAGGGAGTTGAGCAAAGATCCTCCCAACCTTATGATATGAATGACAAGAATATGATGGTTTTATCCATCCCATTGCTGTGTGCTTGGGATAAAACATGTAGGTGGTGATTTACCCACCCTTGCTGTGTGCTTAGGTAAAATGGTGATTTTTTCTTACCGGGCTGTGTGTTTGGGTATGTTGAAATAGTTCTGGATTGGAATCCTCCAAATTAAATAAAATACGTTAAAGATAATAATAATTAAAAAATAAAACTGAAAGATATTAATAAAAGAATAAGTCTTATTAATATATAATAAATTAATATAATTATTTTACTTTTTATACTCTTGAATATATATAGCTTGAGTATTAAATACACACACACACACACACACACACACACACACACACACACACACACATATATGTACACAAATAACATAGGATATTTTTATTTGGTGTAGGAGCATAATAATATAGTGGCATAATTTTAAGAAAGATGATAAAGTGGATCTAGCCCATTTGTTACAGCGTGTGCAAAGTTTTGCACGTAGAAATATTCAAATGTCTACTTAAAGGAAGAACAATAAAAGAAAGTGACTAAGAAAAGTCAAGGAGTCCCTTAGAGGCCTGTATGTATATGATGATGAAACTAAATAAGAAAAAGTATAAGAATGAGTTAAACTAAGGTAAATGAATGAATTAATAGTCTTCAATAATGTTGAATAAGTTTTAAAATAAAGATACTATTCATAACATATTTCTAATGAGAATAGGTAAACAAAATGATGAGTGAGTTTTATAACCATGAATTAAATACTTTCATCTTAATTGTTTGTCATATTTAAGCACTTATTTCTCGTATTTATCTTTATTTTTTTGCATCTTTTTCAGATGGAGAAAATAATAAAAAATAGACTCAATTGGAGGAATCAAAGTAAAATTGTAGTTCTTAGGGAATTATGCCTATAAATCAAGCGGATAAAATAAATTTATTATGTCTTTATGTCTTCCTAGGTCATATATTTTGTTTCAAAGATGCTTTCTTTTTCAATTCAAATCAAGTTGTCCAATTGTTTTGTATATCATTTAGGATAACTAAGATAACAAATTGAACCAGCTAGAAAGCACGTATAGTTTATTACAAAGATGCTTTCCTTTTCAATTCAAATCAAGTTGTCCAATTGTTTCATATATCATTTAGCATAACTAAGATAACAAATTGAACCAGCTAGAAAGCAGGTATCTTTTATTACAAAAACAGAAA
The DNA here is from genome assembly GCA_037074535.1 of Gleditsia sinensis. NCBI lineage: Eukaryota > Viridiplantae > Streptophyta > Magnoliopsida > Fabales > Fabaceae > Gleditsia > Gleditsia sinensis. The sequence goes on along the minus strand of CM073468.1, from coordinate 4,062,219 downwards.
TAAATGCTTGAAGTGCAACATCTTAAATATTAAAATGCAACCAGCTTCCTTAAAAAACCAAGCAAAGGGACAGTTAGGAAGAACAATAGACAGACATTAGCAGACAAATTTAGAGCAATACACATCTAGAAAACTATAGGCAACTGCATTGATGTAGCTTCTGCCTTAATGGAATCCAAACCAAGAGCAATAATATTGAAATCATTACAAAATATGATGTCTTGTCCTCAATCCGGCCAAAATGTGGCACAATATTCACACCACCAATTCTTTCCATGACACACTTGGCCGCTACCTCAGCTTTTGCTTTAACAACATCTTCAAGTCTACAATTAAAATTTTCCAAACCAACAGCAATCCCACTGGGTGAATGACGATGAAACGTTAGTTTCCTATTCTCCTAATTGTCACAAAAATAGAAGAGAAAGAGTTCTTTATTACCAGCTACCCAATGTCGGTCCTGCAAGTTTACAAGATATTCGATAAAAGGATCCCCTATTCTTCTCCAGTACAATCTTATAGTTCCCTTTCTTCCCTTGCACCCTATGGTCCAGCTGAACTAACTAACATAACAGCCTCCCTTTGCTGAGTTAACAATTAACAACCTTCCTTCGCTGAGTCATCTCTTTTAAATGAAACGGTGCGTCGGACCTCATGTTTATTAAAATTAAAGCCTTGTAACAGACGATGAACCTCCGGGGAAAGAAAAGAGGGAGAAAGAAAACGAAGAAAATGTGATTTAATGATTTAAAGAGTAATTGATATCGAGCATCAATCGAGAAACCATCTAAAGGAAAAATTATTACCCAAGGAATAGAAATCAATATCAAGAAAGCCATCTGAAGGCGAGATTGTTACTATAGAGAATTAGGGTTTTGAATATATATCTGTATATTGATTTTGAATTACAAGATATATATATATATATATACATGGTTTGTAGATAACGCAAAACAGATGTTGCAGTATTTGTGATCTAGACAGAAGAAAATGATGACGAGGACCAGACAATGGCTTGGTAAGAAGATCAGCAAGCTGGTGACTGGAAGGGACATAAGAGACTTGAAGCTGCTTGGAGGTGATCATGTCTCGAACAAAATGGTATTCAATCGCAATATGCTTCATTCTGGTGTGGAAAACTGGATTGGCACAAAGATAGGTAGCACCAATGTTGTTAGATTAGATTTGGGGAGTGGGAGAAGTGCTGACGCCCATTTCATGAAGTAGGTTACGAAACCAATAGAGCTCAGCTGTCATGGAAGCAATGGTACGATACTCATCTTTGGTGGAGGATCTGGCAACTGTTTTCTATTTTTCAGAAGCCCAGGAGATAGGATTGCAGCCAAGGTAGGTGATACAAGCAGAGGTGGATTTCTGATCAACACTATCACTGGCCCAATCTGCATCACAATAAGCAGTGAGGTGTAGAGAAGTGGGACGAGTGAGGTGAATGTCATGATCAATGGTTGCCTTTAGATATCGAAGCACACGATTGAGAGCTTGAAAGTGAATGTCCTGTGGCGAAGCCATATACTGAGCAAGTTTATTAACGGAGAATGCTATATTTGGCCTGGTAAGTGCAAGATATTGCATGGAGCCAAGCAGACACCAATACTGGGAAACATCACAAGTGGCAGCATCAGGAAGAGGAGCAAGAGAGCAAGAGGTGGCCAGAGGAGTGTGGACAGGCTTGGCACCTTGCATAGCAGCTTTAGCTAGTAGATCGTGAATGTAGTGATGTTGAGAAAGAAAAAGACCGTGAGTAGTGGGTGTAATCTCAAGACCAAGAAAATGATGCGAGTGGCCAAGGTCTTTCAGACTAAATTGCTGGGCAAGAGCAGCTTAGAAAGTACAGAGGAATTGTGCATTATTACCAGTTAAGAGGAGGTCATCCACATAGACCAAAAAATAAGCGGTGACATTGTGAGAGGTATAGATAAACAGAGATGTATTAGTTTTAGAGTTGAAGAAACCATATTGGAGAAGGAAGGATTTGAGAGCATTATACCACGCCCGAGGAGCCTGTTTAAGGCCATAGAGTGCCTTTTTGAGACGACACACATTATGAGGATGAGATGGATGGATGAAGCCAGAGGGTTGAGCCATGTAGACAGCTTCTATGAGAGTGCCATGAAGGAAGGCATTGTTGACGTCCATTTGAGATAAAGTCCAACCATGGTAGAGAGCAATGCAGAGGACGATCTTGATGGTTTGGGGTTTTACCACCGGATTGAAGGTGTCCTTGAAGTCAAGGCTAGGGCGTTGATGGAAGCCCTTAGCCACAAGGCGTGCTTTGTATTGAGAAATGCTGCCATCAGGATTACGCTTGAGTCAAAAGACCCACTTGTTGCCAATAATGTTATAGTGAGATTGGGGAGGCACAAGATCCCACGTGCCATTGGAAAGTAAAGCATTGAACTCTTCAGACATGGCATGTTTCCATGTTGGAGGTTTGAGAGCCTGAGAGACACATGTTGGTTCTAGGGATAGGGGAAGATGGTATCGTGAAACAGAGAAAGCTTTCTTTGGTTTGAAGACACCAGCTTTGGAATGTGTGATCATGGGATTGGATGAAGGGATAGATGAGGTAGGGAGGTTGATGGAAGGAAGAGTAGAAGGAGGTAAAGAGGGAGAAGCAGGATGGGAGATAGGGTCAAGAGAGGAAGGAGAAGGTGTAGGAAGAGGAGAGTGATCTGGGAGAGAGTTAGAAGGAAGAGTAGAGTCGGGAGGTGAGAGGGAAGAAGAGAGGTAGGGAATGGAGGTGACAGGAGGGTCATCAAGAGTGGAAGGAGAAGTATTAGAAGGCAATGAAAAGGGAGGCTAAGAGAAGGGAAAGTAGGATTCGAGGAACTCAACATGACGACTAGAGTACAACCTGTGAGTGTGAAGATTATTACATAAATATGGACTTTGATTAGGACAGTAGCCAAGAAAGACACAAGGAGAAAATTTAGGATCAAGTTTCGACGTGGTGTAAGGCTTTAACCATGGGAAGCAGAGACAACCAAAAGCACGAAGCTTGGAGTAGTTAGGAGATTGACCAAACAGAACGGTAAAGGGGGTGCGCATGCGTAGAGAAGGAATGGGATGACGATTGATAAGATAAGCAGTTGTTTGGAAGGCATAATACCAGAAGAGGAAGGAAGAGATGCTTGATGGAGAAGGCAATGAGTTGTTTCCACGAGATGTCGATGTTTGCGTTCCGAGATACCATTGTGCTCAGGAGTGTAGGGAGGTGTGGTGAGGTGAGAGATGCCATGAGCTGCTAGGAAAGAACGGAGTTTGATGAATTCACCCCCATTGTCTTTGTACAGAGTTTTGATCTTAGTATTAAGTTTATTTTCAATTAGGGTTTTGAAGGTTTGAAATATAGGGAGAACATCCAATTTTAGTTTGAGGGGATAGAGCCAGACATATTTAGAAAAGTGGTCTATAAATATAACATAGTATTTGAAGTTATCAACGGAACATGTAGGGGTTGGACCCCAAACATCAGCGTATCTAATATCAAGGGGACCTTGGGAGGTGATAGTAGAGTGAAGAAATGGGAGCTTGTGACTTTTATTCGATAAACAATGAGTACATGGATGGATAGCAGACTTAGAAACAGAAAGATGGTTAAAATTAACAATATGTGAAAGAGTCTTGGAAGCTGGATGTCCTAGGCGAGAGTGCCACTGAGAGAGAGAGGGCCGGAGTGTAGTCTGATGAGCTTGAGGTGGAGTGGAGGAATAAAGCTTGTAAATGTTGTCCTCATTCGGTCCCATGAAGAGAGTGGCCCTGGTGATCAACTGTTTGACCTTAAAGTGAGAAGGAAAGAATTCAAGAGATACATTGTTAGATTTACAGAGTTGAGAGACGGACACAAGATTGTTTTTAATCGAAGGCACACATAAAATATTAGAAAGGTGTAAAGGGAGTAAAGATGTGGAGAGTGTAGTAGAGCCAGTGTGAGAGATAGGTAAACCTTGGCCATCAACAACCTGGAGTTGATCAGGACCTTGATAAGGGGTGGTGATAGAGAGGTTGGAGAAATCATTTGTTACCTGATGAGAAGCCCCGGAGTCCAGAAGCCAGTAGTTATCAACAGTAGGGGATTTAGCAATGGCAAGATGAGCAGAGGGAGTAGACCGTTTGGGTGAATAGCCTTTGATTTGATAACGGTCTTTGGCACTATGTCCTTTCTTTTCACAATATTGACAGATGATGGGATTAGAGGAGAATGAGCCATGAGGGCGTCGGTGAGAGGAGGTGTTGAGAGGAACTGGACCAAGAATCCCAGAGGGGGGTCGTCGTGAGAAGCTAGGTTGAGAGTGATGGCGCCTGACAAGATTGGCTGTAAGGGGAAGAGTAGTCTGCAATCGTTCTTCACGCTGGAGAAAAAGTTCATAATCAACAAGAATGTCAAATAAGTTATCAAAGGTAACGGGTGTTTCCCGAGTGCGAAGAGATGCAGTTAATTCCTTAAACGATGGTCCAAGACCACTAAGAGTGTAGATAACAAGGTCAAGATCATCAAGAGGATGGCTGATGAGAGATAGTTCATTTGCAAGTCCTTTGATAGTGTTGAGGTAATCTGTAACAGAAGGGTTGCCTTTAGTAATGGAGGCTAAGCGTTCTTTGAGAGACATAATTCGGGAGTGAGACTTGTTGGCATAGGCATGTTGGAGTTTCATCCAAGCTTCAGCTGAGGTATATGCTGAACTCATGATGCTGCGGGCATCACTTTCACAGGAGCTGAGAATAGCAAGGTAGAGAAGTTAATCTTGGCGAACCCAATAGATGTGTGTAGGGTTAACTATTTCAGTATCACCGTGCGTGACAGTGGGAGGTGGGCAAGGGTGAGAACCAGTAACATAACCTACGAGATCATTACCAATGAGGAGGGACCAAAATTGTTTGTTCCATGCCAGGTAGTTTGTTCCATTAAGTTTAATAGGAAGTTGGGTAATTGTGTTGATTTGAACAAGGTCTCTGGGATTGAAAGAAGGAGTGGAGTTAGTTGTGGTGGCAGTGGAAGATTTAGAGGCCATGATGTGATTGAAGATGGGATTGCTAGTTAAAGTTTTTGGAGGCTCTGATACCATATAGATAATTATGGTTTTGAATATATATCTGTATATTGATTCTATATACACACACATGGGTTGTAGATAACGCAAAACAGATGTTGCAGTATTTGCGGGATTACATATTTGAAAATATATATGCATGAATATACGAGAGTATCTTGGATCAAGTTTGTTGCACTTGAGATAACGACGTGGTGGAGGATGACCTAATAGTTATCCGAGGAAGAAAAAAGGATACCGAGCTCCAAGTGAAAAAAACCATACGATGGCGAAAATGTTAGCTGAGGAAGAGAAATCGATATCAATCGCCAACTAAAATTATCATTAATTTGATGGCAACATTCAAAATGAAAGTATCGCTCATAATGCATAGATCTAAGGCAACTTCCTCTGATGGACAGTTGAATCTCTTCTCTCTTAGCAAGGAAAGCAATAAAATTTCTCTTAGCTAGGGCTTTCAATTACTTCTTCACTTTCTTCTTCATTTTTTTTGTTTTGTTTTACATTTTGTACCCGATATAGTTTGCTCTTTTCGATGGTTTCTCTCGGCAAAGTGGAAATGTGAGAAAAGGTGAAAAAATGGAAAAAATTTCCCACGTCTTTCAGTTTTCTTTTTTTAATATTTTGTGGCAAAGTCATCATGAAATCTATCCTCAATAAAACATTTTCCTTGAGGTTTTTAAATTTTTTTACATTTAGTGGCAACTCTATAAATTGGCTATAGACTATCACTTTCAATGGCAATTCAAAAAAATTGTGTTTGAAATTTTTTTATGGCCACTTGATAGTTGTCACAACAAATTTTAATGATGATTTATCTTAGATTATTCTTAAAAAAATTTAATAATATATTTCTCAAAATCTTTCAGTGATAATTTTAATAAGTCGTTATTAAAAATTAACCATTTAACAGTTTTTAATAGCAATTTTTTAAAAATGTTATTAAAAAATTTTCAGTAACAATTTTTCCGATTGCTATTGAAAAATCATCATAAGTAGATTTTTTTATAGTTCTAAAAACATTAATCTTTTAATATTAAATTTAAAAGATTTGATTTAAACCCAATGTAAAAGTTGCATGTTTGAATTTTAAGAATGACAAAGTTTAATTTATGAAAATATTACGTCGAGGAGGACTTTACCTAAATGCACTCACGGCTGAAATGGGGTTTCTATTTTCTACATCATTTGAAAAACCACAAAAATGTAATAAAAAAAAGATTTGATTTTAAGACTTTGATTCAATTATTTTTGTCTTCTCAAATTCTTAGTGTTTACCTTCATTTATAACCAAAAAAAAATGTTGAGTTGAATTCCTTTTATACTTTTGTTAGTTGTTGTCAAATAATATAAGTGATCTTCAAATCTGAAAGCTTTTTTTTTATCCTAAAAGAAATTCAAATAAAACTATAATTTTATATCTTAAATTGAGAGGTATTTATTTTTAAAATTAAAACATGTAGTGATTGCGATCGAGTATGGAGATTTCATGTGCTATATTGTAACACAAATAACTTATAAAATAAAGCAAATTCATTTGACTAAATTTACCTTAGACATGCAAATCCATGAAATGAAAATGAAGGGCAAAGAATTAAACGTATATGCTATGTCTGCGTAGTTATATCTTCTTCCACGAAACTTGGTCGGGGCTAATTGGTAAGAGCCTCTTTGAAAAAAGCCGAGTATGTAGGAAATTGTATTGCTGTGTAAACGCCGATTGGTAGTACAATGAGAAAGTAGAGTGGTATGAACTTATTTACGACTTTGGCTTCATAGGAATGCGCAACATAAAAATCAAGTAAGACTGAGACATCGGATACGAAGAGCAAAGCTAAGCCCAATGAAAGCTTCAACGGCAAATCCCTACGATAATCTTTTGGCTTTTTTCGAGAACTATAAACCGCAACAAACCCTACCATTGCAGTCGAAGAGAAGGTGAATGCAAATAGCATGGCAATAGCAAATAAGTCGAAGGCAGTTTGGCCTACTAAGGTTGGTTTTCCATTTTGGTCATTAGTGCCTCCGGGGACTTGAAGGCATGCCGCAAATGTACCACTGGCAATCAGTGTAGACACAGTGGTGTAAACCCCAGATGTGTCCCTCAGCCACATGTTACTTTGTTTGATCAGCTTCTTGTGTTCGACGTCGAACATGTTCGCCGGAGTCTGTTCTTTTTGTTCTTTTGAGAAGCAAAGTGAGCAGGCATAAGTCCCTTCACATACTGCTTCCAACGTGAAGGAACTACCAAAGAGGAATAGACTAAGGAAAGAAGAAAAGGAAAGATAATACGCATGAATTCATTCTTATTGTATCAGTGTAATACTTGAGGCTTTATATACTCAGGCTAGTTAGGTTTATCTGGTATATAACCATAACTACCTAACAATAATGTCATGTGATATCACGTGCTACATTACTCCTATCATGCCCCCTAAAACTCAGGGAGAGATCATCGACTCTGAGTTTGCTTCTGAACTTATGAAACAAGGTACTAGACACTGCTTTGGTCAAGACATCAGCAGTTTGTTCGGCAGCTGGAATGTGACTTACAAGAATTTCTTGAGCTTGAACCTTTTCACATACAAAGTGAAGGTCCATTTCAATATGCTTCGTTCGGGCATGTAGAATGGGATTAGCAGTGAGCATGACGGCAGACAAGTTGTCACAGTAAATCACAGGTGTTGAAACCAAGGGAACTTGTAACTCTTGAAGGAGAGACTTAAGCCAAAGTACTTCGGTCATTGCAAGAGCCAGACTTCGGTACTCAGCTTCTGTGCTGGACTGAGAGACTACTTACTATTTATTCGAAGTCCAGGATACTAGGTTAGATCCAAGGAACATTGCAGAACCCGAAGTAGACCGCCTATCATCCACATCACTTCCCCAATCTGATATGAACTGACAAACCTTATTGACACAGTATGCAAGCTCGGGTCTAGTGATGGTAAGATACTGAAGTCCACCCACAACCGATCTATAGAGTTGTGGATTATCTATAGGAGTACCACTGCATGTGGATAGCTTAAGGCCCGAGGTCATAGGGGTGCCATATCCTTTACAGTCCTCCATCTTGGCCTTCTTTAGGAGGTCCTTTGCATATTTTGCTTGAGACAGATGAAGAGCACCATCTGGGAGGCACTTGACTTCAATCCCGAGGAAGAAATGAAGAGGACCTAAGTCCTTAAGAGAAAATGCAACATGTAGTTGAGATATGAGCTAAGCAACGACAGTCTAAGATGACCCAGTGATGATAATGTCATCCACGTATACTAACAGATACGTGGTGTGAGTAGGAATAACACGAATTAACAAAGAGTGATCACACTTACTCTTTGAGAAGCCTAGCTGATAGAGAGTCTTAGTGAGTTTATCAAACCACGCCCGAGGGGCTTGTTTGAGCCCATAAAGCGACTTTTGCAGCTTGCACACTTTATATAGATTGCATGGATCTTCATAACCCGGAGGTTGTCTCATATATACATCTTCTTCGAGCATGCCATTTAGAAATGCATTGTCTACATCTATCTGATTTATCTGCCACCCTCTTTGCAGTGCTAGAGTTAAGACAGTCCAGATGGTTGTAGGCTTCACAACCGGACTGAATGTCTCCTTGTAGTCAAACCCTTCTCATTGGCTGAATCCCTTGGCAACTACTCTTGCTTTGAACTTCTGAATAGTGCCATCTGCATGCCTCTTAACCTTGAACACCCATCTGTACCCAATAGGTTGACAATCATTGGGAAGATCTATGAGTGTCCAGGTTTCATTTTTGATGAGAGCAGAGTATTCTGCATCCATCGCAGCCTTCCATTTAGGATCTTTTAAGGAAATTTTCACAAAAGAAGGTTCACATTCTGTGAGATAAACCTTTGGTTTGAAGATACCTGCCTTAGCTCGGGTAGTCATAGGATGACTGGGAATGCATCACTGCTGAGCTATGGCAAACAGAGTGAAGTGGACTGAGATTGCTGTGATCTTGGTGGTGATGGCAGCTGTGAAGCAGTATTAGTATCATCAAAACCAGCATTATTATGTTGAGGCATACCTGAATTTACTAAGGGAGAAGTAGTAGCAGAGTGGTGAGACGATATGTTGGTATGATGTAATAAAGGAGGAGCTGCAATAGGAAAATTGGATGAAAAAGGAATAGGTTTGACAGGAGAAAATAATGTGGAGTATGGGAAAGAAGTTTCATGAAATATAACATGTCTAGAGACATATAATCGACCTGTGGAATCAAGACACTTATACCCTTTGTGAGTATCACTATATCCCAAAAACACACACGGAGTGGACTTTAATTGAAACTTTTGGTTGTTATATGGACGGAGGTAAGGGAAGCATTTGCAACCAAATGATTTAAGTAACTCATAGGCAGGTTTGGAATGGTATAGAGACTCATAAGGTGACTTGTATTTTAGTGTGGGGGTAGGTAACTTGTTTATCAAATACACAATAGTATAAAATGCTTCTTCCCAGAATTTGAGTGGTAGATTTGCATTAGCCAATAGTGTGAGACCTACTTCAGTGATGTGCCTTATTTTTCTCTCAGCTTTTCCATTTTGTTGGGGAGTATGAGGGCAACTTACTTTATGGTTAATTCCTTTTTCAACAAGATATTTGGACAGAGTTCTAAACTCCCCACCCCAATCCGATTGAACAGCTTTAATTTTGGTGTTGAATTGAAGTTCAGCTTTGGTTTGTAATTGGATAAAGTGATGTGTTAAGTCATATTTCTGTTTAAGGAATGAAATCCAGGTGAAATTGGTGGCAGCATCCACGAAGTGAGCAAAATACCTATAGCCTTTTGTGGAAAGAATTGGTGAGGGGCCCTATAAGTCAATATGTACCAGTGTAAATGGTTGTGTGTACTGAGTAGTAGAAACCGGAAATGGAAGTTTATGCATTTTGCCTAAACAACAAGCTTAACAAGAATCAAAGACAATTTTAATAGCCAGTAAAGGTATATTACATTCTTTGAGTACATGATTGACAATTACACATGAGGGATGACCAAGTCTATTGTGCCATAAAGAAAAGGAGGTGCTATCAATGCTACCTACTGGATGAGAGTAAGAACTAAGGCACATAGGGCTGGAACTGGTATCGGGTTGTGTAAGATGAGCCAAAGCAAAGTTGTCAAATGAGTAAAGGCCATTAGTGAGTCTCCCTCTCAAAAGTATTTACTTTGTGTCCTGACATTTAACCACACAAATGTTAGCAGAAAATTCAAAGATAGCAGAGTTGTTTTTACAGAACTTAGAAACGCTGAGCAGATTTTTAGTATTATGAGGCATATGTAATAGGTGATTAAGACTCAGAATATGATGGAACATAGGGAGAGATAACAGAAGAGTGACCAATATGACATATGGGAAGACCTTTACCATTACCAACATATAACTGTTCTTGCCCATTATATTCGATTTTTTGGTGTAAATTTGAGTCAGCTGGTGTCACATGGTTTAAAGCTCCTGAATCTGGATACCAAGCTTCATCAAATAATGTTTCAGGTGTTACCATTAATGCTGTCATATTCTGGTTTTGATGATTTGGTTTATAGGCTGCAGTATTGGTTGACTGACTTTGAAATGATGGGTCAAATCGGTGATAGCACTTCAGAGCTAGATGGTCACTTTTGCCAGAAACCTGACAGATTATCTGTGATCTATCATTATGAAACTATCTAGAAAAGTTATTATTGAATCGGCCTCTTCCTTTACGACCACCATGAAAGAACTGGTTTCTTGATCTTCTGCCATTATAGTTCTGGAAATTTTGATTTCTGCTTGAGTTGTTGAATTTTGGAGAATATCCAACGTTGGCCTTGTTAACTGAAAATGTCTCTATAGCCTTTGAGAACTGATCATATCTACTTTCATGCGACATTAGCAGTGACTCAATATCACTCACACTATAGGGATCAAGTCTCGATGTAATAGATGTAACGAAGGGTAAGTATTCTTCGGGTAACCCTTTTAAAATAGCATTTATGTGATCATTCTTAGATATAGCAGAACCAATACTAATCAACGAATCAATTGTGTTCTTGATCTTTAACAGATACTCACTCACTGGCATACCTTCTTTCTTGATACTTCGAAGTTACATTTTATACTGATGCGCCTTGGCATGAGTTTGGCTATTAAAGAAGACTTCTATTATGTTCTAAACTTGTCTTGATGTCTCACATCCAACCACTCTTGTAAGAATGGGTTCTATCATCGAAGCAAGAAGCCACGATAAGATCAACTGATCTTGTCTTTCCCAGTCTGTATATTTCTTGCTATATATTTGGGCTTGCATATCTTCATCTGTATCAAACATTTTGGGAACTGGAATCTTTGGATCAAGAAATTTCTACACATGATGCCCTCTAACTGCTGCTAGAATCTGCGGCTTCCATAGGAGATAGTTTCTTTCATCTAACTCTACGAACAATGTATGTGAAAATGCAATGAAGTCTGTCTTAGCAAAACTTTCTGTGTTTAGAGAATTTGAAAAAGACAACATATTTTCCCTTGCTCACAGCTCTAATACCATGAAGGAACTACCAGAGAGGAATAGACTAGGGAAGGAAGAAAAGGAAAGATAATATGCATGAATTCATTCTTAATGTATCAGTGTAATACATGAGGCTTTATATACTCAGCCTAGTTAGGTTTATCTGGTATATAACCATAACTACCTAACAATAATGTCATGTGATATCACGTACTACATTACTCCTATCACAACGTTAACAAAATTAACGAATGAAATTATATTAGGAATTGTAAAGAAATATAAACTTATTAAGCTCAAACATTTACTTGCTAGTTTCATACCTCAAACCACTTGACCTCCCATTGCATTTGCATAGCAGACCCATGTGTTTCCCAGGTTGTATCCCGTGAAATCTTTGCTGCTAAGTGCAATGCATTATTTCCTTCCTCATCCACTGCTTCTCTCAGGACGGGCCAATGTGGGTGGTCCATCACTCTTTTCAATATGTGGGTTTGGCTTTCCTCTACTGCCACTAGCACTATATTCTTCTTCTCACTGGTTTTGTCGTGGATAGCCACAGGGAAAGTGTCTAAGATTTTCTCCACCAGCTCAATCTCAACATGTTTAGTAGCGGTAAACAACGCTGAAGATTGTTTCTTTTCGCCTGCCAATTACCCTTGAATTTTATTCTTGTACAGTACAAAACCAAAAATAAAAAATAAAAATTGTGTCTAGAGATAACGACAGCCCGGAGAGGCCTTTTTCTACTCTCCGTCTTCATTTTTACCATTTTTCACAGCAGGAAGCATTTTTGCATCCTCATGATCCATTATTCTAAATTTTTGTAATAATTAAGTTAACTTGGGTTACGTACCTTTGTGTAAATAATCAAACTCTAAGTTAAGACCTGAATTGCGACGCAGCAGGCGCAAACTGAAATCTAAACCCCAAAAGTCGTGCAGTTCCTTGGCATTTTCCTTTAGCTCAGTCCCATGCCAAGAATCTTGTTTTACAAGTTCTTCCATGATCTGGGCAACCCATACGTGGTTCTGTTTTATCTCCCTTATGTAGCACCAGTACCCAGGGGCGGATCTACGTGCAAGGTAGTGGGGGCAATTGCCCCCACAAGAATTTTTTTTTAATTAATATAATTGATACTTTTTTATTTGTCCTCACAAAAATTTAAATATTGCTCCCACAAGATAAATACTCCATCATTCTATTTAGTAAAATTTGTTTTGTTAAATTGAATTTAAAAATAAATTGTACTCCATCACAACATTATTCTCTCTATTCAATACTTTTTCTCCACTCTAAATTAAAAAAAAATTAGTAAAAATATTTAATTAAATTATTTTTAATAAAAATATTTATAATTCTTGCCCCACGGATTAAAATTTCTGGATCTGCCCCTGCCAGTACACTTATCAAATATGTAGCCAAAAGCACATTAAATAAAGCCATAAAGAACATACTTAAAAATATTCAATATTTATAGAACAGCAAGCAAAGCATCAATTAACATTCAAGAACAAGTATTTCAACCTCAGAGCCACGACGTTATTCGCTCCGAGACTCGGCGGGCTTGCTGGTGGGTCTGATGCCGCATCTCTGAATTTTCAATGTCTACAACTTGGGACTCCACTGGAGGCTCCAGCTCTTTTACATCAATGACTTTGCCCCTCATAATAATAGCATAAGTTATCATACAATCGCTTTGCATATAAAGGAAAATTATGTATAATAATATCCAATATTATGTTTCGTTTGATGGACTTGAATTCTTGAAGTGGTGGAGGGTTAACTATAATTAGACGACAAGGCAAAAGTGGGAGGTATTCTTGCTCCTAATTAATCCCCAGCAGCTCCTATCAGTCCAAGGAATACACTTTTGAAAAAATTATATTTTTTCATCTTAATCTTTGTCTCAAATTGTAATTTTTTCTTAATACATTAAATTTTACAATTGGTCCTTTAATTCTTTTTGTCCCATTGCATCCATTTTATTCCTTACCTTAACTTTAACAATAGCTACATAAAATTACTATAATACTCTTGTCTACAAAGAGAGGATGAAATGAGACATTAACAAATGAATTGTTATTTTTTAATTTCATATAGCTACCACCATCACCGTGAACATGAAATTTAAAGTAAACGTAGTGAGATAAATAAATTACAAAAATTAATAAATTGAAAAAGAAATGACAATTAGATACAATGGTCAAAGAAGAAAAGTATAATTTTTCATAATTTTTTTAATTTTTATTTCTCAAAAAAGCACAAAATTTTTCATATATGTAAACTATATTGAAATGAAGTAAAATTTTAAAAATTAAATCAATGTAATCTCGAATGCAAATACAATTGCTAAGAACAAACATATATTAAAATTTAATTATATATATAGACGCACACAAACACTAAAGTAAATAAAAGATATTAGAATAATTTCAATGTAAAGGATCCCTAGGGTAAGGAATATAGTCTCTATATCAATTCTAACATTTTATGCGAAGAAAAAAAATTGTCTCCACTTCTATCTCCCTCAAAGAAGTAATTGTTGTAAGGGGGTGTTTGATATGTGGTAAAAAATTTCATTTATAAAAAACATGATTATTGGAAATATATAAAATACGTTTAGTTGAATTTAAATATTTACTTAAGAATATTTTATTAATATATTTGGTTGTAATGAAAATTTTATGAGAATTTTAATATTTTTATAAAAATATCCTTACTTATTTTAAGGTGAGAGAGAGAAAGTAAGAGAGAGGATGAGAGACAAAGTGTGAGGAAAAGAGAGATAAAGTAAAAGAGAGGTAGATGATGAGAGATAAATTAAAAGAGAGAAGAATGAAAGAGAAAGTAGGAGAGTAGAGAGAGAAATGAGAGATAAAGTGAAGAGAATAAAAAATATTATTATTTTTTCATATTTAACAAAGATTTCTATAATAAAAAAAATTTGAATTCCCACCCTTCACATTAAAAAAAAAAAACCTCCTATCAAATACTATCTAAGATTTAAAGAAGATCAATCTTACAGTAATGTCTTTTGAGAATACTTTTGATTCTTACAAAAAAATTTCCATTAAATAAATAAAAGATATTATAATAATTTTATTATAAAGGATGTAAGACAAGGAATTATCAGAGTCTCATCCTTAATTAACAAGTAAAGTATATTCCATCCCTAATTAACTATAATTTATCTTTCCTACAACAATATTAGTGACTTTTTTTAACTTGAAAACATAATGTTGACGGGCACAAGGATACTCACAATGGTAGTAGAGTTGGGCGATATCCATGAGAGTTTAGTACCACTTTTGAAGGCAGATGGAAGAGAGGCAAGGACATCCAGAGGTATAACTCCTTCATCATTGGAATAGCCAGCAATCTTTTGGTCTTCGTAAAGATGAATTATTTGAAATGACAAATCTGGCCAGCATGCAATGGTACAAACAATTTTGCTACTAGTTAGCTAACTAATTAGCATCATTAATTAATATTATAAATTAAACTTAAAATAATTAATGAAACAATTACTGACCAAAGTATTTTCTTCGAACAGTACAGTGAAGTATGGTATCTCCATTTTTCGTTTTCCGGAGTAAAGATGATGATGAGCTTCTGTCCATCTTACTGCAAACTGAATGAAGATAAAGGAAGGTTCGTTTGTGACCGTTAAGAGCAGCCAAGAACAGTGGTGTCTCTTCCTCATTGTTTCGCTCAACACCAATGTCCATCACGTACTATGTAGTGACCCGTGGAGGTAGAGCCCTTGGACTCCAAGGCATCTTTTAATATCTCCTCAATTTCATCAACCACCATGTCAACAAAGTCAACTGGACGTAGTGGTGTCTCTTCCTCATTGTTACGCTCACCAACCAATGATTGTCCAGCAAGTATTATGCAGCGACACGTGGAGGTACAGCCCTTTGAGGCTGCACAGTGCAAAGGGGTGTCCCCTTCAATGTTCTTAGCTGCCAGAGTCCCCATGGTATTTTTTACATTCTTCTGAATTTCATCGACCAGTTTTACAATAAAGCTAACTGGTGCGCCAAGAGTGATAGCCACGTGCAATACAGGGACAAAGGGAATATATCCTTCAGTAAAAACATATTCTAATCATTTTCCTTTGGAGGGGAATTAAAGGGACAAAGGGAATATAATTTTCTTCTTATTAGAAGAAGAATCGAAGCAGGAAAACGTTCATATCACATGGTTACTACAAAAAATCAGGTTTTAGGACGACTTTGTCCCCACCAAATCTTTGAAAATTTTCAATAGCGACTTAAGTTGCCACAATATTGCTGTCCATATTTTTGTCACTAAAAGTTTTTGGCGTCATAAAAATCATCACTGAACGTCTACTTCAGTGGCAACTTTAATAGGTGATATGCACGAAATAGATATTCGTTTTAGTACAAACACACACTATCGTTGTCAAGTGATAAATTATAAAAATAGAAGTATCGTTCCCACAAAGATTATGATTATTAATTACTATCTTTATATTAATTTCAACTTTAACTAGATAATTCAAAAACTTGATTTTATGAAAATAAAAATAAAAATAAAAATAGCATAAATAACAGACATTGAGTTTTATTGGAAAATTTAATTATGCAAAGTTCTAGGGTTTTCGATTTCACCTTAATTAATCCCTCTTGCAACCCAAATCTTTTTAAACTAGAAATTATAATCTAATTGACAATTGATATATCCTAATTGATCTACTAGCCTTCCTCAAAGTCTAACAAAAATATCTTTCAAATACTAACTCACTATGTCTATATATGAATTATAATAAGTAATAATTCATTAAGATCAATGATTTTTAATTAAGACTGCATAGACCATACAAGTGTATATCTACCCTACATGTAATCTATGGTTCCTACATACAGTTATGACACATAAATCTCCTCTCAGTATCATTATAATTAGAAAATCATATAATTAATGACCAATTAATTAGAAGCATTATACACAGTGTAGAAACTCAATTAAGAAAATAACTCATTTATTAAATTGACTAAAAAACAGAAAGGTTCATAAAAAGGCTATATCTAGCCCTAGAAAATAAAATTAGTTCATATTCGAATAAAAAATCATCTAAAAAAAATCTAAGAGTAACAGAAAGATATGAAAGAAAGAATTGGTGATAGAGTTAGAGCTTTGATATTTCTCTTCCAAATCAGAGATCTTCTTCACTGCCTTCTGTCTCTCCAGAGTCCTTAATTTCATAGCCTAGGTCCCTTTTTAAAAAGCTTTGTAGTGTAATTGGATCAAAACAATTTAAAAGCAAAATATGGGCTTATGGGCTTAGCATCATTGGATCAAAACAATTCAAAAGCAAAATATGGGCTTATGGGCTTGGCGTCGCAACCCTATGATGTTGAGTCACGATGCTAGGCATACAATAGGAAATCCTTCTCCACGGGTTGGCATCGAAGCACCAATATCTAGTATCATAACCCTAAATCACGAAATACTCAAAACATGAAGCTATAAATATTTTTTAAAATTTTCATAGCCTCTTGAATCACCTCAATCAAAGCTCGTATGAGAGAGTTACGTTCAAATTAGTAGAACAACATCAAAATTGTCCAAAATATACAATTCTTGATCTTTTTTTCCAATTTTTTCTCAATTCTTCCTCTTATTTCTACCTACAAAATAAACACATAATCATACATAAATCTAACATAAATTAGTCAAAAATTCACAAAATTCTAAGTTAAAGATACTTAATTTATGAATATAAAACTTACTCATCAATAGATTACCATTGAATTTTCACTTTCAGTGGTGATAAAAATCATTATTAAAACCCTAAATTATGCCACAATAGTATCTACCATATATTAGTATTTAACCATTTTTTATGACAACTCTCCATAATCATTACTGAAAGTAGACTTTTAGTGACAACAGAAGTCATCATTGAATGTCCACTTTCAATGACAATAAAAGTCATCACCAGAACCTTAAATTATGCTACAAAAGGCTCTATCATATAAATTGATATTTAACCACTTTTGATGAGGATTTTCCATAGTTGCTACTAAAAGTAGACTTTCAGTGACGATAAAAACCGCGAATGAAGCCACTTTCTAATGACACAAAGATAATATGATATTATTGGTAATAAGGATTCTCCCTTGTTTTAAAGAAATGCAAAGTATAACTAAATATATGAAGATAAATTGAAAATTGCAAAATTTAAGACAGAAAGTTTCCAAAACACATGATAATTCCTTGTACTCACATGATAATAATTGTGAGAAACTTCAGTCCATAAATATTTCTCATATGATAGTCCACTAAGCTAAAACTTAGAGAAAAAATAAAGCCAATTAGATGACATAATTACTAGAATGATACATGTGTATCTCAATACAGATATACACATGTACGTCTTGTGCTCAAGATAGCTACTTAACCGATGAGTGATGAAAGACCATATAAATTGGACATTGTATCTCCAACCTAGTCCAAGGACTAGCCTAAGTTCATTTTTCGATATAAAAAAGGGGGAGAAATTAAATATTCTTCATTTCAGAAAAGAAAGAGAAAAAGATGTTTCTTCTTTTGTTGTGTCCAGTGTTCCGTTTGAAGTGCTCATAGCTTCCCATTCATCCCTGTTAACTCATCGTGTTTTCATTTCCCTTTTAATTGAGAGATATTTTCTTGAAAAATTTTAGGGGCAGTCATTGTAAAAAGATAAGCAGACCAACTATATCAATAAATTTATTTGTTTCTTTTTCATTCCATTAATTTACTTATTTTTTATAAACCAAACTTATTTAAAAGTCTCTAATCTCTATGTTTTCTTAGACTTGAAAGTGTAAAGTAGGATCCAACTTAATATATTAATTTATTAAGTGTAAGTCAAAATTTAAAACACTACTTAAAGTTTTGTTTAACTACTCAGTTGTTGTTATATTTTTAACCAATTTTTAAATAGATACTTATAATTTCAAAGTTTAAAATTAAATCTCTATAATTTTTTTAATCAAGTCTTTGTTTTTAATTGTCAGCATATTTGACACCACACATGCATATATATCTTAATCTCAACCATTGAAGATCATATGTGAATTCCACTTACTCTACTAATTCAATATCAGTTAATGAATTTGACGACAATCAATAGAGGTTTAATTAAAAAAATTAAAATTCTAAAATTTTAAACTATAGATAAATATTTAAAAGTTAACCCATATTATAGAGACCCGTTGAATAATTAAACCTAAGGAAATCAGGTAGATATGTTAAACTATGTAACCATTTTCATTAAGTCAGCGGAATCCTGAACAACAATGGGAATATTATAAAGAGGAATTCAAGGGGATTTCTTTTTTTACTTTTGCTTGTTGATTTTAATAGAATAAGTAATCTTCAAATAAGAAATCAAATGCTGTTTTCACGAGTTGTATGATGCCATCATAGTGGTAGTTATCGTGAGCGGGAGGGTGTATATTATGCCGCAAGAAAACGATTTCACCAAATGTGTGCATTTAATCTGTTGTTCCACTTTGCAGAATGTTGTATGATGGGGAGTCACGTATATATGTATGGTTCAAAACCCCTCGTCGTATTTCCTAGGTTACTAATTCCTAGTTTCTTTCTTTTTATTGTTTAAAATTAAAAGTATTTTTACAGATATTATTGTGAAACTTATTCTCTTCAGACTTTATAATGGCGTATTCTAAAATTTGAATCTTTAATTTTCTTCTAAAATTATAAATTATTTATTACTTTGATCAATTAATTAAGAGTAATTTTTTTAATGTTAAAATGAGGGTAGCTTCTTTTTGTTTGTTCCTTTTGGTCTTTCTGTTTTGGTTATGAGTAAAGATTTGGTACACCGCTGGTGGACAAAAAAATGTCCACCGACGGTGTACCAAATCTTTTTCCTTTGGTTATATGATCATTTTGCACATTCCCTTCTTTTCCCTGTGACTAAAACACACTTAAATACGAAGGGAGTTAATCCTTTAAGACAAGGAAAAGAAAAGGGGTGTGCTTTGTCCTTTCTTTTTTGTGTCTGCCCATATAATTCCTTCGTCAAGAAATCAGAATCTAACTAGAATTATGTCACCCTATTATATATATATAAGACAAAATAAAATGTTAAAAATAAGCACAATCACGATATATATATATTCGACATAATAAGCTAAGAAAGAACTCCCAGTTGATCATAACCATAATTACATTATTTTCATTCATAAAATTTATTTATTTTTTTCATAATATCTTTTGATAGATTTAATTTTTACATTTTTTTTTAATTACACGGAGCATTTAAGTGGGTCCAACTTATTATTTTCATTCGCCTTCAACTACATTCTCTGAAAGCTGCATCCGGCAAAATATAGTACGATTACAAAGTCAGATGCTTAACGTGTGATAAGGTAGAACCATAGAACAGACTGGGCATAAATTCCCTCCTCGTGTTTCGTGCGCCTCTCATCTCGTAGGCTATAGATCCTTGGAATTTTGCAACATCAAATAAATATTTAATTATTTTTAATATATTTATATGTATTTTTATAATGTATTTAATTTAATTATTTTTTATGGATAGAAAATATTTAAAAATCTCTTTTGATACTTTTGTTTTCTTTTAATTTTTGAGTAATGGCTGCCTGCAAGCATAACAGGATCAGGAGTTCAGGACTAATTAATGTGTACAGCTAGCAGAGTGCACCTAGCAACATTAATCTTTTAATATTATATTATATTTAAAAAAATTTATTTTAACCAAATGTAACGGCTGCATGTTTGAATTTTAACAATTATAAAAGTTTAATTTTTTAAAGAGAGCTTTATCTAAATACGGTTTGGTCGAAATGGTGTTTCTATTTTTTATACCATTTGAAAAAATGAAAAAAAAAGTAATAAAAAAGGATTTAATTTTAAGAATTTGATTCAATCACTTTTGTCTTCTCAAATTCTTAGCGTTTACCTTCTTCCTTTATAACAAAAAAAAATGTTGATTTGAATTTCCTTTTTACTTTTGTTAGTTGTTGTCAAATATAATAAGTGATCTTCAAACCTGAGAGGTCTTTTTTTTTTTAATCATAAAAGGAACTCAAATGAAACTATAGTTTTGTATCTAAACGTTAGAGGTATTTATTTTTAAAAATAAAACGTAGTGATTCCGATCGAGTATAGAGATTTCATGTGCTATATAGTAACAAAAATAACTTATAGGATAAAGCAAATTTATTTCACTAAATGTCCTTTAGACATGCAAATCCATGAAACGCAAAGGAAGAACAAAGAATTAAACATACTTGCTATGCCTATGTAGTTGCATCTTCTCCCACGAAACTAGGTCGGGGCTCCTTGGAAAGAGACTCTTTGAAAATAGCCCAGTATGTAGGAAATTGTATTGCTGTGTAAAAGACGATTGGTAGTACAGTGAGAAAATAGAGTGGTATGACCTTATTTAAGGCATTGGTTTCATAGGAATGCGCAGCATAGAAAGCAAGCAAGACTGAGGCACAGGATACGAAGAGCGAAGTTAAGCTCAATGAAAGCTTCAATGGCAATTTCCAAAGATAATCTTCTGACTTCTTTCGAGAACTATAAACTGCAACAAACCCTGCCAGTGCAGCCGAAGAGAAGGTGAATGCAAATAGCACGGCTATAGCAAATATGTCGAAGGCAGGTTGGCCTACTAAGGTTGGTTTTCCACTCTGATCATCATTGCCTCCAGGGACCTGAAGGCACGCCGCAAATGTACCACTGGCAATCAGTGTAGTCACACCGGTGTAAACCGCTGACGTGTCCCTCAGCCACGTGTTACTTTCTTTTATCAGAAACTTGTGTTCGTCGTCGAAGATTTCCACCGGAGTCTTACCTTGTTTGTTCTTTTGAGAAGGGAAGTGAGCAGGCATATGTCTTTTCACATACTGCTTCCAACGTTAACAAAATTAATGAATGAAATTATATTAAGAATTGTAAAGAGGTATAAACTTATTAAGCTCAAATATTTATTTGCTAGTTTCTTACCTCAAACCACTTGACCTCCCATTGCAATTGCATAGCAGACCCGTGTGTTTTCCGGGTTGTGTCACGTGAAATCTTTGCTGCCAAGTGCAATGCATTATTTCCTTCCTTATCCACTTCTTCTCTCAGGAAGGACCAATGTTTGTGCTCCTTCACTATTTTCAATACGCGGGTTTGCCTTTCCTCTACTGCCACTAGCACTATATTCTTCTCCTCACTGGTTTTGTCGTGGATAGCCACGGGAAAAGTTCCCAAGATTTTCTTCACCAGCTCAATCTCACCATATTTAGCTGCGGTTAACAGCGCTGATGATTGTTTCTTTTTTCCTGCCAAGTAACCTTGAAGCTATTTTATTCTTGTACGGTGCAAAAGGAAAAATGAAAAATAAAAATTGAGTTTAGAGATAAAAACAGGCCGGAGAGGCCTTTTTCTATTCTCCATCTTCGTTGTCCCCATTTTTCACTGCAGGAAACATTTATGCATCCTCATGATCCATTATTTTAAATTTTTATAATAATTACGTAAATTTTATAAAAATTAAGTACAATATTTTTTAAAAAATAAAGCATTATAGTCTTAACTTTAAATACAATTTAAAAATTAAACATATTAAATGTATAATTATTAATATATATATATATATATACACTCTCTCTCTCTCTCTCTCTCTCTCTCTCTCTCTCTAAAGTAATTAAATAAATTAAAATGCACTCTAATAATTTAAATATAACGAGTTTCCCGCCTCTTACCATATTCTAAACGGAAAAAATTTACCCCAACTCCCATTTCGTCAAGAAATTTCTCCCATTTTCCCTTCCAATGTATGACAATTCTCACAAAGATGCCCATTAACGTGTAAAATTACCATTCACTTATCTATGTTTGATCCGTTAAT
Source organism: Gleditsia sinensis (assembly GCA_037074535.1). Lineage (NCBI taxonomy): Eukaryota > Viridiplantae > Streptophyta > Magnoliopsida > Fabales > Fabaceae > Gleditsia > Gleditsia sinensis. The sequence continues at coordinate 4,039,731 of CM073468.1, read as the reverse complement.
TTTTATCTTTTTTTAGACATTGGGTTAGGTTACGTACCTTTGGATAAATAATCAAATTCAAAGTTAAGACCGAAATTGGAACGCCGCAGGTGCAGCTCAAAATCCAAATCCAAAAGGTTTTTCAGCTCCTTGGAATCTTGTTTTTCGTTTATCTCAGTCCCATGCCAAGAATTTTCTTTTACAAGTTCTTCCACGATCTGGGCACCCCAAACGTGTCTCTCTTTTTTCTCCCTCATGGAGCACAGGTATCCTTATCAAATATGTAGCCAAAAACACATTAGATAAGGCCATAAAGAACATACCTAAAAATATTCAATATGTACAGAACAGCAAGCAAAGCACCAACTAACATTCAAGAACAAGTATATCACCCTCGGAGAAGGGGCGGAGCTAGGCAATTTTTATTGAGGGACCGAAGATAAAAAAAAAAATTAAGACATCAATAAAAGTATATTAATTATATGTAACAATAAAAATTTCAAAATAATCAAATATAATACATAATCTACAAAATCAAAAGAAATTATAGAGATTTATTTGTAATCATTCTTTAAATTTTCATTTTATGAAATTAAATTACAAGATTTTTAATTAAAATAACTTTTTGGTAAATTATAATATATTTATATTTAAATAACAAATGATATATCATTATTAAGAATTTTTAAACATTTTTGGGGGCTACAGTGTTGAAATTTGAATGTGGGCCTTAACTATTTTCATGTAAAGGAGAAGGTTAGTTGTCTATATCTTATAAGTGTATAAGTGGTTTTTGTTTCAAGATAACTTGAATTGGAATTACTCATTTTCACTTTATAAGTTGTCTTCTGCTCTCTTATTTTTCTAATGTGCGACTTCTCATTTTCCAATATACAGCCTCGTCAAGGCACCACTGCCCTCCGCCCCTCCCTCAGAGCCGCAACTTTAAATCCTCCAGGAGCTGGGTACCCCATACGTGTTTCTCTTTAGAGTAGCCTTATCAAATATGTAGCCAAAAACACATCCAAGAAAGCCATAAAGAACATACTTAAAAATATTCAATTAATATGATCTTACGTCAGCAAGCAAAGCATCAACTAATTAATATTCAAGAACAAGTATATCAACCTTCGAGCCAAAATCGGGGCTTCTTCCCCTCCGAGACCTCAATCTTATGCCAAATCTCTGAATTTTCAATGTCTATAACATGGGACTCCACTGGACGATCGAACTCCAGCTTCTTTACATCAATGACTTTGCCCATCATAATAATAACACAAGTTATAATAATCGTAACGCATATGAAGGAAAATTAAGTATTAATAAATTTTAAATTTTATAATTGATGAATTCCTAATTTATTTTTCTGATTGCATTTAATTTATTCCTTACCCTCAGAATTAAATGTAAACTTTAAAGATCGATAATTATGTAAAATTGTTAAACTACTTTTTTTTTCATAAAGAAGAGGACAAGATGGGGCATCAATAAATGACATGATATTTTAGTAATTTTACATAAGTACAGTTAAAGTTAATTGATGATAAAAGAATAAATGTAATGAGATAAATAGAGCAAAGAGTCAATTGTAAAAACTACTTGACTAAAAAAGAAATTGCAATTTGATGCAATGATCAAAGAAAAAAAAAGTGTAATTTCTCTTTTTAAAATTTTTTTTATTTCTTGCAGAGATAGGAAATCACCAGAATTTTCACATATGTAAAATGTGAAATGAAGAAAATTTAAAAAATTAAATTAATGTACAACAAACATATATTAAAATAATATATATATATATATATATATATATATATATATATATATATACATAATTATAAAATTTAGAATATTATAGTAATTTCAATGCAAGGGGTCCGTACATTTGAATCCTAACATTATATGCGGAAAAAGTATGTATATATATATATATATATATATATATATATATATATATATATATATATATATATATATATATATATATATATATATATATATATATCCACTTCTATCCCCATCGAAAAGGAAATTCTCTCTCCAACCTCCACCTCGGTGTAAGCCCCACAAAAATTTTAACAAATGAGTATATTGCATCCTTAATTAACTATAATTTATCTTTCCTACAACAATATAGTGACTTTTTTTAACTTGAAAAAATAATGGTGACGGACACAAGGATACTCACAATGGTAGTAGAGTTGGTCAATCCATGAGAGATTAGAACCACTTTTGAAGGCAGATGGAAGAGAAGCAAGGACATCCAGAGGCGTAACTCCTTCATCATTGGAATAGCCAGCAATCTTTTGGTCTTTGTAAAGATGAATTATTTGAAATGATAAATCTGGCCAGCATGCAATTGCACACATAATTTTACTACTTGTTAGCTAATTAACTGGCCTCATTAGCAACCAAAAAAAAAATAGCATCACTACTTAATATTGTAAATTAATTAAACTCAAAATAGTTCATGGAACAATTACTGACCAAAGTGTTCTCTTCGAATAGTACAGTGAAGTATAGTATCTCCATTTTTGCTTTTCCAGAATGAAGGCATTGATGAGCTTCTGACAATCTGACTGCAAACTGAATGAAGATATAGGAAGGTTTCTTTGTGACCGTTAAGAGCAGCCAAGAAGAGGGCTGTCTCTTTCTTGTTGTTACTCATTTTAACCGATGATGGTTCAGCACGTATTATGTGGCCACACGTGAAGGTACAGCCCTTTGAGGCTGCACAGTGCAAAGGGGTGTCCCCTACATTGTTCTTAGCTTCCAGAGTCCACTTGGCACAAAGTCTGTTATCCTTCTTGATTTCATCAACCAGTTTCTTAACAATTTGAGCTGGTGCGCCAAGAGTGATAGCCACGTGCAATACAGTGTCTTTCGACTTATTGATCCTGGTGGCGTGAATCTGTGGATACTCCCCGTATATCCTCGCAACTTCTTCCCATCTTTGTTCCGACAGAGCACTGTACATTTCGCGCTTTGCCGTCTCCATATCTTATCTACCTCCTTTGGACAAAGAAGTTTGAAGCGAAGACTGAACAGCTAGAGTACCATATAAACTGATTGATTATTAGCTAGCTATATAATATATAGCTATATGTACATTTTGGGGTGGGTGATAGTGATACGTAACAAAGCTTGTGAGTAGTACTTGACCTTTAAAGTTGATAAACTATTCCTTTCGTACGTAAATGTATATTCTAATCATTTTCCTTTGGAGAGAAATTAAGGGAACAAAGGGAATATAATTTTCTTCATAGTAGGAAAAAGAATAAAAGCAGGAAAAACGTTCATATCGAAGGCGTCAAAGCCAATGCTCAATAAAGAATATTGTTAAGTTAAGATTGGTTAGTTTTAAAACTTTATCACTTTTTAAGAGTCGTATAACTGTTACCAAAAAGAAACAATATAATCAAAACATAAAGTATACAAAATTCATTCACTTTATTTATATTTCTTTTTAGTGTTCATTGATGAATTAACGTTTTATTCCTCCACCGGAAGTTCTTGTGGATCTTATACGGCTTAAATCATACAAATATGTTAATTTTCTCGTGGTTCTCACGGGTAAAACTAAATCTGAATTATTAATTGGCTGTGCGTATATATTCATCATTCACATAAGAATTCATCTTTGACCCACTTGTTGGCCCACCAGATCTCTTAGCACCCTTAAATAAATAAAATAATTTATTTCAAGACTCATTACATGATGATTAAACAATTAAAATGTTCAGTTATCCCTACTAGTTTTTTTTATTACTTTACTAAATTATTGTCAAATAAATATACATGTTATATATCAAATAATAATTTTTCAAACATAAGAAAAATTTAATGTTAAGTTCCCATAACTTATAACTCAAAGATAATATAAGCTGAGTCAATATCAAGAATGTGTAATGTACCAATCAGTTACAATCAAGAGTGAAAGTATTCAATTAAGTAACTATATCTAGGACAGGAAAGGGGATTCTTTTACTAAAAGAATTATTAAACGAACACGTAAAGTAGTACTTAACTTTTAAAGTTAATAAACTACTCCTTTCGTCACCCCTCATGCCCAACTTCATCTACAGGAAAAACATATTCTAATCATTTTTATTTGAAGAGGGATTAAGGGGACAAAGGGAATATAATTTTCTTCTTATTAGGAAAAAGAATAAAAGCAGGAAAAACGTTCATATCATATGACGTCAAAGCCAAATTAAGCTCAACAAAGAAAATTAAGATCGGTTAGTTTGAAAACGTGATCACTTTTTAAGAGTTGTATCAGTGTTACCAAAAAGAAACAATATTAATCTAAACATAAAATCTACAAAATTCATTCACTTTATTATATTTCACCTCTCATACATGGATATTTTAATTTTTTATGTATCTAAAAATTTATATAAAAAAATTTGAACATGAGATCAATAAAAAAAAATTGATTTTTATATTATTTAAATCATATATGATGTATACATTTAAAAAAAAATATTTTTAAGTATTTAAAAAACTAAAATTCTCTTCTACTACCTTAATTTTTATTGACGAATTGTTGTATTCCTCCATCAGAAATTCTTGCGTACCCTTGGGTGTGTGGGCATCCTGTACGGCTTAAATCATTCAAATATTTAAGCTTCAAGTGAGACTCACTTGTAAAACCAAATCTGAAATATTGGCTGAGTGCACAGATTCATATAACAGTTTATCTCCATTAAGCCATTGACCTATTTGTTGTCCCACCAGATCTCTGATGAGATTTTTAGAACACTTTAAATAAATAAAATAGTTTAAGACTCATCTAGCTAGTGCATTTTGATTACATAATAAAAATGTTTAGTTATGCCCACTAGTTTTTTTAATTACTTCACTAACTTACCGTCAAATATATATGTTATATATCAAGTAATCATTTTTCCAACATAAAAATTAAAAATAAGAAAAAGATAATGTTAACCTTTGCCATAACTCATAAGTAATCTTAATAATATAAGCTGAGTCAATAACAAAATTTACAGCAATATCAGATGGAATGTGTGATGTACCAATCAGTTACAATCAAGAGTGAAAGTATTCAATTAAGGTGCTACATTAATTATATACCAAATAACCCATCAAAATGGAAGCCAAGAAACATGCTATATAGGTTCTCCCAAGTATTTTGGCTGCGGCAGCTTTGTAAAAGAAGCTCTCAGAAGATGCAAGTAAAGCGGAACTTGTGCTGCTGCGTAAGTGCAAAGTGGTACTAAAGGGAGAATGTACAACGGCGTAGGCTTATAGCTATTTCCGGGGTCAAGTTCAAAGGAATCGCAGCGCAGAAAGCTGCCAAAATTGAGAAATGGACACAGTACTGCAAAGGAGAATCCTCTCGGTCTCGGATATTTTTTGCTGGTATTCATGCAAGTTCTGGTTTTCTCAATTTCATCGCAACCAGTTTTACAAAACTAGTGTCTGATGCTTCATGAGTGACAGCCGCGTACAACGCTGTCTTCTGACTTGGTTATCTTGGCGGCGTGAATCTCTTAGATGCTCTTTATATATATCCACAGCTTCATCCCATATTCGTTTCGACACCGCAGTGTATAGTTTATGCTTGACTGCTATATTTGCCTTGCCCTTAAAACTGCTATATAAATAAATAAATAATTAAATATATATAAATATATATAGAGAGAGAGAGAGGAAAGAGTTTAGAATACAAGAGAAGAGATGATGGGGGCTCACTTCGAGCGGAGGTCCTCCTAAGAACCAGGAAAGAGAGAAGATAAATTTGATTGATTTTCTAACGTGCTTTACATCAGCTTTAAATATATATATATATATATATATATATATAGGGAATTCTACCTAATCATTCATTAACATGTGTTCTAACTAACTACCTTGTTTTCAGTGTGTACGAATATCCCCTTCATGTAAAAAATTAATGAATAAAATAATATTATTATCAGTACATAATTAACTAAATAAAATACCTCGTATGAAGTCTTTGCTGCCAAGTGCAATGCATTATTGCCATCCTCATCCACTGCTTCTCTCAAGACGAGCCAATGTGGGTGCGTCATCACTTTTTCAATATATGGGTTTGCCTTTCCTCTACTGCCACTAGCACTATATTCTTCTTCTTACTGGTTTTGTCGTGGATAGCCACAGGAAAAGTCTCTAAGATTTTCTCCACCAGCTCAATCTCACCATGTTTAGTTGCGGTTAACAATGCTGAAGTACTGTTTCTTTTCGCCTGCCAAATACACACTTGAAGCTATTTTATTCTTGTACAGTACAAAACCAAAAATAAAAAATAAAAATTGTGTTTAGAGAGGACAACAGGCCGGAGAGGCCTTTTTCAACTCTCCATCTTCGTTGTCCCCTTTTTTTTTACTGCAGGAAACATTTTAGCATCCTCATGATCCATTATTCTAAATTTTTATAATAATTAAGTTTAATTTTATAAAACTCAAGTAAACTCTTTTTAAAAAAATAAAAATATTATAGTCTTCAATTTAAACAGATTCTAAAAATTAAACATATATTAAATAAGGCCATAAAGAACATACTTAAAAATATTCAATTATATTATTTATACGTCATCAAGCAAAGCATAAACTAATATTCAAGAACAAGTATATCCACCTCGGAGCCGCGACAGTATATGCTCCAATGCCCGGCGGGGCTGCTGGTGGGCCTGATGCTGCGTCTCTGAATTTTCAATGTCTACAACGTGGGACTCCACTGTATGTTAGAAAGTTTTAAAGGGAGTAAAGATGTGGAGAGTGTGATGGAGCCAGTGTGAGAAATGGGCAAACCTTGGCCATCAGCGACCTGCAGTTGATCAGGACCTTGATATGGTGTGGTGACAGAAAGGTTGAAAAAATCATTGGTTACATGATGAGAAGCCCCAGAATCCAGAAGCCAGTAGTTGTCAGCAACAAGGGATTTAGCAGTGGCAAGATGAACAGTAGGAGTGGATCGTTTGGGTGGATAGTCTTTGATTTGATAGCAGTCTTTTGGCACTATGTCCTTTCTTTTCACAGTATTGACAGATGATGGGGTGGGAGAAGAATGTGCCATGTGGACCAAGAATCCCAGAGTGGTGGAGAGGAGCTTGAAATTTTGCTACATCAAATAAATATTTAATTATTTTAAATTTATTTTTAATATATTTATATGTATTTTTATAATGTATTTAATTTAATTATTTTTTATGGATAGAAAATATTTAAAAATCTCTTTAGATACTTTTGTTTTCTTTTAATTTTTGAGTAATGGCTGCCTGCAAGCATAACAGGATCAGGAGTTCAGGACTAGTTAATGTGTACAGCTAGCAGAGTGCACCTAGCAACATTAATCTTTTAATATTATATTATAATTAAAAGATTTGATTTTAACCAAATGTAACGGTTGCATGTTTGAATTTTAACAATTATAAAAGTTTAATTTTTTAAAGAGAGCTTTATCTAAATACGGTTTGGTCGAAATGGTGTTTCTATTTTTTACACCATTTGAAAAAATGAAAAAAAAAGTAATAAAAAAGATTTAGTTTTAAGAATTTGATTCAATCACTTTTGTATTCTCAAATTCTTAGCGTTTACCTTCTTCCTTTATAACAAAAAAAATGTTGATTTTGAATTTCCTTTTTACTTTTGTTAGTTGTTGTCAAATATAATAAGTTATCTTCAAACCTGAGAGGTCTTTTTTTTTAATCCTAAAAGAAACTCAAATGAAACTTATAAAGAAACTAGGGTTTTGAAATATGCATTACCTTATTTATTCTGAAGTACAAGATATATATACATGGATTGTAGATAATGTAAAACAGATGTTACATGATTTACGGGATTACATATTTGAAAAGATATACATGAATACAGGATTACATATGTGAAAAGATATACATGAGTATCCGAGAGTATCGTGGATTAGGGTTGTTGCACTTGAGAGGGTGACGGAGTGGAGGATGACCTAATACGCCCCCGCAAGACGGTGGAGGAAGAAACAACACCGATCTTGGACATAAGAAAATGGTGACGTGGACCAGAGAGGGGCTTGGTAAGAAGATCAGCAAGTTGGTGACTAGATGGTACATGAGAGACTTGAAGTTGCTTGGAGGTGATCATATCACGAACGAAATGGTAGTCAATCGCAATATGCTTCATTCGGGTGTGAAAGACTGGATTGGCGCAAAGGTAGGTAGCACCAATGTTGTTAGAGTAAATTTGGGGAGTATGAGAAGAGCTGACCCCCATTTCATGAAGTAGGTTGCGAAACCAACAAAGCTCAACTGCCGTGGAAGCAATGATGCGATATTCAGCTTCGGTGGAGGATCGGGCAACAGTTTTCTGTTTGCGGGATGCCCAGGAGATAGGATTGCAGCCAAGGTAGGTGATATAGGCAGAAGTGGATTTTCGATCAACACTATCACTGGCCCAATCGGCATCACAATAGGCAGTGAGTTGGAGGGAAGTAGGGCGAGTGAGATTAATACCATGATCAATGGTGGCCTTGAGATAACGAAGCACACGCGTGAGAGCTTGAAAATGAATGTCCTGGGGGGGAAGCCATATACTGAGCTAGTTTATTAACAGAGAAAGCTATATCAGGCTTGGTAAGTGCAAGATATTGCATGGATCTAACCAAACACCGATACTGGGAAACATCACAAGTAGCAGCATCAGGAAGGGGAGCAAGAGAGCAGGAGGTGGCCAAAGGAGTATGGACAGGTTTGGCACCTTGCATGGCAGCTTTAGCTAGTAGATCGCAAATGTAGTGATGCTGAGAAAGAAAGAGACCATTTGCAGTAGGTGTAAGCTCAAGACCAAGAAAGAGATGAGGATGGCCGAGGTCTTTGAGACTGAATTGCTGGGCAAGAGCAGTTTGGAAATGACGGAGGAATGTGGCATCATTACCAGTTAAGAGGAGGTCATCCACATATACCAAAAAATAAGTAGTAACATTGTGAGAGTGATAGATAAATAGAGAGGTATCAGATTTAGAGTTGAAGAAACCATACTGAGAAGGAAGGTTTTGAGAGCTTCATACTAAGCCCTAGGAGCCTGTTTGAGGCCATAGAGGGCCTTTTTGAGACGGCACACATGATGAGGATGAGATGGATGAATGAAACCAGGGGGTTGAGCCATGTAGACAGTGTCTGTGAGACTACCATGAAGGAAGGCATTGTTGACGTCCATTTGACATAGATTCCAGCCATGATAGAGAGCAATGCTGAGGACAAGCTTAATGGTTTGAGGTTTAACCACCGGACTGAAGGTGTCCTTGAAGTCAAGGCCAAGGCGTTGATGGAAACCCTTGGCCACAAGGCGGGCTTTGTACTTGGAGATGCTGCCATCGGGATTACGTTTGATCCTGAAAACCCACTTGTTGCCAATGATGTTATAGTGAGGTTGGGGAGGCACAAGATCCCACGTGCCATTGGAGAGCAAGGCATTGAACTCGACAGACAAGGCATGTTTCCATTCTGGAGATTTGAGAGCCTGAGAGACACAAGTTGGTTCGAGGGAGGGCGGAAGAGGATAACGGGAAATAGAGAAGGCTTTCTTTGGTTTGAAGATACCAGATTTGGAGCGAGTAATCATGGGATGGGATGAGGTAGAGAGGGGAGGGGAAGGAAGACTAGAAGAGGTTGAAGGAGAAGAAGCAGGAGGAGATATAGGGATAGGAGGGGAAGGAGAAGGAGCAGGAAGAGGGGAGGGAGTTGGGAGAGAGGCAGAAGAAGGAGGAGATTCGGGAGGGGAGAGTAGAGAAGGAAGGAAGGGAATGGAGGTGACAAGAGGGTCATCGAGAGAGTGAGAGGGAGGACTAGAGGACAAGGACGAAGAAGGCTGAGAGAAAGGAAAGGAAGATTCAAGAAACTCAACATGATGGCTAGAGTACAACTTGTGAGTGTGAAGATGGTAACATAGATATGCACTTTGGTTAGGAGAATAACCAAGGAACACACAAGGAGCAGATTTGGGTGCAAGTTTGGACGTGGTGTATGGCTTAAGCCATGGAAAGCAGAGGCAGCCAAAGGCACGAAGCTTGGAGTAGTTAGGAGATTGACCAAACAGAACCTCAAATGGAGTGCGCATGCGTAGAGAAGGAATAGGATGATGATTGATAAGATAAGCAGCTGTTTGGAGAGCATAGGACCAGAAGGAAGGAGGGAGAGAGGCTTGATGGAGAAGGCAGCGAGCTGTTTCGACTAGGTGTCGATGTTTGCATTCCGATATACTATTGTGCTCAGGAGTGTAGGGAGGGGTGGTGAAGTGAGAGATGCCATGACTGGCTAGGAAAGAACGGAGTTTGATGAATTCACCGCCATTGTCTGTGTATAGGGTTTTGATCTTAGTGTTAAGTTTATTTTCAGTTAATGCTTTGAATGTTTGAAATATAGGGAGAACATCCCATTTAAGTTTGAGGGGATACAACCATACATATTTAGAAAAGTGATCTATAAATATAACATAATATTTGAAGTGATCTATTGAGCATGTGGGTGCGAGACCCCAAACATCAGCGTATATGATATCAAGGGGACCTTTGGATGTGATAGTAGAGTAAAGAAATGGTAACTTGTGACTTTTATTCAATAAGCAATGAGTACATGGATTGATGTTAGACTTAGAAACAGAAAGCTGATTGAAATTAACAATATGCGAAAGGGTCTTGGAGGCTGGATGTCCTAGGCGAGAGTGCCACTGAGAGAGAGATGGCTTGAGTGTAGTCTGATGAGCTTGAGGTGGAGAGGAGGGATAGAGCTTGTAAACATTGTCTTCATTCGGCCCCGTGAAGAGAATGGTCCCGGTGCTCAGTTGTGTTACCGCAAAGTGGGAAGGAAAGAATTCAAGAGAGACATTGTTAGATTTGCAAAGTTGAGAAACAGACACAAGATTGTTTTTAATCTAAGGCACACATAGAATATTAGAGAGGGTTAAAGGAGGAGAAGAGGTAGAGAGTGTAGTAGAACCAGTGTGAGAGATAGACAAACCTTGGCCATCAGCAACCTGTAGTTGATCAGGACCGTGATACGGAGTGGTGACAGAGAGGTTGGAGAAATCATTGGTGACATGATGGGAAGCCCCAGAATCCAGAAGCCAGTAATGGTCAGCAGCAGGAGGTTTAGCAGTGGCAAGATGAGCAGATGGAGTTGATCGTTTGGGTGGGTAGCCTTTTATTTGATAGCAGTCTTTGGCACTATGTCCTTTCTTTTCACAGTATTGACAGATGATGGGATTGGTGCAGAAGGAGCCATGAGGACGTCGGGGAGAAGAAGAGATGATAGGAGCTGGACCAAGAATCCCAGAGGGAGGTCGTCGTGAGAAGCCAGATTGAGGATGATGGCGCCTGACAACATTGGCTGTAATAGGAAGAGTAGGCTGCAGTCGTTCTTCACGTTGGAGAAAAAGCTCATAATCAACAAGAATGTCAAATAAATTATCAAAAGAAACAGGTGTTTCCTGAGTACGAAGAGATGCAGTTAGTTCCTTAAACGAAGGTCCAAGGCCACTGAGAGTATAGATAACAAGGTCAATATCATCAAGTGGATGGCTGATGAGAGAAAGTTCATTTGCAAGTCCTTTGTTGGTGTTGAGGTAATCTGTAACCGAAGAAGTGCCTTTAGTAATGGAGGCTAAGCGTTCTTTGAGGGACATAATCCTTGAGTGAGACCTGTTGGCATAGACATGTTGGAGTTTCATCCAAGCTTCAGCTGAGGTATTTGCGGAACTCATGATGCTGCGTACATCACTTTCACAGGAACTGAGAATAGCAAGATAGAGAAGTTGATCCTGGCGAACCCAGTAGAGGTGGGCAGGGTTCACTGTTTCAGTGTCACCTTGAGTGATAGTAGGAGGTGGGCAAGGGTGAGAACCAGTAACATAACCTACGAGATCATTACCAATGAGAAGGGATCGGAATTGTTTGTGCCATGCCGGGTAGTTTGTTCCATTAAGTTTGATAGGTAGTTGAGTAATTGTGTTGATATGAACAAGGTCGCTCGGGTTGAAAGAGGGAGTAGAGTTGGTGGTGGTGGTGGCAGTGGAGGAAGTAGAGGCCATGCTGTGATCGAAGATGGAAGCGCTGGTTAAAGCTTTTGGAGCCTCTGAAACCATATAAAGAAACTAGGGTTTTGAAATATGCATTACCTTATTTATTCTGAAGTACAAGATATATATACATGGATTGTAGATAATGTAAAACAGATGTTACATGATTTACGGGATTACATATTTGAAAAGATATACATGAATACGGGATTACATATGTGAAAAGATATACATGAGTATCCGAGAGTATCGTGGATTAGGGTTGTTGCACTTGAGAGGGTGACTGAGTGGAGGATGACCTAATAAAACTATAGTTTTGTATCTAAACGTTAGAGGTATTTATTTTTAAAATTAAAACGTAGTGATTCCGATCGAGTATAGAGATTTCATGTGCTATATAGTAACAAAAATAACTTATAGGATAAAGCAAATTTATTTCACTAAATGTCCTTTAGACATGCAAATCCATGAAACGCAAAGGAAGAGCAAAGAACTAAACATGCTATGTCTATGTAGTTGCATCTTCTCCCACGAAACTGGGTCGGGGCTCGTTGGTAAGAGACTCTTTGAAAATAGCCCAGTATGTAGGAAGTTGTATCGCTGTGTAAAAGACGATTGGTAGTACAGTGAGAAAATAGAGTGGTATGACCTTATTTAAGGCATTGGTTTCATAGGAATGCGCAGCATAGAAAGCAAGCAAGACTGAGACACAGGATACGAAGAGCGAAGTTAAGCTCAATGAAAGCTTCAATGGCAAATCCCTACGATAATCTTTTGGTTTCTTTCGAGAACTATAAACCGCAACAAACCCTGCCAGTGCAGCCGAAGAGAAGGTGAATGCAAATAGCACGGCTATAGCAAATATGTCGAAGGCAGGTTGGCCTACTAAGGTTGGTTTTCCATTATGTTCATCATTGCCTCCAGGGACCTGAAGGCATGCCGCAAATGTACCACTGGCAATCAGTGTAGTCACACCGGTGTAAACCCCAGACGTGCTACTAAGCCACCTGTTACTTTCTTTGATCAGAAGCTTGTGTTCGTCGTCGAAGATTTCCCCCGGAGTCTTACCTTGACTGTTCTTTTGAGAAGGGAAGTGAGCAGGCATATGTCTTTTCACATACTGCTTCCAACGTTAACAAAATTAATGAATGAAATTATATTAAGAATTGTAAAGAGGTATAAACTTATTAAGCTCAAATATTTATTTTCCAGTTTCATACCTCAAACCACTTGACTTCCCATTGCATTTGCATAGCGGGCCCATGTGTATCCCAGGTTGTGTCACATGAAATCTTTGCTGCCAAGTGCAAAGTATTATTTCTTTCCTTATCCACTGCTTCTCTCAGGACGGGCCAATGTGGGTGCTCCATCACTCCTGTCAATACCTGGGTTTGCCTTTCCTCTACTGCCACTAGCACTATATTTTTCTCCTCACTGGTTTTGTCGTGGATAGCCACGGGAAAAGTTTCTAAGATTTTCTTCACCAGCTCAATCTCACCATATTTAGCTGCGGTTAACAGCGCTGAAGATTGTTTCTTTTCGCCTGCCAATTACCCTTGAATTTTATTCTTGTACAGTACAAAACCAAAAATAAAAAATAAAAATTGTGTTTAATTAGAGATAACAACAGGCCGGAGAGGCCTTTTGTAGCCCTCAATGTTCGTTGTCCCCATTTTTCACTGCAGGAAACATTTTTGCATCCTCATGATCCGTTATTCTATATTTTTATTATAATTGTTAACTTTTATAAAAATTAAGCAAACTCTTTTAAAAAGAATCAAAACATTCTAGTCTTTAATTTAAAAAATACATTTTAATTAAACATATACTAAATTTTATTAGTATAAATTATAAATATATAATTATTAAAATAGATATATGTACACTAAAGTAATTAAATAAATTTAAAATATTTTAATAATTTAAATATAACGAGGTTCATTCTAAACCGAAAAAGTTTGCCCCAACTCTCATATCGTCAGGAAATTTCCCCCATCTCCACTTCCGATGTATGACAATTCTAACAAAGATGTCCATTAACGTGTAAAATTACTATCCATATATCTATATTTGATCCGTTAATTTTTTATTTTTTATTTTTGAACATTGGGTAAGTTTACGTACCGTTGAGTACAGAATCAGATTCTTTGAGTACAGAATCAGATTCTAAGCTAAGACCTAAATTGCGACGGCGCCGCAGGGGCAAACTAGCATCGTGGAGTGCCTTGACATCTTCGTTGAGCTGAGTCTGATACCGAGAATCTTGTTTTACAAGTTCTTCCATGACCTGGGCACCCCATACGTGGTTCTCTTTCATCTCCCTTATGGAGCACCCGTCCCCTTATCAAATATGTAAAAACACATCAAAGAAGACCATAAAGAACATACTTAAAAATATTCAATTAATATTCATACATCATCAAATTAAACAAAGCACCAACTAACTAACATTCAAGAACAAGTGTATCAACCTCGGAGCCGCGGCAGTATATGCTCCAATGCCCGGCGGGGCTGCTGGTGGGTCTGATGCTGCATCTCTGAATTGTCAATGTCTACAACGTAGGACCCCACTGGAGGCTCCAGCTTTTTTACATCAATGACTTTGTCCATCATAATAAAAACACAAGTTATCATCATTGCATCGCATATGAAGGAAAATTAAGTATAATATATAATATCCAATATATTGTTTCGTTTGATTGACTTTAATTGGTGGATGGTTAACTATAACTAGATGACAAGGCCAAAATGGAAGGTATTCCCATAGCCGCCACTATCACTCCAACAAATACATCTTTGAGGAAATTTTATATTTTTTTATCTTAATTTTTGTCTCAAAATGTAATTTTTTTAATAAATTAATTTTTTTTCATTGCATTTAATTTATCCCTTATTGTCTAAATTAAATATAAAATTTAACAATAATTATATGAAATTGTCAAAATATCCTTTAGAAAAGACAAGATGGGACATCAATAAATGATATGATATTTTAATAATTTCATATACTATTGTTAAAATTAACCTACGAATAGAATAATAAATATAATGAGATAAATAAAGTAAATGATGAATTGTAAAAATTAATAAATTAAAAAAATTGCAATTTGATGCAATGATCAAAGAGAAAAAGAGGTGTAATTTCCCTTTTTTAAACATTTTTATTTCTCATAGAGATAGGAAATTAAATCACCAGAATTTTCAAATATTTAAAATTCTGAAAATTAAAATAAGGTAATCTCGAATGCAAATACTTAATAAAACTAAACACACACACACACACACACAAAAGGGAACCGTACATCTGAATCCTAGCATTCTATGCGGGAAAAAAGAAAAAAACCTCTCTCCACTTCTATCCCCATCGAAAAAGGAATTCTCTCCAGCCTCCACCTTGATGTATGCCCCACAAAAATTTTAACAAATAGAGTAAATTCTATCCCTAATGAACTATAATTTAGCTTGCCCACAACAATAATGACTTTTTTAACTTGAAAAAAATGGTGATGGCCATACTTACAGTGGTAGTATAGTTGGGAGATCCAGGAGAGGCTAGTACAACTTTTGAAGGCAGATGGAAGAGAGGCAAGGACATCTAGAGGTGTAACTCCGTCGCCATTGGGATAGCCAGCAATGTTTTGGTCTTTGTAAAGATGAATTATTTGAAACGACAAATCTGGTCAGCACGCAATTGCACACACAATTTTATTACTAATTTAGGTAATTAACTAGCATCATTCATTAATATTATAAATTAAAATAATTAATGAAACAATTACTGACCAAAGTATTTTCTTCGTATAGTAAGGTGAAGTATAGTATCTCCATTTTTTCTTTTCCAGAATGATGACGATAATGAGCTTGTGTCCATCCTACTACAAACTGAATGAAGATAGAGGAAAGTTCGTTTGTGACCGTTAAGAGCAGCCAAGAAGAGGGGTGTCTCTTCCTCATTGTTACGCACACCGACCAATGATTGTTCAGCACGTATTATGACGTGACACGCGGAGGTATAGCCCTTTGAGGCTGCACAGTGCAAAGGGGTGTCCCCTTCAATGTTCTTAGCTGCCAGAGTACTCCCCATGGCATTTTCGACATTCTTCTGAATTTCATCGACCAGTTTTTCAATAAAGCTAACCGGTGCGCCAAGAGTGATAGCCACGTGCAACACAGTGTCATCCGAATTATTGATCTTGACGGCGAGAATCTCTGGATGCTCCTCGTATATCTTCTGGGCTTCGTTCCATTTTTGTTCCGACAGGGCAGAGTACAGTCTGCGCTTTTCTGTTTCCATATCTTATCTACCCGGTTTGGACGAAAAAGTTTAGAAGAGGAGAATGAACAGCTAGAGTACTATACTAAGTGATTATTAGCTAGTTATATAGCTATATGTAGATGTGGGAGTGGGTGACATGTAACAAAGTTTGTAAGCAATTACTATGATAAGAAAAATAATATTCTTAACTGATTTAAAAGTAAGGAATTATACCCAGGAGAAGGAAAGGGTTCTTTTGCTAAAAGAATTATTAAACAAACACGTGAAGCAGTACTTAACCTTTGTTTTTTTTTTTTTTTTGTTACATGTACTTAACCTTTAAAGTTAATAAACTATTCCTTTCGTACTCGTCATCTACAGGAAAAACATATTCTAATCATTTTCCTTAGGAGAGGAATTTAGGGGACAAAAGGAATATAATTTTCTTCTTATTAGGAGAAAGAATAAAAGCAGGAAAAACGTTGACATCATAAGCCAGCTCAACAAAGAATATTAAGATTGGTTTAGTTAGTTTGATAACGTGATCACTTTTTAAGAGTTGTACAAGTGTTACCAAAAAGAAACTAAGAAAAATATTTGGTCTATTGGCGATGGATAATTTTTTGTCCACCAGCTGTGTCCAGATCACGACACGTGGCAAAAATAATAGTTTTTAAAATTATTTTTGTTACGTGTCATGATCTGAATACTGTTAATTGTCCACTGCCGATGTACCAAATACCAACTCAAGAAACAATATTAATCCAAACGTAAAGTATACAAAATTGATTCACTTTATCATATTTCACCTTTGATACATGAATATTTTATTTTTTTTATGTATCTAAAAACTTATATATAAAAAATTTAAACATGTTTTATTATTTAAATCACATATAACAGATCTATCAAAATTGCTCAACACTCTGCTGTCTCGCCTTCTTCCTTTTTTAGTAGCTTTTTCAAGCCTTGGAGACCGATCTCTTTGGTTTCCGGCAGTCCAGGATATAGAAACAATGAATATTGAAGGAAAGATGCATCCATTCTTGTATTCATGAAGAAGTATTTATACAACAAGTGTAAGCGTAAACAAAGGAATTTGTTACACTATATCCGGAGAAGTTTGAAATTCAAATAACAAATATACAAGGATCAAGAACACTATAATATATCCAGTTATTTGCGGTGTTTGTTACAGTGAATAAGAGTAGAGAGATCACGTGGGCATGATCAATCCAATACGCCCCCGCAAGACGGTGGAGGAAGAAACAACATCGATCTTGGATAGAAGATAGTTGTGACGTGGTCCAGACAGCGGCTTGGTAAGGAGATCAGCAAGTTGATGGCTGGATGGAACGTGAGAGACCTGCAGTTGCTTCTGTTGCACCAAGTCACGAACAAAGTGATAATCTATAGCAATATGTTTCATGCGAGTGTGGAAGACCGGATTAGCACACAAGTAAGTTGCACCAATGTTGTCTGAAAAAATTTGAGGAGGGTGAGATAAAGTGACACCGAGTTCCTGAAGCAACTGACGAAGCCAGAGGAGTTCAGCAGCTGTGGACGCAATAGTGCGATATTCAGCTTCAGTAGAGGAACGAGCCACAGTCTTTTGCTTCCGGGATGCCCATGAGATGGGGTTAGAACCAAGATAAGCAATATAGGCAGAGGTAGACTTACGATCAAGACTATCACTGGCCCAGTCTGCATCGCAATGGGCAGTAAGATGGAGAGAGGAAGACCGAGTTAGATGAATCCCATGATCAATGGTGGCCTTGAGATAACGAAGAACACGTTTAAGAGCCTGGAAATGATGATCTTGAGGTGCAGCCATGTATTGTGCCAATTTATTCACTGAGAAGGAGATATCAGGACGGGTGATAGCTAGGTATTGTAGAGAGCCAACGAGAGAGCGATACTGGGAGCCATCACAGGAGGAGGCATCAGGCAGTGGAACAAGAGAACCAGAGGTGGCCATAGGAGAAGTGACAGGCTTGGCATCCTTCATGTGGGCCTTGTTTAATAAGTCACGAATGTAGTGATGTTGGCTGAGGAATAAACCATGCAGAGTAGGAAGAATCTCAACACCCAAAAAGTGATGAGGACTGCCAAGATCCTTGAGACTGAATTTCTGAGCAAGAGCAGCTTGAAACTTGTGAAGAAAATGAGAATCATTGCCCGTGAGAAGCAGATCATCAACATACACCAAGAAGTAGGCAGTGATATTGTTACGATGATAAATGAAGAGAGATGTATCTGACCTGGAGTTGAAGAAACCGAAAGCAAGTAAGAAGGTTTTAAGAGCGTCATACCAAGCCCGAGGAGCCTGCTTAAGTCTGTAAATAGCCTTCTTAAGTCGACAAACATGATGAGGATGAGAAGGGTGGTGAAAGCCAGGAGGTTGAGACATATATACATCTTCAGTAAGGGTGCCATGCAGAAATGCATTATTAACATCCATTTGGGAGAGTGACCAGTTGCGGGAGAGAGCAAGACAGAGAACAAGTTTGATCGTCTGAGGCTTCACAACTGGACTGAAGGTGTGATGGAAGTCAAGACCCGGACGCTGGTGGAAACCCTTGGCAACAAGCCTGGCTTTATAGCGTGCAATGCGGCCATCGGGATGTCGTTTAATACGGAAAACCCACTTATTTCCAATAACGTTGAACTGAGGCTGGGAAGGAACAAGATCCCACGTACCATTAGTGAGTAGAGCATTGAACTCCTCGGACATAGCTTGCTTCCACTCAGGAGACTTGAGAGCTTGCGAAACACATGTGGGTTCAACAGCAGAGGGCAGCGGATATTTACTAACAAGAAAAGCCTTTTTAGGTTTGAAAATGCCAGCTTTAGAGCGGGTAATCATAGGATGAGTGGATAAAGAGGATAAAGCAGGAGGTGAAGGGACCGAAGAGGGAAGGGATGGTGGAAAAGGAGGAGGGGCAGGACAAGGAGGAGAAGGAGAAAACCCAGGTAGAGAAGCTGAGGGAGAGGATGAGGAAGGAGGAGAGGAGAAGGTAGGAGAAGAGGGAGGTTTATAGAGAAGCCGAGTAGTGAGAGGATCATCAGAGAAAGAAGATAAACAAGGAGGAGAAGAAGAAGTAGGGACAGAGGAGAATGGAAAAGAGGTTTCAACAAAGGTGACATGGCGGCTAGAATAGAGCTTGTGAGTGATAGGATCATAGCAGAGATAGGCACTTTGGTGAGAAGAGTAGCCAAGGAAAACACAAGAGGATGATTTAGGATCAAGTTTGGAAGAGGTGTAGGGTTTAAGCCACGGGAAGCAAAGGCAACCAAAGATGCGAAGTTTGGAGTAGTTAGGAGGATGATGAAAGAGAACTTCAAAGGGTGTGGACATGTGTAGAAGGGGAGTGGGATGACGATTGATGAGATAGGCTGCGGTTTGAAGGGCATACGTCCAGAAGGAATGGGGAAGAGAAGCGTGATGAAGAAGACAACGGGCAGTTTCAACCAAATGGCGATGCTTACGTTCAGAGAGCCCATTATGTTCGGGTGTGTAAGGTGGGGTAGTGAAGTGGGAGATGCCATGAGTGGCCAAGAAAGGACGTAGCTTAATGAATTCCCCACCATTGTCTGTGTATAGAGTTTTGATTTTATGACCGAGTTTGTTTTCTACTAAAGCTTTAAATGTTTGAAAGATAAAGAGGACATCGGATTTGAGTTTTAGAGGGTACAACCACACATATTTGGAAAAATGATCAATGAAAACTACGTAGTATTTAAAATGATCAATAGAAAGAGTGGGAGCCGGGCCCCAAACATCCGCAAAAACATAGTCAAGAGGGTGTGCAGATTTAATGCTAGATTGGAGAAAAGGTAGTTTATGACTTTTATTTAAATAGCATGAAGTACAAGGATTAATATCTAAAGCTGAAACAGATAAATTATGAGCACGAAGCACATGAGTGAGAGTCTTGGAAGCTGGGTGCCCGAGACGTGAGTGCCATTGTTGGGAGGAAAATTTGAGTGCAGTATGATGAGCTTGAGGAGATGAAGAAACAGAGAGCTTGTAAAGGTTATCTTCATTCGGTCCTTTGAGAAGTAAGGCTCCGGTGCTCAGCTGGTTGACCTCAAAATGAGAAGGAAAGAAAGTAATGGAAACATTGTTAGTCTTACAGAGTTGAGAGACAGACAGCAAGTTTTTGTTGATGGAAGGAACACATAAGATATTAGATAAGGTTAGAGGACGAGAGTAAGTGGAAAGAGTAGTAGAGCCAGTATGTGAAATGGGCAAACCTTGGCCATCAGCAATATGAAGCTGATTAGAACCATGAAAAGGGGTGGGAAGAGATAGATTGGCGAAGTCATTGGTGACATGATGAGAGGCGCCCGAGTCCAAAAGCCAGTAGTCATTAGTGGGAGGAGAAGAGGCATTGACCAAATGAGCAGCCGGTGAAGAACGCTTGGGAGGATAGCCTTTTATCTGAAAGCAGTCTTTAGCACTGTGACCCTTTTTGTCACAGTATTGGCAAATAAGGGAGGAGAAAGGCAAGTGACCAGAAGAACGATGATGTGGAGAAGGAGCTGTCCCAAGGAGACCAGACTGAGGTCGTTTGAAGGAGCCGGGATGCCGAAAAGAGGATGGAGAAGGAGAGCTACGTCTGATATAATTGGCAGTGAGAGGAGGGGGACTTTGAAGCTTTTCTTCACGCTGCAAAAATAATTCATAGTCAACAAGAATGTCAAATAAGCCATCAAATGTTATGGGAGATTCCCTGGTGCGAAGAGAAGCTGTGAGCTCTTTGAAGGAGGGACCGAGACCACTAAGGGTATAAATGACGAGATCAAGATCATCTAGTGGGTGACCAATGAGGGAGAGCTCGTTTGCCAGGCCTTTGATAGTATTGAGATAGGTGGTGACAGAGGAGGTTCCTTTAGTTATGGATGCTAGACGTTCCCTGAGAGACATGATACGAGAACGAGACCGGTTGGCGTAAGCATGCTGAAGTTTAGCCCATGCTTCAGCTGAAGTGTCTGCAGAACTCATAATGTTGCGAGCATCACTATCACAGGAGCTAAGAAGAGCAAGATAAAGAAGTTGATCTTGACGAATCCAGTAGAGATGTGCAGGGTTGACAGATTCTGTATCACCATGAGTGATGGTAGGGGGAGGACAAGGGTAGGTGCCTGTAACATAACCTACTAAGTCATTACCAATAAGAAGAGATCTAAACTGTTTATGCCAAGCAGGATAGTTGGTTCCGTTGAGTTTGATAGGAAGCTGAGTGACTGTGTTGATCTGCACAAGGTCTTTGGGATCAAACGAAGAAGCTGCATTGGTTGCAGTAGCTGTGGATGAGTCAGAGGCCATGGATCGAAGTGAAGCTGGTGAAAGCCTAGTTTGGCTCTGATACCATATAGAAACAATGAATATTGAAGGAAAGATGCATCCATTCTTGTATTCATGAAGAAGTATTTATACAACAAGTGTAAGCGTAAACAAAGGAATTTGTTACACTATATCCGGAGAAGTTTGAAATTCAAATAACAAATATACAAGGATCAAGAACACTATAATATATCAAGTTATTTGCAGTGTTTGTTACAGTGAATAAGAGTAGAGAGATCACGTGGGCATGATCAATCCAATACAGGAAAGGAAGGTGGAAAAACGACAATATATATTTATAGAAAATAATTTAAATTATCGTTGATTGATAATTTTTTTATTATATATTATTATTTTAAAATAATATTTTTTAAAAAATTATTTTTATTATATATTATAATTTAAATATCATTGATAAATAAAAAATTATTCAGAACCAAATATTACCTCTATATTTACAGTTTTCGATCGTGTATAACATGTAAATCTCAAAATAACCAAAACTTACTCACCAAGGTACTCTCTTTGAATGGTACGGTGAAGGTTAGTATCTCCATTGTTCCCTCTCCAGAATGTGGGCGATGAACTTATGCCCATTTTAAAGCAAACTGAATACAGATAATGGAAGGTTCGTTTGTGACCGTTAAGAGCAGCCACGAACGGAGGTGTCTCTCCGTGCTTGTTACACTTACCAACCAACGATTCATCGTCAGCAGATTCAACATGTGCCCATGTTGATTCGTCGAGTTCACTGTGTATATGATACGACACGCAGTGGGAGAACCACGTTTGGCTGTACAGTGCAACTAACTTTGCATGTCAATATTTAACGTAGTATTGATAAAAAATTTAACTGTGCCGTACATTTAATAATAATCCCTCCATGAAATTTGCGGTGTCGGCGATTTTATCGACCAGTTTTTCAACAATATCCACTGGTGCGCCCTTGCCACGTGCAATGCAGTGTCATCGGACTTGGTGATCCTGGAGGCGTGAATCTCTGGACTCTCATCGTATATCTTCATGACTTTGTCCCGATCTTTTCTTCTGCTGTATCTCCTAGCTGCTGCTGCTGCTGTTGGGATCCATTAATTTAATTTCCCCCCTTAGCTATTTCGGAAAATAGTGTCAGGTTCTTGATGGCCGTAGATCATTTAATTTACACCCTAATATGGATATTAACTATCTATATATTAATTAATAAACGTAAATTCATCTTCTTAACTTCGTCACGAATCTGATCTCAGCATCAATACATCTTCTTCCGGAAAAGCAAGGGAAATCTAATGTTCTTCCTCTAGGGATAACAAAGGAAAACGGATTTCACCATTTGCCATTTTGCAGAATATACATTGCACTAGAAATTCTTAAGCGAAGAAAAGCACAAATATTCAAGGCACTAGAACTGATTAAAAAACTAAAGAAAAAAGGCAGCTTATTTCCTTCTTTCTTCGTTCTTCATTTCGGGAAAAAGTAACTATTAAATATCACTTTCCATATTCGCTCCTACAGTTTATCTATATTTGCAAATAAATACGCACAAAAAATAAAAAAATTGTGAAATATTACCATCTTAACTTTCTATTATGAAAAGGGATTTCCAAACCCTTTCTTCATTAAACATAAAAACAAGGGGAGATAATATTTAACCACCAAGATCTATACTATCAATTGCATTGTTCCTCTTAATTTAATAATTGTTGGAAAAAAATTTCTAATCTATGACACCATTGCAAAGCATTCAAAATGACATAAATATTAATAATTTTGAGCAATTGTTCTTTGGTCCCCTAACTTATTTTTTAATTTTATTTTGTTCCTTTAAATAAAAATAGTTTTTCTAAAATCCCTTACTTTTAAAAAAAAATTATCATTTATATCATAAACCATAATTCAAATGAAAAAGAGAAAGAAAAAAAATACTTTTAAACTCAAAAGTCTAAAATTTTAAAACTTTAAACTTTAAACCATAAATCCTCATATCCCAAATAATAAATTCCAAAACTCAAAATATCAAAAACTCAAACTTCAAAACACCAAATCTTATACCTTAAATCTTAAATGCTTTAACTATAATTCCCTAAATTTCAATTTCTAAAATCCCAAACCTCAAAATTTTAAACTCTAATCCCAACTTCTAAACTCCAAAATCCCAAACCCGAAACCTCCATATTCCAAACTAAAAAATCTAAAACCCCAAATCTAAAAACAACATACTTCAAACCTCAAGTTCCAAAAACCTAAACACAAAATCCTTAAACTCTAAATCTCAAATCTTAAAGACCAAAACCCTAAACCATCAAAATCCAAACCCGGAATCTCAAACACCAAAACTCAAAACACCAGACTCAAACCTCAAAACCTCAAACCCTAAAACCCAAACTCAAAACTTCAAATTTTAAATCCCAAGCCCCTAAACCCTAAATTCCAAACACCAAAATCCTAAACCCCCAAACCTTAAACTTGAAACCCCAAACCTAAAAAGACAAAACACCCAACTTCAAACTTTAAACACCAAAACTTTATACCCCCAAAAACTCAAACTCTAAACCCCTAAAATTTCAAATCTCAAAAGCCCAAACACTGAACTTCAAACTCAAAAACCTCAAACCATAAACCCCAAATGCCGAATCCCAAACCCCAAACTTTAAATCTCCAAACTTAAAACATCAAACCATAAAATTCAAAACATCAAATCTCAAACCTCAAATACAAAACCTTATGCCTCCAAACCATAAAAACTCAAACTCAAACTCTAAACTCTAAAATTCAAATTGCCAAACTCTAAAACTTCAAACCACAAACCCTTAAACCCCCAAGCCCAAAACCCCAAGCACCAATCCCTAAAACCTCAAACCTCAAATCTCAAAACACGAAAACTCAAAATCTTGAACCCCAAACCTTAAATTAGAAAACTCCAAATCCCAAACCTCAAATTCTGAAACCCCAAGCTCTATACATGTTTGGATTTGGGATTTTATTATTTAGGATTAAAGATTTAGGGTTTAGTGTTTATGATTTGAGATTTATGGTTTAAGATTTTGGGATTGGGTTTGCAGTTTGAAATTTGAGGTTTTAGAGTCTTAATGTTTGAGGTATAGAGTTTAACATTTTGGTTTGGGGCTTTGGGTTTGAAATTTCGAGTTTGAAGGTTTGGGATTTAGGCTTCAAAGTTTAGGGTTTGCAATTTTGAGTTTTTAATTTCAAGTGTGAGGTTTTAAGTTTGGAGTCTAAGGTTTTGAGATTTATGATTTAGAATTTTAGTCCTTGATGTTTGAATTTTTAGGTTTTTGATATTTTGGGCTTAAATTCGATATTAAGGTTTGAGATTTAGGGATTTTGTGTTTGAAGTTTGGAGTTTAGAGGTTTTGATTGATAGTTTTAGGGTTTGGATTTTGTAGTTTGTAGTTTAGGGTTTAAAATTTTTGAGTTTGAAGTTTGGGGTTTAGGATTTGCCGTTTAGGATTTTAATTTTTGGAGTTTGAGTTTTGGGATTTATGGTCTAAAATTTAGGGTTATAGGATTTAAAGTTTGAAAATTAATAGTTTAGAGATTTTGAGTTTATTGTTTAAAATTTGGGATTTTACGATTTGGAGTTTGAAGTTCACAATTTTAGAGTTTAGAATTTAAGATTTTAATTTTTAGGGTTCGAGTTTTGGAGATTGAATTTTGGGGTTTGGAGTTTTAGGGTTTAGAGTATTGAGTGTTGGAATTTGAAAATTTAAAATTTAGAGTTTAAGATTTAAGGTTTGAGATTTTGCAATTATTTAGTGTTTATAAGTTTAGAGTTTAGGGGTATTCTTTTTTTTTTCTTTTCTTTTTTCTATTTGAATTATGGTTCAGAATATAAGTAATAATTTTTTTTTAATTTGAAAAATTTTAAGAAAATTATTTTTAGTTAATAGATTAAAATGAAATTAAAAAATAAACAAAGAAATAAAAATGTAATTTGGGAAAAATTGTTAAGAAAGAAAAATAAAAAGGAGGGGTATTTATATTATTTTAGGTGTTATTTACAATAAATTTATAGATTAAGAGAAACATTACAATGATTATTAAATTTAAAAAAATATTACAATTGATAATATAAATATAGATGAAAAAGTATTATTTTCCTTACAAACAATGAAGTGGAAATCACTTTTATTTACTACTCTATTAATAATCACTTTACTTCAGTTTCCTTAACATTCCTAAACGTAGCATTAACAAAAACTTGTATCAGTGTGCCAATGACAATATGTTGATAAAGTCAATTGGCACCTGAAGATCGCTGGCAACTCCTCATCATGTTTCATTATTATCTCATGCTAGTATCCATCAAAATTCGCATGCCAGATTTTTTTATATTATAGACTCGAACATATATAAGATTATCTATCACTAAATTTTTTATTAATATATTTTATTCAATAATTAAATATAATATATGTCATTTAATAATATATAGCATACACTTAAATGATTAATAGTATAATAAACAATAAATTTAATAAATAAATTATTTTGAATCATATTTTAAAATTAAAATGGATTAAATTTATATAATAAATTATAAAAAAACTAAATTAATGCATTCTTCAAAATAAGAAAACCAAAATTATAATTAAGTTTAATCTTAACTATTAACTCATACATATATACGTACGTACGTGTGTGTATATATATAATGCTCCTATCACAAAATAATCAAAATGTATTTACTAGAACCATTATCATAATTGTATTTTTATCATGGAAATAATTTATAATTTCCATTTTCGTAAATATGATCAGCTAATCATTAAGTTTGTAAGTAAATTCACATGAAAGATTGTCAATTGTTTGAAGTAGATTGGCGCAAACAAGCCCAACTCTGTTATGTATGATCTTCAAAGGAATGAGTTGGCCCAGTATTTTGATAGCCCATTTTGAAGTTGAACCAGTCTAATCCGGCACATATTAACATTCATTCTTCTTCTTCTTTTTGTCGATAAAACCCGCACTTACTATATGTAATTTCATGTATTACGTACAAAGTAAGCACCAGCATCAAGAAATAAACAGAGATTGCAAGTATGGAGATTTTACGTCTAACAAACATCTTAGAGCTAGTCTTGTATATTTCTAATTATGATGTGCGATCTAAGTCACCAAGCTTTGATTCTCTATATATGACACATCTAATATAGATGGCTTGTGACCAAATTATTAGACTAAAGGGACCAAATTAAGTTGAAATAAAAGATCAGAAATAATTTAGAGATCGACCCTATTTCTTCAAAGTATTCGGTAACTACTTGAGCATTTATTTGAGAAATCAAAAAACAATAATCTTATAAAAGATTACACTTTCATAAACCAATCATTTTGTGATACAAAACATGTTTTATATTATTATTTAAAGTACAGCATTTAGTCTGAAAGTATGTTGTGTGTATATATAATTCTTTTCTTCTTCATTTTTTTTAACTATTGTTTAGATGGATGCATATGCAAATGCTAAAGAATATAGATATCGTTTTCTGTAGTGGCCATGTTTGTTCATGATCTTGTCCTTGAATTTGGACTCGGGTAGCCTCCATCTTCAGCCATTCTTTGCTTGTGGTTTTGCTTCATTTGCACTTGGTATCTCTATTCATTATGTAAAGAAAACATTTTTCAGTTGAGTATTGAATATTACATTGACCTTGCGCACATTAAAATGGATGACGAAGGATCTGCAATTAATCATGGAGACTAATTTTAAATGGACAAACTTTAATGTATATTAATTTGACAAATGGAAGATGTTTATATATTAAAAATTAAAACAATAAAAATACATTGTTAAGAGTATGTTTCATATGGTGAATAATTTTATATTATTGAGCTCATTAATTACTAGAATCAAGAGTATATTTAAAATTTGAAATCAGTTTAATTTCAATAATAACATAAAAAAATTATGAAATTATTTAAGATTTAAGTGGAATAGACTTTTATCAATAAAATTATTTAAGTTTAAATGACAAATACCACGAAATGGTTAATGATAATATTATATATTAACATACTTTAAATTATATAAGACAAACTAATTTTAAATCAAATCACAAGGTAAACTATAATTTATCCTTAATTTCTTTAGCAGAAAATTTTTCATCAAGAAGGAACTTTGAATTTATTTATAATTGTATTTTATTAATTCTTAAATGACGGATATGGAAGCAATTTTAATATAAGGTCTCTCCAGTACAAAGAGGCGAAGAGCATGCATGGTGGAAAAGTCTTTCCCAAATTTGGAGAAAAACTAGCAACATTAAAAGAATATTATCCAGAAAATAAAATTAGAAAACAATTGTGACAAGCATATATATGTTTCACATATTAAAAAAAAAAAAGATGAAAATGGAAGTGGTCACCAGATTATTGTGAGTGGGGAACAGTGAATAACGTAGTATTCCAATATTGTCTCTGGACTTGGAGATGTTGAAGGCATATGTAAATCCATGGTGATTGCTTTCTGAAGGCACCTCTGATTCATCAGTGTCCGCATGCATGGTGTTTATGAAGATTGAAGAGCAGAAGGTTTCAGAACAGATGAAGATGAAGACAAGGTATAAATCATTGGCCACCGCCAGAGCTGACAATATATACATATACGCTACTCCCAACATCAATTAATTAACATTTTTGTATACAATTCGTAAAATTGAACCCTTAACCATTTAAAAATACTCTAATATCATGTAATTTTAAAAATTTAAACTATTAAGTCACCATTTATCAAATGATATTGACTTTCAATACTCTTTGACAGTCCAAAGAAAAAACTCCTAATTAATATATTCTCTTTCAATATGCATTTAGAAGTATAAGAATAATAATATTTAAAAAGTTGTGTAAACACTGATACAAAATCATATCACAGTGAAAGGTTTTATTTTTATTTTTTTCCTTGAAGATTATTAAGTTAGAAAAAGTATCTAAACAATGGTCATACATCTTATAAAGCAATGAATTAGTTTATATCTACATACTATATATATATATATGAATCACTACACCTTAATAACTGAAGTAATAACAAATGAACCATCTATAACTAAAACTGGTTAGTGTATTTATACTCAACATTCCCTCCTCCTCAAACACAGAGTAGCACAGTCTTCTACTATGAGTTTTTGTCTTTGAGATTTGCAAAGACTGAATCTAGAAATAGACTTAGTAAGAATATCCACTATTTGTTCATGAGTCCGTGATGTACAACTATTTCTTTGCCTGTGACCTTTTTTCTGATAAAGAACATGCCCAACTCATCGTGCTTTACTCTTGAATGTAAAATGGGGTTTGCAGTTAAGAGGACTGCACTCAAGTTATCATACTAGATCGTGGTAGTTTTAGTCAGAGGGAGTCTCAATTTAGATAAAGGGATTTAATCCACATTATCTCAGACACCACATTTTCCAGGCTTCAAAATTTTGCTTCTGTGCTTGATTTGGCTGTAATTTTTTTCTTCCTTGACACCCAAGAAATGATATTTGCTCCCACGAACACACATCCTCCCGAGGTTGATAATCCATCGTCGGGATGTTAGCCCCAATCTGCATCACAGAATGCAGTGATCTTCAATTGAGAATTCTTCCTCATTCTTATGCCATGATCAAATGTACCACTCAAATATCTCAACACTTGTTTGATTGCCTTCTAGTATTCTTCAGTGGGTTTTTTCATGAATTGACAAACTTTGTTAATTGAGAAAGCAATCTAGGGTTTAGTTATGGTTATGTATAGCAGGGCACCCACAATAGTTCTGTAAAGTTGAGACTTAGACATTTCACATCTAGCAGGAGAAGTTAGCTTTAATCCAACTCCCATAGGAGTGGCTTAGCATTTTCCATGTTGGCTTTCTGAAGTAAGTCTTTTATGTATTTCTAGTTTCACAAATGAAGTCCACCATCTGATGTTAGTCTAACTTGAATTCCTAGAAAATAACTCAAGGCCCAAAATCCGTTAAAGGCACTATTAAGCTTGGATACTAATGAATCAATCTCAGCAGCCTCACTCCTTGTCACAACGATATCATATACACAGACAAGAATAAAAATGGAAAAGAAGGAAGTAAAACATGTAAACAGAGAAAGGTCACATTTAGAGGAAATCCAATGTATTGTCTAGTTTTTGAAACCAGGATTAAGAGGCTTATTTTAATCCATATAAAGCTTTGTTGAGCTTGCAAACCAACTCAAAGCCCTGGGTTGAAGCATATAAACAACTTGACTTAAAGACTTGTTGAGCAATGCATTATTGATGTCTAGCTGTCTAATACCCCAGCCTTTTGATCAGGCAACAGAAATAACAGTTCTCATAGTAACTGGCTTCACAATAGGGCTAAACGTCTCTTGAAAATCAAATCCATATTATTGATGTAAGCCCTTGGCCACTAGGCTAGCTTTAAACTTTGCTATGGAACCATCTAGGTTTTCTTTAATGTGAAACAACCATTTGCAACCTATAGGTATTCTTTCTTCAGGTAAAGGAACCAGATCCCAAGTGTTATTTTGCTGCAAAGCATTGAACTTCCCTTCCTTGGCTTCTTTGCAATGGGCACTCCACGAAGCATCCTTAACTATAGCAGGAGTTGCTGCTGCAAGGTACACCTTAGCCTCAAAAATTCTAGCCTTAGACCTAATAAACATAAAATGGCCTGAAACATCATTATTAGCATCAACTGAAGTACGAACACTAAGTGACTGAGAATCAAAACTGGTTGAATCTGCCATAGGAGAATTCTGCTCATTAGTAGCAACAATTAATTGCAAATAAGCATCAACAGTATTAAGGTCAGGCATGCTAGTAGAATCATTGCTATAAGAAACATTCTCATATGGGTCACTCTGAAGAAGGGTGACAAGATAGGAAGAAGAATTAGGTGGAGGAACTAAAGGTATTTATGGGGGAAATGATACAGAAGAAGAACAACATGAAGAAGGGGCAGAAGATAAGGCAGATTCTTCAAAAGGAAAATGAGTTTCATCAAAATGAACATCTCTAGAAAGGTAAATTCCACCAGTAGGTATGTGAAGACATTTATAGCTTTTATGAGTGGGGTTGTATCCAGGAAAGACACAAGGAGCTAATCTAAATGCCAACTTAGTTATAAGGCTAAAGATTAGGAAAACACATGTAGCCATAGACTTTTAAAAAAATTATAGTATGGTTTAGTTTTGAACAAGACTTCTTAAGGAGAAAGATTATTCAACAATGGAGTAAGAAGCCTATTTACAATATAGGAGGTTGTTTGAAAAGCATCTGGCCAAAAATAAGGTATAGAGGAGTCAAGAAGTAAAGTGAGATCAATTTTTACTAACAACAAACAACAATTAAGCCTTCTACTAAATGAGGTCGGCTATATGGATCAAACGGCACCACAGTGACCTATTATGAAAGATCAATGTCTACTAAATGTCTATATTTTTCTTTTTGCAATCTCATTCTTCCATAGGTATGTTTATAGCTAAACCGATGGAAAATTCCATTATCAATAAGGAAAGACTGAAATGTTGTACTTGTGTACTCTCCTCTCATATCAATTTGTAAAGACACTATTTTATGTGCAGTATGCAGCTCTTCCATAGATTTAAAGTTGTCAAAGGTAAACAATGTGTTAGACTTATTTTTCAAGGGGTAACACCAAGTGAATTGAGAGACTACATTAATAAAATGGACATAGTATTGATAACCTATCACGGCCCCAAATGATGGAACACATGACCGGCACGGCATAAGGGTTTCCCCCTAGCCGTAAGCCTAACACATAGCATACACAAACATTCAGCACACAATCCAGTGTACATAATAAATATAACTGGCCACATATGCCACATCCAATATAAGAAAATACTGTGTGTGTGTATATATATATATATATATATATATATATATATATATATATATATATATCTCATGAATCCAACATCCTTGATTCAACTTGGCCCTTGGCCTCATAATACAATATCGTTGTAAAACATAAAACCATTTTCCAAACAACACATCAAAATATGCAAGAAGCGAGGATCCTGCCTGTATGTTCATGGAGACACACTAGACATAACTAAACTAAACAACCAATACAATGGAGCCTTGCCCAAACTGGGGCTCATCAATGCTATATTCAGCTTCCTTGGGAGCTGTAGCTGGATCAAAGTTTCTCTGACTATCTGTGGGGAGGAAACAGAAGAGGGGTGAGATTACCACATCTCAGTGAATGGGTAAATCATACTATAACAGAAACAGGGCAAACCAAGCACGAGTGTTTCGCAATGAGTTTAATAATTGAAACATTAAGCATTTAACCATAATTTATTGAAAGAAAAACTAAACAATTCAAATGTATGTTTCAAAAGATAAAACAGGATTAAATAAATAACCGTAAAGCAAATCAATTATGCATGGTAAATAAGAAATGAAGTTATTTATGCAATAACAATGATGAATGAGAATGTTTAGAAACATTTAATTT
Organism: Gleditsia sinensis; assembly: GCA_037074535.1. Taxonomy (NCBI): domain Eukaryota; kingdom Viridiplantae; phylum Streptophyta; class Magnoliopsida; order Fabales; family Fabaceae; genus Gleditsia; species Gleditsia sinensis. The sequence goes on along the minus strand of CM073468.1, from coordinate 4,007,632 downwards.
TTAAGAAAAATGCACTAGTTTATTGGAGGTCTTTCCTAACAGATCTATCATCTCCCCCAAGCACATAGCAAGGGTAGGGTAATCACTGTAGGCGTAGACATAAGTCCACCCTAAATCCCCCAAGCACACAGCAAAGGTATGGTAATCACTGTAGGCGTAGACATAAGTCCACCCTAAATCCCCTAAGCACATAGCAAGGGTATGGCAATCACTGTAGGCATAGACATAAGTCCACCCTAAATCCCTGTGTCTTAGCAGTCATATGCCCGTCACAGTATCCTAGGCCGAAGCCTTCACATGACCATGGTGCACCAGGGCTAGCACTACCTGCGGCTAGCTAACAGTGATCTAAAAGGGTCCCTCCAATAGAAAACATTTGAAATATGCTATTCAAAGAGTTTAAAGTAAAACATTTCAATAACTTTACAATAAAGCTGTAATTCTCCATCTAACTCTTTTCATGCATAAAATTCCGTTCTAAAATATATCTCATCCATGAATTCCCATGGAGACCTTTATCATCATAAACTTTCCCTTTAAACATATCGTCCGTAGACGTCACATAGATACTCATCATGCATCAAATCATTTCATAGCTAACTTAGTTCATTTCTATGACTAAGTTCGCATTTCTATAAATCTAGCTCAAATGGAGAATTATCATCCTAGATGCTTGCCCTGCATACCTAGAGTTCAACTAGAATTTAAATTTATAATTTCTAACATAGTTGGAATATATTGGTTTTCAAAGCGGTAAAACAATTTAGCATACATTCCAACTAGTTAAAATCATACGAGAGAGTTATAAATCAAATTCCTAAAACATGCGCTATAGTATGAAAAACCCACTCACCTTACTAGGAGTCCAACAACGAAAATTTCACCTCGTGATGGTTCAACAACCTAGAAAACATAGACATAACATGAGAATTGAAAAACTCTAAACGGCACTATTCATGTCGGAAAACACTATTCACTCACCGGAAATACTATTCATGCCGAAACCTAAAAACCTTATATTCTAGTATAGAAACTAATTCTAAGACTATCTATGGAAAGAAATTCGGTAAAACGAAGCCTCAAACGCGATTAAACGGAGTTTTACCTTGGAGGTTACTATTCATGAGATTTTCCGACGACAATCCGGCGACTTTCCAGCAAAATTGATCGGTGGGATTTGTAGTTCTTCTTCCCACGAGTCCAACAGTACCTTACTTGCTCAAATCGGACGTCCGGATGATGAGATATCTTAGAGAGAAGTTTGAGAAAAATTTTAGAGAGAGAAAGTTAGGGTTCAGATGAAAGAGAAATGAAGAAAAAAGGGGGGTCCGCAAAAAAAAGCTATCTGATGAATCTCGCCGCCGGTGAACTCATTCTCACCCCGGCGAGCCGCGATTTTCGCCGCCGGCGAACTTATTTTCGCCGCGGCCAGATTCGAAACCAGAAAACTCATGCTCTCGGAAAAATGCCGCATCATTCTCGCCGCCGGCGAAATATTCTCGCCGAGGCGAACTCATTTTGCCGAATTTGACAAAATGTCCAACATGAAAATTGTAGCCTTTCTCTTAGCTTTCAGCAGCCACTTGAATAACCTAATTTGGAGTTCATATGAAGGAGTTATGCATAAAATATTGAGCAAAGGTCCATACCACACTACGCTTCGGGTTTTGCCTCTTCTCACTATCATATTCACAGAATTAGCAAAAGTGTCCAACATAAAAGTTATAGATATATGTCTTATCTTTCAGCAACAATTAGAATCACTTAATTTGGATTTCGTATGAGAGATTTATGCTTATATGAGTGACGAAAGGTCAGAAGAAAAGGTCAAAAACGCTCTAAAATTTTTACATTGTTCTCAACTTCCTTGTTTCAAATGATTTGTATTTAACCTTCAAAGGTTTGGGTTATTACATTCTCCCCTCCTTATAAAAATTCGGTCCCCGAATTTTGCAAAAACCCACAACATGAAAACATAAGACTACTCTTGGAACAGCTGTGGATACTTCTCTCTCATGACGTCCTCTACTTCCCACATAGCTTTCTCTTGGGAATGATTCTGCCAGATCACCTTCACTGTAGAGATATTCTTAGACCTTAACTTTTTCACCTGTCTATCAACAATGGCCACGGGTTTCTCTTCGTAGGCCAACTTGTCATCCAAAAAGATTTCTTACGGTTGAATTACATGAGATGGGTTGGGTAGATACTTCCTCAATATCGAGACATGGAAGACTGGATGCACTTCACTCAATCCAGGTGGTAGGGCTAGGCGGTATGCCACTGCTCCTACCCTATCCAGAATTTCAAAGGGTCCAATATACCTCGGGTTTAACTTCCCTTTCTTACCAAACTGTAAGATTCCCTTCATGGGTGAAACTCTGAGGAACACGTGATCGGCTAGAGAAAACTCCAACTCCCGACGCCTATGGTCCACATAAGCCTTCTGACGACTTTGTGCAATTAAAAGCCGTTCCCTTATCAGCTTGACCTTCTCTATGACATCTTACACCAAGTCTGGCCCTAGCAACTTGGCTTCTCCAATTTCAAATCATCCAACGGGAGATCGGCATCTTCTCCCATAAAGAGCTTCAAAAGGTGCCATCTGAATACTGGCTTAATAACTGTTGTTGTATACAAACTCAGCTAGTGGCAAGTATCCTTCCCGACTACCACCAAAGTCCAAAATACATGCTCTAAGCATATCCTTCAGAATTTGAATCGTGCGTTCTGACTGGCCATCTGTTTGGGGATGAAAAGCGGTGCTTAGATCTAACCTTGTCCCCAAAGCTTCTTGAAAAGCTTTCCAAAACCTTGTTGTAAATTGTGGACTTCGGTCAGATATGATGGATACAGGGACTCCATGCAATCTGACGATCTCACGCAGAGACAGGCTTGCATACTGAGCCGCACTAAAGGTAGTCTTCACTGGTAATAAGTGGGATGACTTGGTCATTCGATCCACTATTACCCATACTGAGTCATAACCCTTAGGGGTCCTTGGTAACCCTGTAACGAAATCCATAGTGATCCTTTCCCACTTCCACTCCGGTATCTCAATCTTTTGGTACAAATCGGCAGGCTTCTGGTGTTCAGCTTTCACTTGCTAACAAACCAAGTACTGAGCCACAAAATCTGCTACATCCTTCTTCATCCCACTCTACCAATACAAGTCCTTGAGGTCACTGTACATCTTATTTGTTCCTAGGTGAATAGTATAAGTTGATTGATGTGCCTCCTCCAAAATCTGCTTCCTCAAAAGAGTGATTTTTCCATATCACCTTTACTGTAAATATTTCTTTTGACTGTAACGTCTTTACTTGTCTGTCCATACTGGTTGTTCCTCTTAGGTTAAATTTTTATGTAACTGAATCTATGGACACTGTATAACATGTGTAGAATCAGGTAACTATTTCCGTAGTATAGACACATGAAAAACTGGATAAACATTATCCAATGCAGGTGGTAAAACCAAATAATAAGCCACTGAACCGATCCTATCAAGAATTCAAATAATTATATATATCGAGAGGGTAACTTCCCTTTTTATTTTCAAAACCTCATTACCTCTTCTATGGGTGAGTCCTTCAAGAATATATATATATATAGTCACCAACTAATACTTTCTCGTGCTCAACATTCATAATCCTTATAAACTTTTGACTTGTATTGAGTTTCCTGTATATTCTTTTTAATCAAATTCACTTAATCAATAATATCTTATAATAAATCTAACTCCACTGAGTCATTTAACAGAACATTTTTAACACCTCTTACATAAGGCTTACTTCCTCTAATATCATTTTATTATAAACAAATTCTGTTAAGAAATCTCCTACCTATCTCAAAAATATATGCTTGAAGCATGCTCTCCAAACTAGCATCATCAATTTACATAATTCATATGCTATTTATTGCATGTTATTCCAAATTAGATTTCCAAAGTTTAACTTTTCTTAATTCACTCACATATTAAGAAACCTATGATATTCATGTAAAACTTCAAATGATGCCATTGTATAGTGGCATGATAATTACTACTATGAGCAAATTCAACTAAGGACAATTAATTTCTCCAACTTTCACCACAATAATATAAAGATACTTAAATCATAACTTCTAATGTATAAACACATTATTTTAATTTAGTATCAATCATACTATTATCTAATAAAGATCTTTAGACTTCTTGAATAATTCTTTTGAGATAATATATTCAATTCGTACTTACCAACATACCAACTAATGAAAAATTTCACTTGTATCTTCTTTTTACCATTATACTAGTAAAAAATTTTTAATCTCAGTATATCCTTATTACCTCGGGTAATCTATATTCACAATCTATGGCTTCTTCTGAAATCTCTTTTCTCAACAATTATTCATACGTGAATTTCCAATCTCAACATAATTCACATCTTAAATACTAAATTCAATTTAGCATAATATAAACCTTTAACACAAATATCTTGATTACTTACATTATTTTCGGACATGATTCTCAGAATATTCTCCATATTTCCAAATTAAAGATAAATTTAAATCCTACTTTCTATATTTTATCCCTTAAGAACTTCAGTACCACTAATTCACTTTATTACATACCTCAAAGCACCATAAGGCCATCATTTTTTTTTTATTCCTTTCATATAAAAATTGTTATATAGTTCGGTGTCCAAACTCACTATTTTAAGTTATATTCTTCCAAGATTCATTCATTAGTCACTTCTAACCAATTGAAATCACAAATTTCCTACTTTTGTCTTATCTATCTTCCAGTAAACCCAATATGTTCACATCCTCCTCTTATAACATTTTTTCACCACTATCCAATCCTTAAACAATCCTAACATATATTACTTTCACTATTCATATCATGTCTGCCTCTTATCCATTTCAATTCACTTTTCACACATTCATATATTTTCATGACATACTATCCAAATATCAAACATCACTCAAATCACAATCTTGACAAACGAAATAGTCATTTACTCACTCACCTATTAGAAAACTTACGGTATTTTATGTAAAACTTCTGTCCAAAACTTCTTAAAATGCTCTCTAAAAACAATCTGTGAACTATAGTTCTCGATCAGATATGATCGATATCAATACCTTATGAAGTCTTACTATCTTATTCAAAGACAAATTTGAACCTATCAATAATCACCCATTTTTATTCAGGTATCTCTATCTGATATTGTAATCTTGCAAGTCTTTGATCTTCTACTTTTACCTGTTGACAAGTTAATCATCGAGATACAAAATCAACTATATCTTTCCTCATACTGTCCCACCAATGAATTTCTTTTATATCTTTATACATTTTAGTTACCTCAGGATAAATTGTATATATGGATCTATGGGCTTCCTCTAAAATTTCTTCCTTAAGTTCTTCTTTATTAAATACACACAATCGCTTGCCCAATCTCAGAATTCCTTCAGAGTCTACATTAAATTCAATATCACTGCCATTCTTGACCTCTTAAATTTTCTTACATAAATAGGTATCATCGTCCTGTGCCTTTTTCACCTACTCAACTAAAGATGATTGAAACTGTATGAATTTTACATGTATCACCATACAGATAATGCCTCCAAGCTTTGAGAGTAAAACTACTGCTGTTATTTTCAAATCATAAGTCTGACAATTTTTTGCTCATGTGACTTAAGCTGTCTAGATACATATGCAATGACTCGACCATATTACATCAACATATACCTTAATCCCATTCTCTATGTATCACAAGATACCGTATATCCTTCAGTGCCTAAAGAAGTAGACAGTACTGGCACCGTAATCTAACATTTCTTAGTTTCTAACAATTTCTTTCACATTCACCTTACTAGTCAAATTTTATTGCTTCCTTTATCAACCGCGTCAAAGGAGAAACAATTTTTTTTTTAAATGTTGAGCACCTTGTAGCTAGTCAAACATATCATCTATATGAGGTAATGAGTATTTATTCCACACTGTCACTTTATTCAATTGTCTATAATCTATGTATAGTCATAGTGATCCATCTTTCTTTTTCACAAATAGAACTAGAGTACTTCAAGTAAAAGTTCTAGGGCTTTTAAATCCCTTGTCAACATGTCTTGTAACTACTTCTTTTTCAGTTCTTTAAGTTCAGTGGGTGCCATTCTATATGGAAATATAGATGCTGGTTAGGAAATAAATCAATACTAAATTCTATTTATTATTTCGGGTTAATCCTGACAATTCCTCATGAATTATATCAGAAGATTCTCTAATCACTATAACTTGATTTACAGTGGTATACTTTATATCAGCATCTCTCACCACTGCCAACTATTCTTGGCATAATTTTTGTAATCACTTATGAACTGCTAAAGCAGAGACTAGGTTACTGGGTATCTTACTAAGATTTCTTTGTATCAAGAGAGAAAATTCTCCAAGCATATTGAATTTAATCACCTTCTAGTGACATTTCAAAATGACATGACATAATTCCAACAAATTCATTCTCAATATCACATCACAATCTACCATATCTAGACAACCGGGTACAACGGATGTCACATTCAGAAACCATCATATTTGGTATCTGTCTCAATTTCTTAAATTCTTTAAGACGCATCTCGCTATAAAACAGAGATAGCCCAACCATCACTTAACCATGCCAACATAGCATACTATAAACTGATTTACTTGAACAAAATCTCGTTCTTGGTGGCATCTCGCTATAAAACAGAGATAGCCCAACCATCACTTAACCATGCCAACATAGCATACTATAAACTGACTTACTTGAACAAAAAGACAACATCCTATCGAACCCCTTTAGCAGCACCGTGAGTATAAGCATGTCCAGATTCATACCCATACTCAAAGTCCTACCTAAAGGTCCGTTACTCCATGAACACAGGGAAACCTAATGCTCTGATACCACTCTGTCACGGCCCCAAATGATGGAACACATGACCGGCACGGCATAAGGGTTTCCCCATAGCCGTAAGCCTAACACATAGCATGCACAAACATTCAGCACACAATCCAGTGTACATAATAAATATAACTGGCCACATATGCCATATCCAATATAAGAAAATATTGTATATATATATATATATATATATCTCTCATGAATCCAATATCATTGATTCAACTTGGCCCTTGGCCTCATAATACAATATCGTTGTAAAACATAAAACCATTTTCCAAATAACACATCAAAATATGCAAGAAGCAAGGATCCTTCCTGTATGTTCATGGAGATACACTAGACATAACTAAACTAAACGACCAGTACAATGGAGCCTTGCCCAAATTGGGGCTCATCAATGCTATATTCAGCCTCCTTGGGAGCTGTAGCTGGATCAAAGTTTCTCTGACTATCTGTAGGGAGGAAACAGAAGAGGGGTGAGATTACCACATCTCAGTGAATGGGTAAATCATATTATAACAGAAACAGGGCAAACCAAGCACGAGTGTTTCGCAATGAGTTTAATAATTGAAACATTAAGTATTTAACCATAATTTATTGAAAGAAAAGTTAAACAATTCAAATGTATGTTTCAAAAGATAAAACAGGATTAAATAAATAACCGTAAAGCAAATCAATTATGCATGGTAAGTAAGAAATGAAGTTATTTATGCAATAACAATGATGAATGAGGATGTTTAGAAACATTTAATTTTTAAGAAAAATGCACTAGTTTATTGGAGGTCTTTCCTAACAGATCTATCATCTCCCCCAAGCACACAGCAAGGGTATGGTAATCACTGTAGGCGTAGATATAAGTCCACCCTAAATCCCCCAAGCACATAGCAAGGATATGGCAATCACTGTAGGCGTAGACATAAGTCCACCCTAAATCCCTGTGTCTTAGCAGTCATATGCCCGTCACAGTATCCTAGGCCGAAGCCTTCACATGACCATGGTGCACCAAGGCTAGCACTACCTGCGGCTAGCTAACAGTGATCTAAAAGGGTCCCTCCAATAGAAAACATTTGAAATATGCTATTCAAAGAGTTTAAAGTAAAACATTTCAATAACTTTACAATAAAGCTATAATTCTCCATCTAACTCTTTTCATGCATAAAATTTCGTTCTAAAATATATCTCATCCATGAATTCTCATGAAGACCTTTATCATCATAAACTTTTCCTTTAAACATATCGTCCGTAGACGTCACATAGATGCTCATCATGCATCAAATCATTTCATGGCTAACTTAGTTCATTTCTATGACTAAGTTCGCATTTCTATAAATCTAACTCAAATGGAGAATTATCAGCCTAGATGCTTGCCCTGCATACCTAGAGTTCAACTAGGATTTAAATTTATAATTTCTAACATGGTTGGAATATATTGGTTTTCAAAGCGGTAAAACAATTTAGTATACATTCCAACTAGTTAAAATCATACGAGAGAGTTATAAATCAAATTCCTAAAACATGCGCTATAGTATGAAAAACCCACTCACCTTACTAGGAGTCCAACAACGAAAATTTCACCTCGTGATGGTTCAACAACCTAGAAAACATAGACATAACATGAAAATTGAAAAACTCTAAACGGCACTATTCATGCCGAAAAATACTATTCACTCGCCAGAAATACTATTCATGCCGAAACCTAAAAACCCTATATTCTAGTATAGAAACTAATTCTAAGACTATCTATGGAAAGAAATTCGGTAAAACGAAGCCTCAAACGCGATTAAACGGAGTTTTACCTTGGAGGTTTCTATTCATACAATTTTTCGGCGACTTTCTGGCAAAATTGATCGGTGGGATTTGTAGCTCTTCTTCCCACGAGTCCAACGGTACCTTACTTGCTCAAATCGGACGTCCGGATGATGAGATATCTTAGAGAGAAGTTTGAGAAAAATTTTAGAGAGAGAGAGTTAGGGTTCAGATGAAAGAGAAATGAAGAAAAAAGGGGGGGGTCTGCAAAAAAAAACCATCTGATGAATCTCGCCGCCGGCGAACTCATTCTCGCCGCGGCGAGCCGCGATTTTCGCCGCGGCTAGATTCGAAATCAGAAAACTCATGCTCTCGGAAAAATGCTGCATCATTCTCGCCGCCGGCGAAATATTCTCGCCGCGGCAAACTCATTTTGCCGAATTTGACAAAATTTCCAACATGAAAGTTGTAGCCCTTTCTCTTAACTTTCAGCAGCCACTTGAATCACCTAATTTGGAGTTCATATTAATGAGTTATGCATAAACTAGTGAGCAAAGGTCCATACCACACTACGCTTCGGTTTTTGCCTCTTCTCACTATTATATTCACAGAATTAGTAAAAGTGTCCAACATCAAAGTTGTAGATATATGTCTTATCTTTCTGCAACAATTAGAATCACTTAATTTGGATTTCATATAAGAGATTTATACTTATATGAGTGACGAAAGGTCAGGAGAAAAGGTCAAAAACGCTCAAAATTTTTTACATTGTTCTCAACTTCCTTGTTTCAAATAATTTGTATTTAACCTTCAAAGGTTTGGGTTATTACATAACCTTCTTTGGATTTAATAGGGCGATGGCCCCCATACATCAAAAACAAGAAGTTGTAAAGGTTTAAAATAAGCAATAAGTGATTCAGAAAAGGATAATATATGAGTTTTACCCATACAACATGCATAACAAACAATATTGGGATTTTTATTTATTGAATGAAGATTACAAGTAGACAGCATTTTGCAACAAACTTAGAAGCATGTCCCAGTTTAGCATGCCAAATTGAAAATTAAAAAAAAGTTCTAGTTTTAGTAGAGTTTACAATAAACTATAAAGTAAAGGAAGATTTAGAAGCCAAAGGAGACAACTTAAGATGAGGAAAGACACATATTCCATCCTTGAGCAGTCCTTACAATATTACCTCCTTGGTGATCTAACATTTCCCAAGACAGTAGTTAAAGTGAAATTCGAATAAAATCCTATTATCAGAAGCAAATTTGGAAACATTAAGCAATTTTTTGTTGATTTTGGGAACATGTAACAGATGATTAAGATGTAGAAAAGAAAAGGGATAAGGTGATTTAAGTGTAGAGTGTCCAACATTGAGAATTTTCAGACCTTCACCAATACCCATGTGAATCTTTTCAGTGCCATTGTACTCATTTTTATGCTACAAGTGGATAGATCTGGAGTCACATTGCTTGTGGCTCCAGAATCTAGATACCATGCACTATCAAATAGTTTCAGAGGGTGCAACTACTATGGCTTGCATAAGAGAGGAGGAAAATGGGCTAGAAGACGAGAATTGTTGTTGCTACTACATATTCAAAGTAAAGTTATGGTCAAAGCGATGAAAGCAATCCCAGACAATATGACTATACTTACTAAGGCTTGTTGTTGTTTCATCTATTGCCTCTGCCTCTTCCTCTAAAATCATTTTTGCCAAAACCTCTTCCTCCAGACAAAGTGCCAGAATTATGGCTACCATAACCAGAATTGTTAGCACGAAAATTCTTCTTACACTGATTTGGATGTTGCATCACGCAGTCAGAACATATACATTTTTATGCTTTTCGATTCTTTCCTTTTGTGCAACCTAGAGTGATTCAATGTTAGCCAGTGTATGGCTTCAATCGTGTAACAACAAAAGTTATGAATAGATCCTAATCATCAGTTGGTCCATCCAATATTACTTCAATATTATGTGCAACAGTAACTAGAGCACCCATTAATTCAGCTGCATCCATAGTCTTCTTTACTTGCAGAAGATATTCACTCATCATTATATTATGCTTCTTCAAATTTCGCAATTGATTCTGATATTGCTTTACTTTTTCGTGAGTTTGAGAAGTGAAATGTATCTCCAACTTCTCCCAAGCTTGCCAAGAAACTGGCAGCTAACCATCCTAACAAGCATACTATTAGCCATTGATGATAAGAGCCAAGATAGTAAAATCATGTCCTGTTGTTGTCAACTGTGAAATTTATCACTGATTTTATCATTCATTTCATCTTCCTCATTGTAGAATCTTGAAGGAATTGCAGACCCCTAAAGAAAAACTTAGAAGAATGTGTCCCATCACAATGAAAATAAATTGTTGTTTCAAGCTGTAGACTCGAGAAACTTTGTGGTACAAACTTGTTCTATGCAGCTAAAGGCAGGCTGATCAGCTTTGATACCATGTGAGAAAGCAAGGTAGCAAGAGAGAAATGAAGAGCAACAAGAAATTATAAAGTCTTGCAAATGATAATGGAAGCTTACTTATATATATATATATGACCTGCACACCTTGATAACTAAACTAACGACAGATTAGCTATCTATAACTAAAACTTAACTAAAGTTGATTAGTGTACTGATACTCAACAGGGGAGGGAAAAATTTTGGTCTTTTTAAGGGGAAAAATTAAGGGGAAAAGGATTCGTTCATCATAGAAAGATTTTCAGTTTGCCAAAATAGAATACTCGGCAATTGTTATTTATTTATATGTTTTACCAAATTATTGAGGTGCCTCGTGACAAACTCTGAAATATGGTTATGACGTAGAGACGTCAGTTAGGCTACCTTGGCCCAACCCAATTGGGTTGGGTAAGTGTGAAAAATATGGCCCTGCTCACAATTGTGGCATGAAATAGATTAAAAATAAATAAGATTGTGGATTTATCTAAAAAGTGTGCATAAATTTATAATATAAATTATAAAAATTAATAATAAGTAAATTATGATTATTTAAATAATGGACAAAATAATTATTATTATTTGAATTTTTTTAAGTTAAGCACCTAACCCAATTCAACGAAAGAGTTGAATCCGCCAAGCCTAAATACTAACTTTTAAGTAAAAATGATTAGTAATGATCTCAAAAAAAATTAAAAATTAAAAATGCTTAATGAAAAAGACTATAAAAGATAATAAACAAAATAAATAATCAAATAAGAGGATGAAACTCAAATAAATGACCATTATTTCGATCTATTTTTATGAGAAAAAGGAATAATTTTATAAATAAAAAATATTTTTAAATACTTTTAGTTTAGTCTTATTTTGTATTAGGAGTTGATATTTGGTACATCGTCGGTGGACAATTTTTTATCCATTAACGATGTTCAGATCGTACCACGTGTCAAAGATAATTTTAAAAAATATTATTTTTGATACATGTCACAATCTGAATACTGTTGGTGAATAAAATATTATCTACCGACAATAAATTAAATTATTTTTTTTGTACAAGTAAAATGTGAGAAAAAGTTGTGGTATTTTTAATTAAGAAATATGATGATATGCTAAAATTTATATTATTATTTATTGTGTCGGAAATGATTCCATTTATGAATATAATCTTTATATTCTTCATTTATTAAGTGCAAATCAGTTGGGTTATTACTGTTAAGGGATTCCAGAACTTTCGAGAAATTATTAAATAAAAATTATATTTATTAATCGGCGTAAACAAATCAATATCAAATATTGAAAGCTTAGTGGATCGCACTGCGACGAAGCTTGGTTTATCGGTGTAGTCCTAAAGCTGGATTGGATTGAGATATGCACGCAAGTTGTATAAAGCAAAGACAAAACAGTACGAACAATATCATATTCCTCATAAGTCATCATCTTTATGGATTATTACCGTTTTATTTAGTCTAAAGTTCTACGATAAATTAAGCAAGATAAGGTAAAAGATATTGAATAATATAAACTAAGTTATTCTATATATTTAATAAATTTTATTATATATTTATGGCGTCAACATATATTATATAATTTAATTTAATTTATATTTAATATAATATTATTTTGATAAAAATATATTAAATTAATTAATAATTATTTTTTAAATAAAATTTTAATAAATTAAAGTTTCAATTTAAAAATTTTAAATTTTATAGTTTAAAATTTTAAATTTAGTGTTTGAAAATTTTAGAATTTAAATATCTGAAAATTTTAAAATTTAAGATTTAAAATTTAAAGATAATTATATATTCTTGCAATTATTTTTTATTAAATATTATTTAATTGTTTGAATAAACTCTTATTTCTACTCTTTTTATATACAAAATTATACATCAATCAATATATAAAATTTATTTGATTAAATAATATTTTATAATACATGTCATATTAAACAACGGATAAAGTTAAATTATATAAATTTATTCTATCTTACATTTTGTTATACAGCATATCAAATCAAACAGAATCTAATAAACAAAAGAACTATTCAATTCATAAATAAAAACTTTAGAATAAAATAGCAAATATTTGAATCATTCAGGGGTAGAAGTTATAATTAGTATGAAAAGAATTAATTTACATAAATATACGTAAAAATACCCTTAATTTTCTACAAAATGTCAAATATTTGTAAAAATAAATAAATAATGAGTGAGTTGTTGTTTGAAAAATAATGAACGGTGTTAAAACATAAATAATCGATAAATAGTTAAAAATAAGGATGAATCATAAGTATAAAATAAAAGAAAATAGTGAATTGTTTTTTTTTTTTGTGCTAATTGACGGATTGCACAATGCACTTCATTGACGATAATTCCCCTGCCATCACCCACTTGTTGCTTCACCCCCACGTGTAGTATTTGATGAGATTTTCATTTGTCAATATCTTATATTTTCTTGCATCCAATTAGTTTTTTTTATATATATATATATATATGATATGACTCTTTTTTATAAATTGTCAACTAATTATAAAATAGAAATTTGGTTAGAATTATAAAAATAAAATATATAAAGAAAATTAGAATTATATGAACTAATCCAAAATTTAAACATAGAAGTTAATGATCCTATACTATCCTATCCTTTTTTTATACTGTTTTTCATCTTCTTAGGCTCAGCCACGCACGGATGAACGCCTAGATTCAACGAGCAGCAACCATTTTTGGCATATAAAAAAATCAGCTTTGCGGGTTATAGGGCCAATCTGGTAATTGCACAGCTTAGTTTCCTGGCCGCTGAAGCAATAACGTGCTCTGGGAAAAATCCTGAGAGAAGACAGATTCAGTGGAAATAATGAATTATAAGACGCAGGCTTTCTCTCTTTCTCCATTTGCAAGCGTTTTTTTTACACTCTCTTTCCTCCAAAGTTAGGGCTGGCATTTGTAAATTCTCCCCTATTTAGAGTTCTTACTTCATTTTCTATCATTCCTGCGAATTTTTACATAAAATCTGTAAATTCTTAAGTTCGTTTCCCTCTGCTTTATTTGTTATACATGGCAATTAGATTTTGAATCTTTGAACTCCTTCAGTTTTCTTTTTTCATACAGACATGTGCAATACTTTTCCTCTGCTTGTGTCACTTTTCTTTAGTTGAGTGCTGCAAAACAGTAGCTGGGTCGGTCGGAAAGGGGAACAGTACTATGGGTCTCTGAATGTCATTGGGGCTTGCAGAAATTGCTTCTGGGTTTCTGAAAAAAAATTGAAATCTTGGGTTATCCTGCAAAATTTAGTGGTTCTTCGAGTAAATCAAAATTTTTTAAAGAAAAAAATTTAGCTTTATTATTATTTTGGTACTTTTTTGAGTTTGGAATCCCCAATTCAATTTGAAGAAGCAAAAGCAGCAGGGTTATCGAGCATGGCGGTCTCTACTATAGCTTTATACGGTAGCCCTCCAAGCAGTGTTTGTTCGACGCCGCACTCTTGCCAGATCAACGGATATGCATCTTGTGACTTAGAATTGGGGTCTCGAACTTCGTCTTCGACTACGGCATCCACGTCTCAGAAGTCAGTAATGGGTGGCCTTTCATGTCTCTTCTCTTCGCCGACGGTGAAGCACGCTCCGTTGTCGAGCTTTTCTGGTGCTGGGGACGAATTGGGTACTTTGCGGCAAGACAGAGGGGAAGAATTGAGCAGCTCCTTTTCATATTCGCTGAGTAAGTTTGCTGGGTCTTCTTGGAAGAGGGATCAGAGTCCAGTTTCGGTTTTCCAAGGTCCCATTTCGTGTAGCAGTAGCTCTGTCGGTTCCGCAAGGAGCCCACCAGTGAGGATCGGATGTGAAAGGGGCGGGGATGTGAATTATCAGAGCTCAATTCGAGGTGGGACTAGTGGATTGTTCCATGGGTTTGTGAGAAATGCATTAGGGTCCTGCTTAGATAATGAATCGCCGAGTTTCGAGGCGTGTGGTGGTGACTTAGATTTGGGTTTTTCATCTGCCGTAATTGATGAATTGACCTTCAATTTGGAGGATGCATTTGTGGACGGTACTTTTGAGCCATACGCTAAAGAATTGCTACTGGGTGCCCAGTTGAGGCATAAGATCTTTTGTGAAGAAGTCGTTATTAAGGCTTTTTATGAAGCCGAGCTTGCGCACAGAGGGCAGGTACAAACGTTATGTTTGTAATATATGTTTTGTGGTTTTAATGGTATGACCATGACGTTAAAGGTTTTGAATGGTTTTATGTAGATGCGAGCTTCTGGGGATCCATATTTGCAGCATTGTGTGGAAACAGCAGTGCTTCTAGCTTTGATTGGTGCCAATTCAACAGTAGTTGCTGCAGGGCTTTTACATGACACCCTTGATGATTCTTTTCTGACGGATGATTATATATTTGGGACATTTGGTGCTGAGGTTGCTGATTTAGTTGATGGGGTGAGGAACTTGTTTTCTAATCCATATGCAGTAAATTAGATGTAACGCTATTTGATATTTTTGTAGGACCGTTTAGTTGGTTTTGAATGAGATTAACTGTCCAAATTAGCTTAGATTTAGACTGAGCTGAGTTCATCACTATTGGGGTCTGAGGTCAGGTTGGTTCAGGTTGTGAACCAGTTTAAGAATTGCCATTGACGTGGCATCTTGGTTGGTTTCTTATACATGGCAGGATACCAACACTCACCTGATTTTTTTATGACTAATATATGGATGTAGTAGCAATACAACTTTCAACATGTTTGTGGAGGAATGTCTTTTCATTTAGCGTCTATGGATAGCTATAGTGCTTTATTATCTAATGTGCTCTGGCATAATACAAAAATTTCATATCCATTTATACTGCGTTAGCCCTTGAAGGCTGTGACTAATCTTTATAGCATTTTAGGTTTCTAAGCTGAGTCACTTGAGCAAGCTTGCACGGGAAAATAATACAGCTAGCAAATCAGTTGAGGCAGACCGCCTGCATACCATGTTCCTTGCCATGGCAGATGCAAGAGCTGTTCTTATTAAATTGGCAGATCGGTTACATAATATGATGACACTGGATGCATTACCAGTGGCCAAGCAACAGAGGTTTGCGAAGGAGACCTTGGAGATTTTTGTACCTTTGGCCAATCGCTTGGGAATATCTAGTTGGAAGGAACAATTAGAAAATTTGTGTTTTAGGCATCTCTACCCTGACCAGCACAAGGAACTGTCTTCAAAGCTTGTGAAGTCGATTGATGATGCAATGATTACTTCTGCCATAGAGAAATTGGAGCAAGCATTGAAAGATGAAGGCATTTCTTATCCTGTCCTTTCTGGGCGGCATAAGAGCTTTTATAGCATTTATTGCAAAATGTTGAAGTATAATCTCCCTCTTTCCCTTTAGCTGTAGAAGGTTTTAAGTTGTGCTTGTTATCTTCCATTTGGCATATTAGAAAAATATGCAATGATAATACTAGGAATTTTCCTTTTTGGTAGATGAGGAAAGATTGCTTAAAGAGTAATAAATTGCACAAACTTGGGTTTGTGATAAAAGATAATTACTATTGCTGCAAATACTCATGTGAATCTTTGTTTGAGACGAGGCTATTTCATGGTTAAATCATGGAGGTGTAACTGTGTAAGACTACTAAATACTAATGAAACGAGCATTTCATTGTTAATGCCTCAGAAATGCGTAACTGTATTGTAAGTAAGTTAGTATTCATAGTAACATTCATTATTTTTTTCTATTTGCAGAAAGAACCTAACCATGGATGACATCCATGATATTTATGGGCTGCGCTTGATTGTTGACAAGGAGGAAGACTGTTATAAAGCCTTAAGAGTTGTTTACCAGTTATGGTCTGAGGTGCCAGGAAAGCTGAAAGACTACATAAGTCGTCCCAAGTTCAATGGGTATGTCAAATTGCTCAGGAATGGTGGTCTTTACTTGCATATGGTTATCTGTAATTCATTTAACTTTGATTTTGTAATTTATAGGTATCAGTCTCTGCATACTGTAGTGATGGGTGATGGCAAGGTTCCCCTTGAAGTACAAATTAGGACAAAAGAGATGCACTTGCAAGCAGAATTTGGATTTGCTGCTCATTGGAGATACAAGGAAGGTGATTGTCAGCATTCTTCATTTGTGCTTCAGATGGTTGAGTGGGCTCGATATGTTGTCACTTGGCAGTGTGAGACCATGAGTAAAGATTCTTCATCAGTTGGATATACTGAAGCAATCAAGCCACCATGCAAGTTTCCTTCCCATACTGATGATTGCCCTTACTGTTATAAACCTCATTGTGGTCAGGATGGTCCTGTGTTTGTAATCATGATCGAGAATGATAAGGTTTGTGATTTAAATTTATGTATCTTAATTTCAAGTTATCATGGATACTGAGCTTTGTTTATCAAGTTATCAGGATGGTCCTCCATTAAATTTATGCATCTTAATTTCAAGTTTCCTGTGTTTGTAATCCTGTGTTTTTCCGTCCATGGTAAGAAATAATTTGAATACTGAGCTGATTCATTAGTCAATTGGACTTGAAAACATGGTAGCTTGTCTCCTAAATGATGTGTGGTTATAAACTTACAATGATGGTTAAATATATTAATTGTGCTTCAAGTTGTAATGTATGCTATAACAAAATGATTTAGGGATTAATGCTTTCCAATGATTTTAACATCCATAGGTCCAATGTTAATTTAGTTAAAATTTTGGAAAATAAAGCATCCATTGTCTTCTGCTGTATCCGAAGTTTAGAAACTTAAAAGCAATATAATAAACTAGTATCTTACCACTGAAGATCTGAATCCATTTTGTGTCTGCGTCTGCATGGTTCTGCAGATGTCTGTACAGGAGTTTCCTGCAAACTTCACAGTAATGGATTTGTTGGAAAGAGCTGGTTCGGGAAGCTCTAGATGGAACCATTCTAGGTTTCCTCTGAAAGAAGAATTGAGGCCAAGCCTGAATCATGAGCCTGTAAGTGATCCAACATGCAAGTTGAAGATGGGAGATGTGGTGGAGCTTACACCAGCCATACCTGACAAGTCTCTGACAGAGTATAGGGAAGAAATCCAGCGCATGTACGAGCGAGGGCTAACTTTATCAAGCATGGTGCCTGCTGCGAGTGGCATGGTTGGCTCAAGAAGTTAACCTTTGGCGTTTGGCATCCTTACCAAAAGACCATTTAGTGACAATTATTGTATGTATAATATGTATGTACAGAACATATATATGTTTCTACTATGAACTTCCTAACTTGATTCAACTTTGTGCTGAATGATTGATAATGTATTTGTTCCTCAAATCTAGTGCACCCTCCATAGCTTTAAGGTTGGTTTGTGGTATCTCATGGTAGTCCGAATTTTTATTTAGTGGTTTGAATCTCTTCAATCTGTTGTAGTTTAGTCGTCTCGCACATTGAGGGAAAATTGTATAGCATTGTATTTTGGTGCCACCGCAAGAAACCTAAATCCTAAAACCCAGAATGCTGCACTTGTTAGTATCAGTCCATTATTAAACCCATATCACTCGACGTATTGGACTTTTTGGTTTTCAATATTGAATTATACTCAAATGGCACCTCAAGAAGAAGAAAAAGAACTCAATAAGTTCAGATCATGTGAAGACTATTTTTTTTAAAAAAAAAAAAAAATTCTCAAACACACTGCCTTAATTAAGTTTATAGTTATGTCAAGGGGAGGGCTTGAGATTCCTAACTTCTGGATCTGGTTCTACTACTCATCTCATTACAGTAAGCATAGAAATGCTTATATAAATAAACAAAAAAGTCCCCACCATCTTACATGACTTTTCAAGAAGTTTGGTACTCTAAAATCTTATTAAAACACATTAATATAAAATAAAATAAAAAAGAAATCTAGTCAAGTTTAGGTTCATAGTTCACTAAATCAACTAAATCTAGGGATTTTACTTTATGAATGCCATCCATTCACATTAAAGATGACAAATCAAAGCATTTTTAGGTTATCTTTTGTTGTTAGAACAGAGTTTCATTCTGTCAAGCTTGGCTTCATCTAAAATAAACTTTGGTTTTCCTTGTCAGTTAATCTCCAAAATGAGAAGTTAAATTGCTAAGTATGCTCTTAATTTCTTGTATTATTACATAAATTTACATAAAATAAAAACGAAGTACATTTAGAAACTAGCTAGAATAAGAGAGAAAAAGGCCTAGTCATATCTCTGACATCTATCTCCAAAAGAACTCCTGAACTGAAGTTTGCCAATAAAGAACAAGCGTCAGCATAACCAAAACCCCAGCTAAGCCCCAAGAAGAGCTTCCAATTCTGAGCACCCACGAAGGCTCAGGAGATGGCAGTAAGGAAGCTCTAGGACTTGACCCAGACGAACTTGTTCTAATGGCTATGATGAGTCCAGCAAGAACCATAGGCAGAACAAAACCAGAGTTCCATCTTGATTCATAGTACCTTGTCTCACTCTTTGGCTTCGCATACAATGGAGACAACACCACAGCAGAAGCTAGAGCCAACACCATGGCCAGCGATCTATGGGAGGAGCCCTGGCTTGAGTAAGCATAAGGGGTAGTAGCCATTGGAGGGCTCAGAAGAAACCAACTTGATAATCAAAATCTTAACTCGAGACACTAGATTTATAGTGGGGAAGAAAAGGAGGTAAGGGTAGGCTGAGGAATCTAGTTGGAATTGGGTAAAAAAGTAAGAGACAAACAGCCGTCCAAAAAGTGACAGAATTGATAAAAAGGTAAAAAGGATGATAGAAAAAAGGAGATTCAGCAGAATGGAAGCAAGGTATATTTGCTTTGTTTAATGGCGAGTTCATATGTGATAGGACTAAGGAACCCTAGCTGTAATCAAATACTGTTGTTTGGAGCGTAGCTGTAATCAAACTCACCTGCATTATCAAACACATAATTTGTTTACTTTTTGAACTCCGTGTGCCAGAAAGACAAACGGCAATTGATTGTCACCACCACGGGCTTTCAATTTTTTTATTTTTTATTACCGTTTGTTTGAATCAATTTCCTTGTATCATCAGCCAGAATTAAGAGATTCATGAACCCTTTTTTTTATATATATAATCTAACCTTAAAAAAGTAGCATCACTAAGAATGTGTTTAATTTTTAAAAATATTTTCAATTTTATTCTTTATTTTTATTTGGGAAATTTTATTATTTAAAAAATGCGGTTATTTTGTAAATTTATTCGTCTTTGTTTCTAAATCAAACTACATACAACTTACTTGATTTTATAGTTTGACCTTCAATAAATAGAGAGTAATTCTCTTATAAAATTATAAAACTAGCATCGATTAACCTTCTTTCCAGACATTTTTTTATTTTAAACCAATTTTAAAAAATATTTTTTATTTTTTCAAACTTTACTAAAGATATTTTAAATCATATTTTCTATGTTGAATAAAAAAAAGGAAATCAAAACGGAATCTAAAATTTTCGTAAGAGGTGGAATGAAAGAGAATTTGATTAATTGTGGGATTTGTGATGCGTTAACAAATGTTATTAATAATTGCAGTTAGCGCGAGTTTGAGGCAAGAGCTTCAAAGCCAGACTTCATTATGTTATATATGTGCTAGGTTTAAAGCATACATATAAAAAAAAACTTACAAAACTTTGAAACTTGATTTGAGTGTATTTAGATCTGATTAAGGGTCATATACGTTCAGATTAAATTACTATTAATTTTTTAAAAATTTATATTTAAATTTCGATGAACTTACTTAAGGAGGTTTAAAACGAATTTTAAAATAATTTTTTTAAAATAAATAATAAAATTATATTAAAATTATTATATTTTTATTTAAAATTTTTCTTTCATATTTTTTTTGGTGAGATATAAATATTTGAGATGAATGGTGAGTGAAAAAAATAAAAAATCTTTTATGTAGTTGTCGATTTATTTTTTTGTGCAACTGATTTTTAATTATTTTTTTTAAATTTAAAATTTTAATTTTATCAGTTTTACCTTTAAATCGACCGTAAAAATATACTCAACCTCTTTGAGGATATATATATATATATACACACACACACACAGATTATCCAAAAGCCAACAAAAAAATTAGAGGAAAAATGAAAAGGGCATATAAATAAAATCAAATATTTAATTAATATGACCAGAAGTTTCTCTATTTGTATTTGGAGGGATTTATTCCTTTTTTTGTGACTTTATAAAAATTCTTAACAACTTAGGGGGTAATTTTTTTTTTTTTTTTATGTTAAATGCAGGGCATTCAGGAATGCTTTAAATCAACGAAAAGTGGTGAACACACGCCATGAACAAAGCCATATATAGTAAGAATGGTGGCACTCATTTTGTACATATTTCTGGCAAACGTACGTCGTCGTACCAAGCAAGAGTCCAACTACAAACATGTTTACTCCTCCATTATCATCATCTCCTAGATCTCCACCCCAACGTTGTTTCTTAACCCAGAATTCGTATTCCAATTCTGAACAATCAGTGCAGCATCCACTTTTTTTTTTCATGTATGGCAATCGTGTTTCTCACTATATGGCAAAAAAAAAAATTAATTAGTTTTTTATTTTATTCAATAAGAGCGTTCCTCCAAAATAAAAATTGATTTAACAAGAATCCAAACGCATATAATACAATTAGTAATGACTCAAATGCAATTTTATATATTTTAAAATTAAACTTTAATATGGTAGAGGCGTAGAGCCAGAGCTGAATATATATCTAGGAAAAAATATTTGGACAAAGCGCAAGGAAAAAGTACAAAATTATTAAAAATACATAATAATAATAATGATTTGTCGCTCTTAATTTCTAGTGAATCCTCCGTGACAGCTTCATTTTAAACTTTAGAAGTAGGAAAGCTTAAAATTAATAACACAACCATGATTCAAGAAAACACACAGCACCCAGCACGTAGCGATGGCTGACTTCACCCCAGCTTCGACGGTTTCCATGCCCCTGAAGCTGTTCAAACATTATGTCATTATCAAATAAGAGAAAGACAAATAAGTTTTATAAGAGTATTCTTGTGATAAATGGTCTTTCTTTTTTAGTGAATAAGTAACAAAACAATTTTAATTAAGAAAAACATGGTTTAAGATAATTGAGGGGATAATTTCTAAGGATATGAGGGTGAGTTAGGCTATTCAATTCTTAACCCAGCTATTTTTATAAGATAAATTTTTTAATTAAAAGACAAGATAAAATAATAAACATGATAATATTATTCTATCTTACGGGTTCATCAAACACAAAACAATGACAGAATATGATAAATTATTATATCCTATATTTCTTATCATATGTTCCAAATGAGTTCTAATAATATTAATTATGTCAGACGAATACAAACATAGGTGGTTTTATTAATTTATATGTATCTACACCATTGAGAGGCATTTTTTTTGTGAGTTTAATTTATATTAATTTATTAATTGATATTTGTTATACATAATTTAGGAATTCCATCATATGAAAATGTTTATATTTTTTATTGTTAATTTTAACTCATTTGAAAGTGTGCTTTAAAAATAATATAATAAGTAGAGCTATGCTAGCTATCTAACAAAAATCCGAGATTTATAAACATGTAAGAACTATTTTTTTAATTAAAAGTAATTTGATTTCATTCATAATGAAAATAGAATGCGGTTCTCACAAAATATAAGAGGCAGAAAGGATTGGACAGAGTAATTTGCTTGCTTTCGTGTTGCATCAAACCTAGTACGATTACTAATCACAATTTGTGAGATGCTCCTAGAACTGAACTTCAGATTGTGCAGTTTCTCCCCATGCACTGTCTCACTAGACAACGAAAACATCATGCACTTCTGGGTCCCCAAGAAAAGGCAGCTTGACAAGCCAAACCTAACCCTAATACATGGCTATGCATGGTGGGAACTCACGGTGGCAATTCTACGAGAAAGTTGGGAAACTGTCTTAGAGACTGAACCTGTTCATACCGGACTTTTTGTTCTTCGGGAACACCTACTCCTACCGGACCAACCGGTCCGATGTGTTTCAGGCCAATTGTATAGGAGAAGGGATGAAGAGGCTGGGGGTGGATAGGTTCAGTGTGGCTGGAATCAGCTATGGAGGGTAAGTGGCATATAGCTAGGATGGCTGAGATTTACCCAAAGAAGGTTGAGAAGGTTGTGATTGTGAGCTGTGGAATGTGCTACAAGGAGGATCAGAAGGTGAGGCAGCTGAAGAAGTTAGGAAGGAATCCATTGGGGTTGCTTGTGCCTGAGAAACTAGAGGATCGACCTTCGTTCTTTGTTGAACCTATGTTTATACAAGTATGATCCACTAATTAGATGGGCACCAGATTTTGTCTTGGAAGAAACATGTTCAACCAGAGCTCATTATTTAAATTTGGCGAAATTACATTTTTCTTATATTTTTGTTAAATTAAAATTTTTTTCTTCACTTAATATTTAATTTTACAATTGACTCGTTAATTTATTTCTTTCATTGCGTTTACTTCTTATCAATTAACTCTATCGTTAATGCTCTTCCTATGAAGAAAATGATGGCGGAAAATACTTTCATGTAATTAATATTAGAGTTAATGTTTAATTTAAACACAGTAAAAAGAAAAATGTAACGGAACAAAATCAAGTTCTGTCAACCAAATTAAGGGCATCTTTATTAGTAAGCATTTACTAATTATGATATGTCTTGTTTTAGAATTAAAATAACCTATCTAATTTCTAGATTTTCCTGTAACAAACAAAGTAGTGGGTTAATTGTAAAAACTAATCAAGTGAGGGAAAAGAGCAATTAAGGGTAAAGATTAAAGTGAAAAAAAAATAGAATTTTTTTTTTATGACCTTGTAAAATTTTAATTTTTTTTATTTTGATTAATTTTTTTATGATCATGTTAAGTTAATTAATAATCCTTCATTGCCTATTTTATTATGTGAAGGATTTTTTTTAATTTCCTCTTAAAATAATAGGTGATGTTTAATTAACTAGTGTTACCTTATTTATGCTATGTTTGATAAAATTAGTTTATAAGTTAGTTTAAAACTTATAAATTAGTTGAAAGTTTATAAACTATACGCTACTTCAAGTAGCGTATAGTTTACAAGTTTTCAACTAATTTAAATTATTCAAATAAATTTGTTTATCAAACATGTCTATTTTAGTTAAACAAACTTATAAGTTAGTCAAATACGTTATAAGTTAGCTTATTTATCTTGTCAAATATACTCTTACACTAAGATTTCTCATTGAAAAAAAATGTTGTTTTCACTTTCAGTGCTAAACCATTCAATATCTTAATTATTTTTTAATATTTTTTTATTTAATATGTTATATAGTCAACATAAGATCTGATTTTTTTTAATATTTTCATATTATAGATGAACATTGACAATTTTTTTTGTCCGTATGAAGGAAACATTGATAATTCGAGGTGACAAGGACATGATGTTTCCCATAAACCATGCTTATCAACTGAAGAGGTAATATAGTAGTGTTTTCTGGGGCCATTTGGAATGAACATATACAAAAAGGTTTTCTTAATTATTAATAATTTAATTTTGGTTTTACAGGCACTTAAAACCAAAAGCCAACGTGTCAGTAACCAAGGGCACTGATCATGCAGTAAACTTGGATTTGTCTCTTGCCTTGAACGATTTGATAATAACATTTGTGTAAAAGGACTTTCAATATTTTTAAAATAAATATTTTAATTTAATTCGGGCAAAAAATTCAAAAACACTCCATTCATATCGTCGGTCCAATACTAATTTTGATTATTTAATTCATCTTTTGCACTTTTTCCTATTAAATTTTAATTAATAGCATATATTTAAATTTATATGTAAACAAATTATTATTGAGAGACAATACAAAAAAATTAATTATCAAAGTTACGAGATTAATCTTATATTTAAATGAGGTAAATATATTTTTATAAAAAATAGTAATATTTAAATAATCTTGGTCCTTCCCTTCTTAATTACCATTTAATTAAACTCTTATAATTAACTTGATAATTAAACACCAATAAATCATAAAAATAAGCATATTCTCTTTGGAGGCAGAAAAGGCAAATTAATTAGGGTTACATTTTATAATCTACTGAGAAATATGAAGTTAATGACCCTTGAGCCCTAGATCTCCTCGTTCTAGCCAAGAGCTATAAATAATAAAATTAAAAATTTAAAAAAAAAATATGAATATGATAAAGAAGAAGGTGTTTTGAAACTGTGCTTCCATATTACCAGTTGCTATAGGTAGAAGGAGTTAATGGATGCAAAAGCTACAAAGAGAAACTACCTGAGAATAAAATTGGCAATCTTCCTTCTGTTTATGGGTATCTATGCTTATTATTGTTATGGTAGGAAGAAAAGACGACGATTTTAGTTTTTATTTTTACTTTTATCTTCCTAATTTTCCACAATTTACCTTATAATTGATCAACTGAAACTCACCGTGCTGACCCAAAACCAGTGTATTGTGCTACATTTTGTTCTCTTTACTGCCAAGGGGAGGGTAGTTTTAGTTTCTTTGCAAAATGCCTTCGCTCGATCTACAATTGACCAACCATTCGTTCGCATAAAGACCAGCTTAATAAAAAACATAAATTTCTGTTTCTATTTTTTTTATCATATTTCTCAAAATAAAAACTTTGCTAGATTTGAATCTGTTTTTTTTTTTAAATATTTTTTAATTGGATATTTTATAAATTATTTTTTTACAAATGAAATTAATTATAATGTCATTTTTTAATTAAGTGATTGTTCAAATTTTGATGACAAATTTCATTCATTACACATTCATTTTATTTGATTTATGAACTTACACTTATTTAAATATTTAATATTAATTTAAGTGGAACTTATAAATAAAATTTTTAAATAAAAATAATTTATTTAAAAAATTAAATTTTTTATATATGTTATTAAAATATTAAGTTAGTATTAAATAAATATTATTTTATATATAATTTAATAATATGTTATTGAAACATTAAGTTAGTATTAAATAAATATTATTTTATATATAATTTAATAATTGGGATAGAAATTAATAATAAATTAAATTTAACATCAAATATTAAATGATAATTTATTTAAAAATAATATTACAAATATTTTTATATTAAAAAAATTAAATTGAAAAAAAAAATTATTATGTAAAAAATTAGTTAAAATTTTATCAATACATATAAAACAAAATAGATTTTTCGTTTATTTTTGTATTGAATCCATCCAAATCTATCTTAAAAGCGTTATATTATGTGTAATTATACTTAAAAATAGTAATTTTTCGGCCATAACGGAGGTTATTTGTTACCGCCCTTTCCTCCATAAATTCTTCTCTCATCCTCCAAAATTTCACCGCCAATCGACGACGTCCCCTGCCATCGCCGGAAAATCGTGTCATACAGTGAGAGATTAGCGAATTGACCAATCTTGAGAAATCGGGATGCTTACTCTTTACCGGTGATTGCCTACAATGTCCTCTCACGAGCAAGCCCTGGTGTCCCTTTTTTCTCAGCTAGCCTTGTCCTTTGACGGCGCCGTTTTGGGTCTGGCGTTAGCCTACGCCGCCTTCCGCTCCGTCCTCAAATTCACTGCCTGCTCCGCTGCGCTCGGCAAGCTCCGCGCGGCCCCTTCTCTATCCGTTTCAGACCTCCGATCACTCCTCGAGAGTTCCGACGCGGAGGGCAATTCGCAAGATTGCAAACTCGTTATTGTTCGTGGCACTGTCGAGGCCAAGTCCGCTGTTGATAGCAGCTGGAAAAACTTAAGGCCTAGTGTTTTCGTTTCTCGTGAGTTTGGCGATAAAGCTGTGGTCGTTCAGAGAACTCAAACGGTTATCTTCTTCTACCACTCTGTTTATGTGGATTTGCGCTTGAATTTTACTTGAACAGCTTGAATGATTGATTTCTGCGGCAGTGACGTACTGTGATGTGATACGATAGGATATTTGTACTTTGAATGTTCGTATTTTGGTGCTTCTTGTTGATGAATATGTGATACAACCTAGGAATGTTATAGAAAAGCTACCATTTTTATTCTACCTCTCATTTTCGATTAGATTAGATTATATGATATGATTCTGTAGTATTGGGTAGACGTTGGATGTTGCCTATTAACATTTCAGTAACATTTGTGTTACCGGCAGAAATTATATAAGTAATTGAAGGAATAGGGGTCTCACCGTAACCTCGGACTGGTGGAGGCTCCAAATTGCTGTAACATTATATAACGTGTACTTTATCTTCACGATAAATTCAACAAGAGCTTGACTTCTCCCTCACTCTTTGAATCGGG
Organism: Gleditsia sinensis; assembly: GCA_037074535.1. Taxonomy (NCBI): domain Eukaryota; kingdom Viridiplantae; phylum Streptophyta; class Magnoliopsida; order Fabales; family Fabaceae; genus Gleditsia; species Gleditsia sinensis. Next base: position 3,980,273 of record CM073468.1, on the reverse strand, counting down.
TTTTCATTGGGCACAACGTAATAACCCATGTCTGCTTGAATTGGTTAGCTTATAGGCGCACTAATCTCCAGATTGCTATCTGGCGGATGGGGAAGAGGTTGAGCTCTCTGCACACTTAGCATTTTGTAACCTTGTCAAAGTTATGAAAAAACTCAGGTGCAGTTATATCAAGTTCTTCAACACAACTATAACACATGCAATATATGTTCTTTATTATTTATTTACATTCAGCCTTGGCCAAACTACTCAAGTAATTATGATAACATGTAACAACATGGGTAGGTGAGGACAGTATTCTTGAAACTTGAATAATGGATTTTCTAATAAATGATATTTAGTTTGATGTTTATTGCTGTTCAGTTTTTTCATTAAATTTTGATTAGTTGTGATATCAGGTGTTGGTTATGTATGTTATACATTCTATCAGTGCTTCAATTCCTCCTTCCTTGTCTAGCACTGATTAAACAGTGTTTTCTTTTAGACTATTCCTGCTTATTTTATTGTTCAGATATTTTTCTTCAAGTATTTGTTTAGCTGTTTAGCTTTGGCATTACAATAAGTGGTCTTGAACTCTTGATGTTACAGACGGGTGACATTGTCTCATTGTCTAGAAGAGTATAAATTTGCTTCCAACCAATCTTTCGTCCATTGACTCAATTTTCTTTTTGTTTTTCATGTCATGAAGTGTATATATAATGAATGGAAGGGCTTCTTTGGATGGACTTCTGATCTTCGAACCTTATTTTCAAGATCTTGGAGACAGCAAGAGTCGAAATCCTTAAGAACGGTAAAGCTTAACTTTGTTACTTCTTGTGTTTCTTATTTGTTGTAACTGATTTTTAGCTTTAACTGTATCTAATAATTTCAGATATAATTTTATTGACAAGGTATTTAAGCTTCATGTAATTATGACTTGTACAATCTAGTAAGGATAAGAGTCACCTAATTTAACAATGAAAGAGGAGTTTCTGTCCTATGAACCTGCATATAGGATATTCATAGCTCAGATATTCTAGTTGATTTTTTTAAAATCCGTAATGAATTTGTGGTGTTAATAACATGTCACATTGGAATATCATGTCAAACTAGAACGTTGGACAACATAATGTTTACCTTTTTATCTATATATTTCTAGTAACATCTGTATAGCTTAGAAGGTTACATGTTTACTTATACTGTTACTTATCTTTCTTGGACGGGCATATAAAATTTTTAGGCTATTCCAAGCATTTTCAAAATATTTTTTTTTAAAGAAAGAGATTCGAGCTATACAGGCATGGGATACATTACTTACAACAGAAATATTCTCTTGCTATATACAACATTATGTACAAATCCATAACTTATTTTACATCAAAATATACACTATCTTATAGGAACTTGGCACTCCACTAAGCCATCCCACATATATACACCTTCACAAAAATATTTATTCATAAGTATACATAGATGCTAAAATCAACCGTGGGGACCTTGTTGCTCACTTTTTGCTAGAGTACATGGAATGTGATTATGTAAACATAAAAATATGAGATAACAATCTCAATAGTTAGCAAAACTTTCATAAAAATAAAATACATTACAATTTTTAAAACAGATCAATTATTTTCACTGAATCGTAAGCACTGACCATACATACATATATTATCATCTTAGCCACACTAGAGACCCATAATATTTGATCTACTTATCTAATATAGTCTCATACTTGCAAAGTGTTATGCATCTCTTATTATTGGCCAATTTATTAGACACGCTTTAGGCACTCCTTAAGTTTTTCGAGAATGCATATATGACATAGTTTTAGACCATCATTTATTATAGCATAATAGTTAGGCAAACAATAAAATTAATACATTTAAGTTCATAAACATAAAGAGTGTTTTAAGAAAAGCTAACTACCTCAATTCTAACATAATCACTTTCTTTCCAAAGCTATTAAGGATACAACTAGCTACTCAAACTAAAACATACAAAAAAATTTGGTTAATGCATGCATGTAAGTACTTATAAACTTTAAGTCTCTAGTTTAAGAGTTACTGCTTCCTAAAAAGGTCTGTAATTCTATTCAGTTTTGGAGTTATTATTAAATATAACAAAAATTCTCTAAAAATTCTAATATTTTATATAGAGTTGTCTCTACATGCTTATTTTTTGTCATGAAAATCTCAGAACTCAAATCCTAGTTTTACCCCTAGAAGTACCTTTATAATTCATAACGGTGCCGTTGGGTTCTTGCTGTACTTACATTCTATTTTACAATTGTTTGGATGGGTAATACATATTAAAAATACATGATATTTGATATGGAGTGTCCTAAATATATCATATAATCACCATAAAATTTTTAAGTAAAAACTAATTCATTTAGCCCCTCAAATAATCCAATATTTAATGCCTACCCCTAGTTCAATTCTGTGCTACAGATTTGTTACATTTTATTATACAGCTTAAACTGTCCAAAATCGACTCAAATTTGATGGGGATCTTAATAAGAATTCATATAACATATCATAAAATTTTCATAAAAAATTTCAACATCTAATTCTTTCAATTTTGAATATTTCAATCAACAACCTAAACTGTTCTGCAGATTTTTCTCAATATTGTTTGATTGCAAATGGCGTAGGTTCTAAAAAATTATGAAACTTTTCAGAATTGATTAAAAATATTTCAAGACTTTTCTCACCAAAAATTTAAAAATTTAAAGGTCATTTACTCAATCAAATAATCCAATAACACAGAGCCTACTAAACACAGTACACTAGTCAAAACCATGCAGTCTACCTTCTATCTATGGTGTTTCTAGACTGCATTTTCTTGCAATTCTTTGAGTGTACAACACCTTAATCCATATAAAAACATAAATATAATATTTTTGTGTGGAAAATAGAGTTGAATTACTCAATTTATAGAGCTAAAAATTTTAAGTGTAGAAACAACAGCTTCCTAGTGCAGAATTTGTAGTGTTTTAGTATGTTTGTCACTTAGATAATAGAAATTGTTTTCTACAATAAGAGTTCTATATTTTCAACCTTAACCCCCTGCATTTTATGTTCAAGAATCATTCCTGCAAAATCCAAATTGAGCACAACACCTACAGATCAAATTTTAAAAGAGGGAAAAAATTTACCTTGCGCAGATACACTCTATTGCTCTCAATTTTCCGCTTGCTTCTTCCCTTGGCCTCCTCTGCACGCCAACTCTATTCTTACACAAAATAGGGAGATCAAACCTTGATTTCTAGTAGTAAAACTCCTATTTTCACAGCTACCAAGTGAATAGAAGAAATCTCTTCACTCTTTCAGCCTTTCTCCATCTCACCACTTCAAGTTTTCTGTTTACTCTCCTCTTCTATTCAGCTACGATGGGAGAAGCTTGAGAAGGCTGATGATAATATAATAGGGCTGATGATAAGATGGCAGCGTGATTCTACTATTCCATGCCTTAAGTGATATAGATAGTGGAAGTAGATGGAAATATATATATATATATATATATATATATATATATATATATATATATATATATATATATATGCTGATAGCAACACGTAAATGCTTTAGCTTGTCTTAATATGTTACTAATCCTAGATTATTAGCATCATAAGAAATATATTTGTATCTTCTTCCTCTCAATTATGTTCCAAATTTTTTTATTTATATTATTTTTAACCATAAAAGGTACCACATATTTTATAAAGACTTTATTATCAAACAACTAAACATTTTAATTCTTATTTATATGTGTCTTCTACTTATTCTTAAATTTACCTAACATTATTACAGACTTAGGAAGTTACATTTTTTTCCCTTAAAAGAATTTTGTCCACAAAATTCAACATACTTTATTTAAACAGACGAAAATAGGTCCTCCTCATTTCATTTTTTGTCTCTCAAGTAACTTCCTTAGAGGATAGTCTCTTTCAAACCACTTTAACCAGAGGGATGTTCTAATTTCTCAATTCTTTAGTCTTAACGTCAATGATTCGATCTGGTTTTATAATGTATGATAGATTATCTTGTAAATGCATTGATTCATTCTAGACCAATCAATGCATTTATAAGATAATCTGTCATACATTATAAAATAAAATAGAATTATTGACGTTAAAACTAAACAATTGAGAAATCAGAGCATCTCTCTGGTTAAAGTGGTCTAAAAGGGACTATCTTTTGAGAAAACTATTTGGGAGACAGAAGAAAAAATGAGGAAGATCTATCCGCATCTATATGAATAAGGTATGCTGAATTTTGTAGACAAAATTCTTTTAAGAGGGAAAGAAATGTAACATCTTAAGTCTCTAATAATGTTAGGTAAATTTAAGAATAAGTAGAAGACATATATAAACAACAATTAAAATGCTCAATTTTTTGACAATAAAGTCTTTATAAAATATGTGGTACCTTTTATGGTTAGAAGTAATATAAAAAAAAAAAATTTGGAACATAATTGAGAGGAAGAGGATACAAATATATTCCTTATAATACTGATAATCTAGGATTAGTAACATATTAAGACAAGCTAAAGCATTTACATGTTGCTATCAGCATATATATATATATATATATATTTCCACCTACCTCCACTATCTATATTATAATATGTGGAACAGTAGAATCACGCCACCACCTTATCATCTGCTCCATTATATTATCATCAGCCATTTCAAGCATAGCTGAACAGAAGAAGAGAGTAAACAAAAAACTTGAAGTTGTGAGATGGAGAAAGGCTGAAAGAGTGAAGAGATTTCTTCTTCCCTTCTTCTATCCACTTGGTAGCTATGAAAATAGGAGTTTTATTATTGAAAATCAAGGTGTGATCTCCCTATTTCGTGTAAGAATAGAGTTGGCGTGCAAAGGAGGCCAAGGGAAGAAACAAGTTGGAAATTGAGAGCAACAGGAGTGTGTCTGCACAAGGTAAGTCTTCCCCTTTTTTAAAATCTGGTTTGTAGATGTTGTGCTCAATTTGATTCTGTAGGGGTGATTCTTGAGCCTAAGATGCAGGGTGTTAAGGTTGAAAACATATAACTCTAGTTGTAGGAAACAATTTTTGTCATCTAAGTGACAAACATATTGAAGCACCACAAATTTACACTAGGAAGCTGTTGTTTCTGCACCTAAATTTTTTCAGCTCTATAAATTGAGTAATTCAACTCTGTTTTCTACCCAAAAATATTATATTTAGGTTTTTATATGGATTAACGTGTTGTATACTCAAAGAATTGCAAGAAAACGTAGCCTAGAAACACAATAGATGGAAGCTAGACAGCATGGTTTTGATTGGTGTAATGTGTTCTTAAATTGTTTGATTGAGTAAATAGGCCTTTAAATTTTGGTGAGCAAAGTTTTGAAATGTTGTTAATCAATTCTGAAAAGTTTTATAATTTTTGAGAACCTAAAACTAGGCTATTTGCAATCAAACAGTATTGAAAAAAAATCTGCAGGGCAATTTATGGTGTTAATGGAAATTTTTGAAATTGAAGGGGATTAGATGTTGAAATTTTACATAAAAATTTTATATGTTATAGGAATTCTTATTAAGATCCTCACCAAATTTGAGTCGATTCTGGGTAGTTTACATCGTATGATAAAATGTAACAAATCTGTAGTGCAAGATTTTAATAAGCACAAACCAAAACTGTGGCAGCCATTAAATATTGGATTATTTGAGGGACCCAATGAATAATTTTTTTACTTAAAATTTTTATGGTGATTACATGACAAATCTAGGATACTCCATATCATGTATTTTTAAGATGTGTTATCCATTCAAACGATTGAAAAACAAAATGTAAATGCAGCAGGAATTCAATTGCACCATTATGGATTATAAAGGTACTTCTAAGGGTAAAGCTAGGATTTGAGTTCTAAGATTTTCACGACAAAAAATAAGCATGTAGAGGCACTTCTATGTAAAATATTAGAATTTTTAAAAAACTTGTGTTATATTTAATAATAACCTCAAAATTGAACAGAATTACAGGTCTTTTAAGGGAGCATAAACTCTTAAACTAGAGACTTAAAGAGATTATTGGTGCTTATATGCATGCATTAATCAAAAGTTTTTATACGTTTTAATTTAAGTAGTTGGTTGTAATTTTGACAGCTTTGAAAAAGAAGTGATTGTTTTAAAATTGAGGTAGTTAACTTTCCTTAAAACATTATGTTTATGAATTTGAATGTATCAATTTCACTGTTTGCCTAACTATTATGCTATAATGAATGATGGTCTAAAGCTATCTCATGTATGCATTCTCGAATAACTTTAAGGGGTGCCTAGTAATTCCCATTTTCTACATGTATTAGTCAATAATAGATGCATAACCTTTTGCAAGTATGGTATTGCATTGAGTAAGTAGACCAAATATTATGGGTCTTTAGTGTGACCAAGATGATGTATGTATGGTCGACCTTATGATTCAGTGGAAATAATTGAGTTGTTTTAAGGATTGGGATGTATGTTGCTTTTATGAAAGTTTTGCTAGCTATTGAAATTGTCATATCATCTTTTTATGTCTACATAATCACATTTTAAATACTTCAGCAAAAAGTGAGCAACAAGGTCCCCATGGTTGATTTTAGAATCTATGTATACTTATGAATGAATATTTTTGTGAAGGTGTATATATGTGGGATGGTTTAGTGGAGTGTCAAATCCCTATAAAATAGCGTATATTTTGATGTAAAATGAATTATGGATTTGTACATAATTTTGTATATGGCAAGAGAGTCTTTCTGTTGTCATCCCTGTATAGCTTGAATCCCTTTCTTTAAGGAAATGTATTTTGAAAATGTTTGAAATAGCCAAAAAAATTTATATATGCTCGCCCAAAAAAGATAAGTAAACATGTAATCTCTTGGGCTATATAGTCGTTACTAGAAATATACAAATAAAAAGGTAAACATTATGTTGTCCATCAGCTATGATATGTTATATAGGAAGCTAGTTAGTAGGTGTTACATTTTTGCTGCATATATAGTTTAGCTTTAGGTTGCCAGGATAGCCTTATTTAGTAAAAACAGCCAAACATGTAGAACAGGATCTAGTGGCAGTTTTAATGGCTAGAAGATGGGATAGTACTCTCAGATAGGATTGCATTATGTATATTCAGTCTAACGGTTCAAAGCATCCCAAAAGGACGTGATCATATAGTTCTTGCAGAAAGTTACCTGTTTGGGCTTATGCAGTTCCTTACGTGTTTTTTCTTTGACCACTAAGATAGCTCCTGCCTTGTTATGATTATTTGAGAGGATTATGTAGTCCCTTACAGTTCAAATTTCTTTCTCTGTTATTTCTTTTGGTTTTAGAGATCTTATAGCCAGGAAAGTACAATGTTTTCATTTTAGGTGCCTTTTGTTCTCATTGATGGTGGACGGCGACCACATGCTGATTATGTTTTTGTCAACTTAGAAGGCTCAAGACATCCCTTGCCTCTCACAACAGTTTATCATAAATTGCAACCCATTAATGCGTCTCCTTATACATTCTTGCAGGCACTTTTTGGACATGAATATCCGGTGAGTTAATATTGTAAATGCTTTTTTGCAATGCATAGCAGAAAGTTTTGAGCTCAAGACCAATTTTTTTGCTATTTCTTTCTTCAAACCATCTATTTTGGAGCTTCCCTTCATTTGTGATTATGTTTATCATTCTTTTTTGATATTCCAATATTATTACATACATATATTTCCATTTCTGAAGGTTGGACTACTGGAGGAAGAGAAAATTCTTCCTGTAGGAAAGGATGTCAGTGCTGTTGGTATTTGCTGTTTTAGAAATGAAATTGCTGAAATTAAGTCATGCAATGATCTACCATACTTCCTGTAAGTTTTTTAACCTTGAAAATATACTATAGTCTGTTACATAGTTATGGAAAATATTCCGTACTCTTGGCTTTGGCATATTTTATTTGTTAGCGGGGCTCCATTTTAAGGTAATTTAATACTCTTCCTCTTTTAATTGAATGGTGGTCTAGTAGGATAAATGCTGTGGGAAAATCATTTGACTGGTTGAATTGTTACGGTCATCTTGATACGAGATTTACATTAATGAAGGAGTAACGTTCAATTAATGGTATGATTTGATACGCAATAGGGATATGAGTACACGGTATGAGGGATAGACTTAGTCAGGACCCTATATAGGGTTGAAATTCGCTTAAGATAGAGTTGATATAAATAAATTTTGAAATATATAAATATTAAATACAAATAATTAATGAAGAAAGTAACAAGTTCACTTAATGGTACAATTTGATATGCAATAGGGATACGAGTACACGGTATGAGGGGGTAGACTTAGTTGGGACCCTATTTAGGGTCGAAATTCGCTTAAGATACAATAACAACCAACCATTTTCTAATTAAGTGGGGTTGGCTACATAGATCAAATGATACCACAGTGACTTATTGTAAATGAGATAAATAGAGAAATTATTAATAGTTAAGTTCTTTTTAATAGTTTTATCTATTATTTTATTTGGCCTCCTTCGATCTCTAATTATCAAACTGCTCTCTATCTGGTCTACTCTTCTTAATGGGGTTTTTATAAGTCTCTTTTACACATGGCCAAACTACTTTAAGCGAAATTCTACCATTTTCACAATAGGTGTTGTCCCAACTTTTCTTTTAATGCATTCTTAATCATATTTTTTTTAATATATTCACACATCTAATGCAACTAATTTGCTTAAGATAGAGTTGATATAGATAAATTTTTGAAATATGAAAATATTAAATACAAACAATTATAGAATTCATAACTTTAAATTTATTTAAAATTAAATTCACCATTATATCAGACAATTAGAAGCACCCTCCCTGGCCAGATCTTATAACATAGGTTGTCTACCTCTTATTACCGGACATTTTTTGAGTTCTAAGCTCTAAGGAAGTGTTTGGTTTGATGAGGGATTTGGATTGGAGGGCTTCCCTCTCCAAGATTCCTTCTCCTCCAAAAAATGGGGGGATTTGGAGGAGAGGAAAAGTGTGACAGTAAAGAAGACGATAATACTTTAAGTTAATTATCTTAATATTCAAACAAACAAAAAAAGGCAATGATGAAGAAAAAAATAATTTCAAAATTGTTTAGTGAAAAAGTAGAAGGGACAAATTAGAGACCGGTTGAAAACAAATTTTTTAATAAAAAATAATTTCAAAATGGTCTTATTTTTAGTCAAAACAAAATTTAAAGAGTCTAATAATATTTTATTTTATTTTTTCTCCCTCTCTTTATAAACCAAACAAAGAAAAACTTATTTTTCCTCCTCTCCCCTCCTTTCATCTCAAATAAAACCAATCAAAGAAATTTTATTTTTCTTTTTCTGTCCGTTAAAATCCCTCCCCTCCCTTCCCCTTCTCTCAGTTGAACCAAACACTAAAGTATATATATGTGGATTTTATTTCATCTGCTGTCTCTCTTTTCTGAATGATCAAGTGGGAATGCCAATTTGACCGAATTGGAATGTGAACACCCCAAGATTGGGGTCGTGCAGTCCAGGACACAGTTTCCATAGGAACTTGGTCTGTCCATATATGATTTTGATTATATTTACGAGTTTATTCTTGTCAACATACTGTATATTTTATTTTGCATTCAGAATTCTTGAACGAGTCTGCTTTTTGGTACATTAATTAGATTATGCAAGATAATACTCACTTTGTTCTTTCTTAATAGGATATTTGATTGCACATAGCTCAATTAATTACTGCAAATGGTTCAGCCTTGTGGCCGCGCTGCTTATGGAAAACAACTATCAAGTATTGACATCTCTTTTGCAGGTCTGACATGAATAAAGATCAGATGATCGTAGAGCTTTCATTGAAAACTAAAGTACTTTTTTGGGGCGGTGCTCTTCTTGGTTCAATGTCACTTGGGATTCTTGGCTACGCTGTTGTGAGGTATGCTGTCTTACTTTACCAGTCAATTTTTCTTTCTTTTTTTCTAATTGTTGTGGGTAAATTTTGGAGGGAAAAAAACATGTTGAGAATAGTGTTGATAGAAGTAAATAGTCTTTCTTGGTATGATGAACTTCTATTGTCATGACTAATTTGTATTAGAGAAGCTGTCTCATTTAGTTGGCATTTGATGCCCTTTTCCCCTCTACAACAATTAAAATAGTAGAAATGCAATCGAATTTTTGATAGTTTTGTTGGGCTGAAGTTTATTTTCAGTCATCTAAGATATACCATTGTTTTTAGGAACTGGAATAAGTGGAAACAGTGGAGGCAACAGAGGCAGCTTCAGCAGCAAAGGCAAGCCTTCAGTGGTGATGCTGATTCTCAGATTGCAGAAGATGACGATATGGATGTTCCAGATGGACAATTGTGTGTTATATGCTTGATGAGGAGAAGGCGCTCTGTTTTTATTCCCTGCGGTCATCTTGTGTGTTGCCATGGTTGTGCTGTATCAGTTGAACGAGAAGTGACACCTAAGTGTCCTGTTTGTCGGCAGGAAATTCGTACTTCAGTACGCATATTTGAATCTTGAGCTGGCAGTGACGGTTTCTTGGTTAATTGCAGCAGGAGTCTGGCACTGCTGAAACACACTTGGTCTGGTCAACAGAATGATTGATTTGATGGAGATCTTGGGTTTAGGAAGACCCTACCTTGTCTCCTTTTTCCTGTGAAATTCATGTGAATATATTTGGTGTATATATTTTATTATGACTCAATAGGTTGGTTGGAACCTCCCTTCTGGTAGAACGAATTTTTTTTTGGGTAACTTGTTATATTTTGAACCTTAGGCACAGTAATGGTCCTATGTGCGTTGTATACAGAGGATTCAATTTGCCCCAGAAGAAGAATGAAACCCTGAAAGGATCGCTGTGCATTATAATTTTTTGCTTACTAAGCTTCCTGGGAATTCTTAAATGGCCCCTGCGTCCTGTGATTTGTTTGGTGAGACTTATTTTTCTATCAGCTAAGATGTATAATGACACGTTTCTAATTAATAGAAGATGATATTTAGTTTGATTATTTTGGTCTTAAGAAAACATTCTGGTTCAAGATTTGAATGTTCAATTCAAAGCAGGTCCAGAATTTGCATCTGACAGATGGGAATCTTCAGGTAATAGCTGGTTTCTATGCTATGAAGATTAACGAATGAAAATGGTGGACTAGGTCTTCAGTCTCCAGTGCAATATCCGTTCAAATTATGATCTACCTCCAGATATTTTAACCGAAAAAGTACCAGTTGCTAAACTCTGAAACAACTGCAATCTACTCTGTAAAAGCTATGAAGCATAATCAAATACAACAGACGTAAGAATGTGCAGTCTCTGGTTATCTTACAAATAATGTTATAATCAAGAACCCTAGAGCCGCGTTGTCAATGCTGAGCCTGATCCACCCTTGTCGTTCCCTCCCAGCTTCCACAAGGTACAGAAAGAAACTGGCAGCCCCTTCCACCATAGTCCCACACTGGTATTGTTCTCTTCTGCTTTCATCTCCCAATTATTATCATACTTCCTCAACAAAGCTCGAGCTCCATCAATGGCGTCCTCTCCAAATATCTCCCCCACAAACCCTGCTTCTTTCATTCTCTCACACCATTTCTCTTTCCCTTCATTCATCTCTCTCTGGTTTGTCAACGCTTTTGCAGCCTCCCCCTCCATTAGTCTCCTTTCCTCGCTCTCCCTGCCCTTGAACGCTGAGCTTATTGAATCCAAGAACTTCCACAGGAACTCCACTCTTCTAGCAAAGCCTGTAGCAAAATTCCCACAACTGTTGCAGCAACATTCCATGTTGTTCTCGCTTAGTATCACCCCCTTGGGCTCCATGTTCCTCAGTACCTTCAGAAACTCACTTCGTTCATCAGGAGCGTTATGATTCAGATGGTGGAGCCTAAACTGTGCACAAACAATAAAGGTTTCATCCGGCGAGGCATTAAGAATCTGGGTGTTCAGATTCTGTAATAGATGACTATCGAGCTTGTTTATCTGTAAATTAATATTCATAGACTTGGCAAAACCAAGAAGCCTAGAAGAGAAGTTGTCAACAGGTGGACCTATCGAAAATGGGGTCTCCATGTTTTGGTCCTTCTCAGAGGAGGCATTGACCACTGTGAGGCGAACCAGAGGAGGAGGTCCACCGGGTCGGCGAGTCAAAGCCTCTAGAAATGTTGGCCATTGAAAGCCATGAGAAACCCCAATGTCAAGGATGTGAAGGGTATGTGAAGAACTATTTGGTTCTTCAGCAAGAATTTGCAGAATGGAAGCATTTGCTATGTTATTAGGAAAGGAAAACCAGGGGCTAACCTCATAGAACTTGAGCAGTGATCGTTGGAAGAATCTTGGGTCTGTAGAAGCAAAATTAATAGGCCCTGCAGAGGCAGAGGAGGAAGAAAAGGTAGTGGAAGAAGATAAATGGTGTGTCAGTGCCCGGAGACCGTGGGCAGCAAGTCGGTGGTTGGCATCGCCAGTGGTCGAGGCGAGCTCATGGAGAACATATAAGAGGTGCTGCACACGATTCAGATTCCCTGCAGCCATGGCTACAGCACAAGGATTCAGCAACTGCTCAGCCCACCTCCCTTCCTTGTTATTACCGTTATTACAGTTATTTCCGTTGGCCTTGGCAGAACCTTTCTTGTTCCCAGCAGGTTTCTTAACCACCGTCCCTTCAATAACTGCATCTCCTCCATTGTCAACTTCACTCGTTGGACGGCTCTTACTTTTCTTGGACTTATGATTCTGAGATGGTTTGAGACATAAATCATCAGAGGCATTTCTTTTCTTTGGCAGATCAGAAGGTGGTGAATTATTAGAACAATTATAAGGCTCAGTGGGAGTTGCGCTGGTACTGATAGCAGCAGAAATGGTGGTGGTGGTGACATAAGGAGAACCGGGAGCAACATCAATTTGGTATTGTTGGCCTATGTCTTGGCCCTGACCCCACAATTGATAATCTTCGATGCCACCTGGGTTATAAGGATCATCCAAGAATGATGAGAAGAAAGAAACAGAACCTTCGAGCCAGTCTAGGATGTGATCTGATGCTGAGTTTGGTTCCATGGTCATTGTGCTGACAAGGAACCTGAGAGATGGAAAGAAAGATTGAAGGGAATGAAGGGTTTGAAGATGGTAGTAGTTTTGGATCATTGACCAAAGAGGAGGAGGGAGGACAGAGACAGGTGGCTTTAATTTGATTTGTTTTTTCTTTTTCAAGAGAAAAATGGTTTCAAAATGAAGAATGGGATAGAGATGTTTCGTGAAAGAGACAAGACAGGGCATTTTCTAAATGTTCGTGTGCTGTTGGTTTTGGAGGATGTGATGTTTTATTTAAGGTTGTTTAGTTTACATAGGCGAGTAGGAAACGATGTCTCTTCTTTGTCTTGGGTGGCTAACTTATTATTTTAGGATTGGACAGAGGAATTGCTTTGTGAGTTGAGGGGCGTGATGGATTGTTTTTAAACTATTTTGAATCTGAAGGGACGGCAGACGATATTTGACTAATTGCAAAAGTTCTTGTTTTTGTCTGGCAAGGCTTCTGCAGTTCAACACTCTTTGCGATGTGTTTTGTTGTTGAAACCATTTGGCTCTTTCCTTTCTTTTCTTTTTATTTTATTCTTAATTTTGCCCCCATTTTCTCTGAACTATGAGTAGGTGCATATGATTCTAATTATAATTTCAATGATTGTCCCACGAAAAACATGCAGCGAACTACTGTCCTCCCATGAACTGGTTGCTGCAACTATCAGTTTGGTTTTGCAACAACAATAGATCATACTAAACCTGATCACGTTGTCTCACTTAATATAATCTCAACTTGGAGGACATGAATTTCCACATGAAGACTTTGATGTGCTAGAATTCACGGGATGAACCAATAAACCTTAAATAATCCCATGGGTTATGAATTTGAAATCATTATATAGTGATCCAAGGCTGCCCTTAATTACAACTTGGTAATTGTTGGAAAATGAAAGCCCACATATAAATTTCAACATGGTATCAGAGCTAAAACTTAACAATACCGAAAGATTCAAAAAGGCCTGTAATGTGAAAGAAAAAAAAAGGACCAAAATAGACCTGTGGCCTCTGAGATTATCAAAGAATACAAGTCCAAACCAAAAAAAAGAAAAACTTAAAATTTTTGAGACTTAAAAAATACAAGCCCAAACAATAAAGATAAGTCTCAATTAAAACATGCCAAATGAACTCGAGGGAGAGTGTTGAAAAATGAAAGCTCACGTACAAATTTTAACAGTAATCTACAGTTTCTTACATTCCGTAATCTCTATTTTTCTTTGAAGAATCCGGAGTTCAAATTTTTGTTTGTTTGTGCTGTCATTGAGGAAACGTGATGCTCACTCTTGCCAATAATTGCAGCCCTGCCCTCCACTTTTAAGTGCCCATTTTCTCTTAGTTAATAACAACGTTTTTATGAACGAAGAAAAAAGAAAAGGTTCAAAATTCTTGCAGTTCTGCTGCTATAAATACAATTCCCGTTGAACTTCTTGTTAAGCTTCGGTGCCTTTGTGCTTTCCTTCACTACAAAACAGTGCAAGACTGTTACTATAAACACTTTTGTGGCCTAGCTTTGGATGAAATTCTTAACTGCCAATATGTTGTCCAGTGTCTTCTCAAAAAAGAAACAAAGCTATAATATAATAGAAAGTCAATGAGGTTTTAGTCCTTTTATACTTTATTTTTTATAGTTTATTTGTAATTTTGATTCTTTTATCTATATATAGATCAATTTAGTTTATAATTTTAGTAAAAGAATTTATGTCCTCTAATTCTAATTACCACAATCTAGTCAATCTGATTATTTTAAGAAATAATAAATAATAATTTTACTTAATATTTACTTAACCGAATTAGTAGGCTAATTATCCGTTAATTATTAATTAATTTTTTGATTCCTCTAAGCTAATAAGTAGAATATTAATATGATTTTGTTGAAGTTAAATATTGTATGAATAAACTAAAGTGACAATATTACTTTAATTAAAATAACAAATTTTAATTATTTTAATTTGACAATTCAATTAAAGAAATTAGAAGTTGGCCAAAAAAATTGAAGAAATTAGAAGTATAATTAAACCTTTAATTTTCCTCCAGGTACGTTTCAAATAAAAATGATAGCCCTATAGAACTATATGTGGTGACTGGTGAGGCGACTATTCAAATAGACCCATGACAACAAAAATACTATAGCTAACTTTAAAAATGAAATACCAATAAAATGAAATTGCAGCTCAGCGTAGCGTTGACATGCACAGTAATCCTCAATCATTCCAAATTGGATAAGATATGCCAGCCCTTCAAACGGTATATTGGGATTGAAACAGAACCAAAGAGAACACCGATATACACTAACACAGATAGTGTTACAGAACATATATATGAACAAACACACAAATTTATTACTAACATTTATCTGAAAATTCAGTGACAATGAGATCAGATTTGAACCAAATCTAACGAAGAATGAAAAACAAAAAATGCAAGACATTAAATGTCGATAAACAACAATTCATTCATTACTAACAAGCTAGGCAGCTAGTTAGCCGGTGCCACCAAGAACGGCCTTAAGCTTCTTCACTTGGGCATCATCAAGGAAAGTGACCTTCTCCACTAACGCAGAAGGCAAGTTACTAGCAAACAAAGCAAAATCAAGGATTTGCAGGCCAGGGTTTGCACTACTGAAAGAAATAAAAGCAATGGCTTTGTTTCCACCCGCATTTATTTGAAAGTGCAATAGCCCTTGTGGGAAAACCATAATCTCTCCCTTCTTAAGCGTCTTCAGATAAACTGCGTTAGCTGATGATATAAACCCAGCCAAGATATGACCTTGAACCACTACCAGAAGCTCAGAGGCACCTGGGTGAGTGTGGAGTGGGATTACACCAGCAGGTGCTAGGTCTAACCTGCCTGCAGAAATACCAAGCCCATTAACGCCTGGGAATTGACCCACAAATGCAGGACTAACTGCAGCTTTGATGATATTTGTGGTGTTTCCAGATTTGACTAAGCCAGAGAAAACGAAGTCATCTGCTGTTACAATAGCAGGTGGCTTGCAAGGATAGCCTGAAGGGCCATCTGGGGCCTTAAGATCTGCTACGCAGAAGTCTTGGACAGAAGCAAGGGAAGTGGATAAGAGTAGAGGGAGGAGGAAGAGAATGTGAAGCATCTTGGCCTTGGGAGTTTGGTGTGATTGGTTGGGTAGTTCTCTAATGGTATATATAAGGGTTGTTCTTACAAGTTGGATATGACATGCAGTAGATGATGCCAAATGCCTAACAGTAAAGAGCTATGCCCACCAATTATGGGATTGTAAAGGGCATTAAATTCTGATAAGGTCCCCTTTAACTTCACACACAAGATTAAAAAAAAGTGATTAATCTAACTATAAAAGAAAATCTAAATATATCAAGTACACTCTTCACAAAGACCCAATTTCTCTCATGTTGATATAATTTTTTTATAATTAGTTTGTTTACTTATTTTTTATATACCAACATCTAAGAATCTTCTTAAATCATTGGGAGAGTAGGAATGTTAAATTAAACTAATCATAAAAAGCCATATATGTATGTCAGGTAAAATTTTCAAGAAAATTCACCTCTCTTTTTTGGTAATTTGTTTAGTCTACTTTTTTTTTTTTAGTCCGAGTTTACTCATGATTGGCACATTGGGTTAGAAAGGCATACCTTAATCAGATGATAAAATTTTGGTCTGACTATTTTGCTAACTATAAATGTTTATTGTAGGGATCATATTATATTGACACTGCTGGGAACTTGTTGCTAATGCTTAAAACATATCAATAAATCTACATGAAGTTAACGACAAGAAAGTGTTCTGTCAAGCAAGCCATAATCAAAATGTTGCCCAGAAAAGTGCAACTCTTTTCCTTAATTTTGGAGAAGAGAAGATGTTTTTCAGAGTGCTAAATTACAAACAAATGGCAAGAAAGGGACGGTAATTCCTATGTGGTCCAATGTCACATGGGAAGAGGGAGAATAAGCACATAAACAGACATTTTGACAGCTAAATGCCTTGATGTGCTTTCAAAAGGAACCATGGAAATGTGTGGATACGAGGAAAACCCATCCTGCTAAGATATGTTGGCATGCAGCAGCACCCCACATATTTAGACTAATCAGAGACTGTATAACTAAAGGATGCCAAGGAAGAAAACTAAAATGGGCATGAACGTATTAGATACCAATAACCTTTAAAAACAATTGGGTACAACGGTGAGAGGACAAGTGCTCTTGGATGTGGTTGAGGTTATGTACAGGTTAGAGGATATAAGCATACAGCTCCTTTATTAGCATACCAAATAACTAGTTGGTTTAGGCCCATGACACCGTATAACTTAGTATTTGACACTTGGACACGATAAATGATATCTAGACATTTTATATTTTATCATATTACAGTGTTTATATTTTATTTTATATATTATGTTAGTGTTTGTATTTTTTAATTATATTCAGATGTGTTGATAGTTTTCATATTACCTCAATAAACTAGTTAGTTTAGACTTCTAAACTACTAATTGAAGCCCAACTTTTTTTTTTTTAGTTTATGTCTTTGACATTTTTGTAGAGATATCCTCAGAGACAAGGTGGAAATAAGCAAAGTATTGCAAAATTAGGTCCAGTAGTTTGTGCAGGGATGCCTTGCTCAGATGCTAGGCCTAGGTGACGTTTCTTATTTACTATTCATTGTAATTAATACTGTACCGGTCTAACCATGAGCGAGCTTTTTCCTGGGATTCCTTTGTACATTCTGCTTTGGAATTTATTGGAAGCTAAATTGTCTTTGATGCAAAATGAATGATTGTTCTGCGTCATGCTCATGCCCATTTTCCTCCTCCATGTTCTGCAGTTTCACTGTTTCAAACAGTTTCATATATGCCAATACTGTCATGTTGCTTCATAAATTCTTTTCGAAAGAGAAAAGAAAGAGCAAAATAAAAGTTGGGGTTGTGTTTTACTGGGACGCCAATATGGACAACAAATGAACAAAGTACAAAAGATCCTATGAAAAATGGAAGACAGCAAAAAGAAAAAAAAAACCATACTCATATAACATCATGTTTCCCTAGCTAAGAAATATGGGCAGTATACAGAACTTGACACAAACACAAACACTATTAAGAAAAAATATTTATATATAATTTAAAATATTATGTCATATTTTATATTAATATTTAATTTAAACAATATTACTTTATAGTGTTTGTGCTTAGTTGATCTATTATATGAATAAAAAGTCACTCCTAAGTGACCATCGGCTTATAAAGTCTTTTGGTGAGTCCAAGGCATACTAAAAAAAGCAAAGGGCAGCTTTCAAGTCTTGAGAAGTAAAGAAAGAATTTCTCATTCCACAATGGGAGGAAAAGAGTAGGTAGGGACATTAGGGAAAGCCACCATCAGATGGTGAATAGGAAGGGACCTTTAATTAAGGACTGTAAGTGTAAGCTTTAGGACTGAGCCTCCTCCCACGGCTCTTGTAAAGCCTAAATGAAATATAGATTACAGTGCATATAGTTTAATCAAATTTAGAATACCAAATAGCAAGCTCCGGAGGAAACATATAGACATGAAAATTTTCAGTTTGTAGAGGGTTTTCAGATATTTCCTATAATACACAAACGATTATATTCATATAGATGCAATTTTACTAAACAAGTTCCGTGCTGGGAACTAGCAATAGTAAATAACAACAAAAGAAGACTATGATGGTGATGATTATCATTCTGATGATGTTTGTAAAATTGCATCACGCAGCACAAATCCTAATACTTCACTGAGCTTAGGGAATATGAGCTTGACCATTCTATTTTCACGTAAGTATATATATCCTAACCACAACGAGTGAATTTTACCTTTACATGTTATTGACTTGACCTGCGAAAATCTAACGTTTCCAACTATCATTAAGTGGTCAAACGTTCTATCTTGTTGTTGCCCCCATTTTTTTAAGAAAAATGAACCTTCATTCATATTTCAATAATCTTAAAAAACATTTTTATAATAAAATTACTCATAAATTTTTATCTAATAATTTAAACTTTTAAATTGAATTGCAATCCTTCTATTAAAAGAAGGGAGAACAAGAGGGCGTAATATATGGCAGGTTTGGCACTTCACTTGCATTCCATGGCCCCATTTTTATTTTTATTTTCACTTCAACTCATGTTCGTTCTTGAATTTCTCTGAATATTCAGGGACAACAGTTTTTATATTTTGCCTTAACTAGTAGGCATTAAAACAGAAAAAATTTCAGGCAAAATATAAAAACTGTTGTCGCTGATTTGATCAAACCCAGTTCATAATAATAGTTTATGTTAAATAAAAATCATACAAGTCAGGAACCGCAAAGACTAGTCTGAACCCAGTCAAAAAAAAATCCCAGGTGAGGTATAGACCTACTGTGAACCTGCAACAAGTCAGGCAGCAAATGCTTCACAGAGAAAGCTGAGTGTGACTAGCTAGTATGGAAAGAGATGTGCTCTGCTCAAAGGGAAATGCAAGAGTGGAAATTTTGGGGTTAATGAATGAGAAAGGGTCAGTTAGGTGGTGGCACAATAAAGGAGGAGAGCATGTGTTATGGGGCAGAGCAACACAGTAGTGTGAACAGTTTTAACCTCAGAGTGCACTTTCCTGACACTCTCCTGCCAACTTGCCAGTGAGAAAGACAAGTGCTTTCAATTGCAAACAGACAAGTCCGAACCTCCCTCTACCCAATAGTCTTTTAAGTTTTAACTGCACTGTCTCAACCTTCCCTATTCAACAAAAAATTGAAAGAATAAAGAAAAAGAAAGAGAAATACTTAATTCTTTCACCTACTTTCATTTGTAGAGATTAAAAAAAATATTGCCACACTTGAAATATTTTCATGATGATTAGTTACCACAAAACTGGGAGTTTACACTTCCAAGAATCTAAAAAGGGTTAAAAGAAGAGTTTTTTTTTTAAATTATCTGGAAAAAATTTAATTTCGGACAATAATTAAAAAACCTTGAAGGGAATATTACTTAATCATACTTCAATGACCACCTTTAATTACTAATAATATCAAGGGGAAAAAGTATGATACGCAAATGTTGTTGTTATAGTAACAAATAATTAAATGAGGAAACATTGAAAGGGTTATGATGATGGTACCCAAAGAGACCTGGAGGCCAAATTGACTGTAACCCAATATCTACTTAGATGATGAAAGTGAGGGGGAAAAAAGTAAAAGGGAAAAGCATCAATCCGTACCAACCAAAAGCAGGTTTCAGCTCTAGCTATGGCCTTCATATCTATGAAAGAGATCATGCCACACATACTAAGCCAAAAAAAGATTTCAAAATGACACGTACGAGTCTTCTCTTACTCAAAAAGTTACCATACCCTCGGATTGATTACTAAAGAGATTGCTATTGCTACTATAGCCACTTCACAACATAATCAGATGGCACTATTTTCCAGGACTGTGATGGGGTGGAGACAACAGAACCAAAGGAGCATGCACTAACCCGCATTTTCAATTTATTTTTTTCTTATTTTCCTTTGTACAGTTGTTTATGAATTTCTGTAAAGATGTCAGAGACAAAGAAAAAAAACAGAAGCAGCAGAGGTGCAGTCACAATAAGAACAGACTCCCTCACTCACTCACCCATTCCAGCACACAGAGAAATAGAGAGGAGGTGGCAGTACTAAGCCAGAACAAGTATCATCAAGGGCATCAGTATGATCCATGCACAGGAGAAGATTCTGCAAAAAACATGCCCTTGAAAAACTATCACACCCCGACTAGAACCAATCCCCTCTCTTTTCTGTCTTTGAAATCTCTTTAAGCTGTTCTTTTATCAGTATTTCCTTAGAGAAACTTATATTCTTCTCTTTTGTCTCAAGAATGATGAGTGCAAGAAATAGGTCCCCTTTCACAGCTACTCAGTGGCAAGAACTTGAACAACAAGCTCTTATTTTCAAATACATGGTCTCAGGGACCCCAGTCCCTCCTGATCTCATCTACTCTGTTAAAAGAAGTCTAGAGACTTCTATATCTTCAAGACTCTTCCCTCAGCATCCAAGTAAGCATGATGCATATTTCTTTCTATTGTTTTAAGCTTATGTTTCATTTTATTTATATATACGCACTTGGTTACTTTTATATGTCTTTTCTTTTTTATTGAGGGACAAGTAAAAATTAGAGTCTGGTTTTGTCATAACCCTGGCTGCAGTTGGATTGGGATGTTTTGAAATGGGTTTTGGCAGAAAAGTAGACCCAGAGCCAGGAAGGTGCAGAAGAACAGATGGCAAGAAATGGAGATGCTCAAAGGAAGCATTTCCAGACTCTAAGTACTGTGAAAAACACATGCACAGAGGCAGAAACCGTTCAAGAAAGCCTGTGGAAGTTTCTTCAACAGCAAGCACTACCACCGCAAACACCTCTCAAGCAATCTCATCATATAACAGAAGCCTTTCCATCAGCAATAACCCCAATACTCCCTCAAACTCTTCTTTCCCTTTCTCTCCAATGTTGTCATCATGTATGGCCTCTGAATCCCATCAGTCCTATTCCCATCCTTACCAAAATTCTTCTCTCAATCCCTTCTTTTACACCCACTCAACCTCTTCTAGACCTCCTGATTCTGATTTTTCATCTCAAAATAACACTACCCACCAACTATTTTTGGACTCTGGGTCTTATTCTCAGGATGAAAAAGATTATAGGTTTGTGCAAAACAAAAAGTTGACAACTTTTTCTTGCTTTGTAGTTCTTTTTATTGGTTAGATGACTTTAACTTCGTTGTTGCCAGCAGGCATATTCATGGAATGAGAGAGGATGTTGATGAGAGAGAGTTTTTCCCAGAAGCTTCAGGGACTGCTCGAAGCTATCCTGACTCATATCAACAATTATCTATGGGCTCCTACAAATCCTACTCAAACTCCCACTTTGAAAACATCAGTGATAGTCCTAGACAACAAGAGCAGCATTGTTTTGTTCTAGGCACTGACTTCAAATCACCAAGACCCAGCAAAAGTGATCAGAAAGAAACTGAGACTACCCAGAGGCCACTTCACCACTTTTTTGGGGAGTGGTCACCAAAGAACACAGATTCTTGGCTTGATCTTGCTTCCAATTCCAGAATCCCCACTGGTGATGATATATACGATCATCTTGTTTGCTTCCTATAATTCATTATTGTGCCTGGTGATGATATATTCGACCATCTTGTTTGCTTCCTATAATTCATTATTGTGCCTGTTCTTTACTTTTTATACTTATTTAGCCTCTTTTTGCTTGGCAGATGAATGAGTTTTAATTATGTGTTAGTGGATACGGCCAAGACAGAGTTGCTGATAAGGAGATCACTGAATGTTTTGTGGCTAGGGAAGGTTTCTTTGGGTAAAGGGTGTGGCCTTATCGAGTTATGTAGGGGGCCACACCAGGATTTGTATCTTTGCTTTTTCTTGATATTTATATTCTTTCTTCCCCTTGAAGAAAACATGTCTCATATCTGCACACTTTGTTGTTTGACTGGGAAAGCAGCTTCGGAAGTAGTTCTGCATTGTGCTTTCCAATGGGTGGTAGGCTCTATAGTTTCTGGTTATTCTAACTATATTTTTGGACCCAAAGAGAAAATGCCATACCACTAGAAGGGACACACACCCACAACAAAATTACTAAAATGACTGCCTCTTATTGTTATAATAAATATTAGTGTTAAATTCTTGACTTCTTATTTCTAAAAAATAAAAACAGTGCATCTTTCTGTTGAACCCGCCGTCTTATTAGTTTTGGTGACATTCTATTAACTCCTTATATCTGAGAGGATAGTATGTAAATGTCCCCAAAAAAAAGAAGAAAAAAAAGAGAGAAAAGAGAGTATGTGATAATTTCTAATCAAATATCACCAAAAACAATATTTTTTTCAAGTCAAAACAATGTACTATTTATGTAATTTCCCCCTTTTCTTCAGTGCTGGCAACTCTCGCCTTTTACTAATCGCAAGTTCAACGTTGATTCAGTCTCATTTGGAGAAGTCATTGTTGTCAAAGAAGCTGTGTTTTTAGGCCAATCTCTAGACGTGCAAAATGTTCCTTTTGAATTAGATTGCAGATAGCCTATTCAAGGGGAAGGCTATCATGTATTCATACAAAGCTTAATATATTTATGTTACTAAGCTTCATACTACTACCCATCTTTAGCCACGGATATGTATCATAATCTCACCGTATGCAATGGTTCAATGGAATTTTGCCAATTTAGGGTATCGTATGCAATAATTGAGGTTTCAGGACATTTCAATACAACCTCTGGAACGTCTTTTCCACTTTCCTTTAATGGGTACACAGCTTGCATTGAATTGGAAAGCCTAAGCTCCTGGCTGTCCCAACATAATCCTCTGAGTTTTTGAAAATGAGGATAGAAAATAGCTTCAGTTAATCTATATATATAGTTTTTTGTTATGTATTTTAAAATTACAACAATCTTTCACTGCTTCTCTTGTCTTTGTGCCTATAGTTCAATCCCCAAAACTAAAAATTAAATAAGTATAGCCTAAAAGGGGATCGAAAAGAGAGGCGTATAAGATATAAAATGGGAAGATTATTTTTTTCGGTACTTCTATATTTAGAAGAGTTAGAAATGAAATTATTGTATATTTCTTGTGTTCTGATAAGCCTAGAGTATATCCACGATACCAAGTAGAGATAAAAACAAAGAATCTTTCTCATAAAAGCAAGAAACTATTCAACCTTGTGTTCCAGTCCCTAGCTTTCCACCTAACACTTGAGCAAAGTTTGAAAGCATATTTAAAAAAAACATAGCTACATTACCCAATCCTTTGATTCCCCAGAGAATACTTAGAATTACCACTGCTTAGCTTTGAATTGACCTCTTTCTTGCCATTATTAATGCCAACTGTTGTTCAGAGCTTTCAAATTTTCTAGATTTTGTCCATGCATTTACACCACAAAGATGATCAAACATGGAAGATGTGGATAATATAAGACTCGCCTTGCCTACAATGTTTCCACCTGCCTGCATCAAGGAAAGTCCCATGAACAGAAAAACTAAAGGGAATGAAAAAGGAAGCAAAACCATATAGCTCGTATCCCATTCACCCACATATCACTTAAGCTAACCCTAATTCGCACTCAATTCAGAATCAACTTTCATGGTAAACAGCATAAAACCAAATCCCGAGAAATAGGACAGAAGAACACATTACTCGGTGATAATTCAGGTATCTTTTATTAAAACAAATTTTGAAATGATGATGCACCAAAGACAGAAGAGCAAATTAATGTTAATAGAAATAGTCATGACAGACAGACTGACTGGCACTGCAAATGTGCATTTTCTCATCATTCACTGTATATAAATTTAAAGTCACATGTAGAAACAGGAATAACTCATTGAACTCATCAATTATTAATTTACTAACAGTTACGCGAATTACACTCAAATATTATACCATTTTTATTTCCTTTCTTATTGAAATTTCTCGACCAAAGTTCAAAAAGTCCAAACAAAAACTACAGAATGATGAAATCCACGATAAAAGCTCAACATGACCAACATTAATAGACTACTAAATGCTATATGGCAGAAAGTTTGAATCCTAATAGGTTAATTATTTACACCTTATCGCCTTAGAAATTCACAATAATTCCATGAGCATTTGGATACTTAAGAGCTATAGGAAATTAGGAGAGAAAACAAATAGAATTAATCCAACTTCAACTTCAACTTCAACTTCACATTGCATCTGGGAAGAAAATGTAATGATTGTTACACTACACATTGATGCTTCATTTGTTAATTTTAAAACAGATAAATGGGAACCCAGAAAGATAATCACAGAGAGCAGTGGCTAAAGGTACACACAAGACCATTTTCGAATGCAATTAGTGAATCATCTTTGCTAGACTGAGTTCAACTTCTTTAGATAGCATAGCAGAAATCAATCATGTTCAGTACCAAAAAAAAGAGCTTCAGTTAGTTAAATATCAGCAAACAGCTTTCTTTAGTATCAACAACTGAATAATTAACCACAATTGTAGTTATTATGTAAAACAAAGTCATAAAATTAGAAGCAGATAGAGCAAAACGCTAGGCAATATATAAACTGATATTGGGGAAAAAAGAATATTAGATTTTGTCATTGCTAGTCCTTCCAAGATTCCTAACACCATTGTACAGTGAACATACTAGAAAAAAATTAAAGGTAAAGAACCAAAGAGGAATAAGGGACTTCTTTTGATTATAAGCCGTGTACTTAAACTAAGGAGAAATGAGTAACAGCATAAGGAAAACGTCAACTAACAATATCAATATACACAACAACACGGAGGGCAGATATAGGGACAGCAATAATTCCACACTTCATATCTTTCAATCCTTGCTTTCTATGTTCTTGCCAGACTCGGGAGAATCTAGGCCGATATCCTGCCCCCAAACTGTTACGAATTCAGGAAAGAATTTCAATCCACCAACTTAAAAAGAATTGATAAGAAAACTCGCAGGGAAAATTTCAAGAACTAATTTCAAACGTGTCCTTAGTCTTTAAAAGTTGCCTTCTCTTGAATATTAAGAACCCAACAACACCAATCTGCATGATTGCCGCAATGCCCGCAAACACTAGCCCAATCTTCTTCCCTGCCTTCCTCTGGTGCGGGAGCGGTAGCGGGGGCGGGGGCGGGGGCCGCCTAGATTGGTGATTATTGGAGGTTGGCCGTGATCTTTTGGCCTTCGGTCTATGGTTCGGGGAAGCAGGATGCGGTCGTAGTGGAGAACGAGGTCTTGAAGGACGCGACGGTAGAGGGAGCGGCGACTGCGAAGGCGGAGGTGGGCGTGGTGGATGCGGTGCAGACGACAATACAATACCACCATTTTCTAGCTGGGACTCAACAAGAAAAGCATAAATGCTAAAGATAAAACCGAAAATTACTAAACCCGAGGTCGAAAATGCTGAATCCATGGTCGAAAATGCTATATCCATGAAACATCAATAAAAGGATTCTCTTTGTCAAGGATGATCAATATCTAAACTAGGGCTTTCAGGGATTTTCCCCATCTGAGAGTTTCCACCTTAGTTCCTTTTCGAATTCAGCTCTGAATGCGAAATCCTCCCAAAAGAACTGCTATTAATAGAGATTCTGCACACACGATCGCTTTGAATCTGGACCAGTCCAGCTCCCTCCTCCTTACAGAATTTGAAGAAATCAATCATAAGGGTTTGGCCCCCGAATCTGTGATTTGTTCCTCTTCTGCAGGGACCGAACAATCCCACACCCCCGAGATTTGGCACAAGAGTTCTAGGGTTTTGTTCTAATGCCCCAGAAAAGAAGCGGGACCTTGTTGAGAAGAACAAAGAAATGGGTCCAATAAGTAATCTGCGAAATGGTTGAAAGCTGAACAATTCAAACTCATTCACCAGCAATGTCCTTTATGTGATTGGTATTCCAGTCACAGTTGGAATGATGAAGAGAAACACTTGATAGTTGACGAAGGCATTGACTTGGACCCCTACGACGTAGTGGATTGAATTTCTGCGGGTATATCGACCCTCTCAAATGAGAAGGGGATTGCAGATGCAGGGAAAGGGGAAGAGAGAGAGAGAGAGTCTACGGAAGCTTGAATGGCCGGGCACTTGGGCTAATTTGGGCGTGTGATGAGCTAGCAAGATAGAATCTTCGGACCTGTGATGACATACGAAGACTCACAGAGGGGGAGGGCCAATTGGGAGAAAGAAGGGGTAGCTAAGACGTGGCAGTAGATGTGGGCCCAATCTTTGATTGTATGGGCCCATACAAAATTCAACCCCAAAAAAATCCTTCTTTATTCTACTTCATATCTATGATAAATCATGGGCTCTGTGATTATTTTGGGCTGGGCCTGGTTATACCAGCCCAAATATTACTTTTCATAATATTTGTAAATATGAATTTGTACTATATTTTATCACGGTTAAAAAATATTCTAACATTCTCACCATCTACTTTTTAGTCAATGGATGGCTTTTCTCTAATCATTTATATATCCTTATTTCCTAAAAATAAATTTATTTAATTAAATTGTCATCATTCTTTGTAATTTATTTTGGAGAGGTCAATTAATCCTTGCATATCTATTTACTAATTATTTAATTGATCTGCCTAAACCTATTGAAATGGAAATTTACACAAAAAATTTATTTTGAGTGATGATCAAGTTTTAAAATATTAATTACGCATAAAAATTTATTTTCTCTTATTCTTCTTGAAATCTTATACATAAACATATAGACAGAAGAGTAGATAACAAATAATATCATTAACAAAATTTTCTATGTTTTATAATTTTTGCAAGATTTAAATGCAGCTGATGATAGCATTCAAATAAAATTCTGTTTTATGCATAATTATAAAGATAGATATTATATTCCTTTCTCTTTTTTAACTAATTTATTTTGAAAATAAATTATTGTTTTAAACTTAAAGTTTAAGACAATAAACTGAAGGAGCTAGTTTAATAGTAGAAATAAACATATGATATATGGTTAAACCATCAGGCCAATCTTTGATGGATTGAAAAGATCAATTTTTTTAATTTACATCACAATTAGAGTGTTCTTAAATTTTATTTAAATTAATTAATTATTACAATTAATTTGTATCACTTTATCACAAAACTTGAAAAATAAAGACAAACAAACGATAGAGGGGTTAAAGCAACTCTTGAACTATATAGCTCCTATCAAAATAAAATATCAACATGTTATTAATAAATAAATAAAATAAAAAAATCGATTTGGGAGGCAATAAAATGGAGACAAAGAGTCTCCTCTCTCTTCTTCTATTGGGGTGAGTATCAAGTCAAATTAATCATATTACTTAATCTTATAGAATAACATTCAAATTAATTAATATTTAAATTTGAATAAAATTTTTATATCATTCACAAAATTTTGATTATATTAATTTGATTAAGTTAAACTTTTTTTAAAAAAAAACTCAACATGCTTGTTTAAATCTAAATTTTTTTTTTTAAAAAAATATGGTATAAATATAATGAATTTAATTTGATCAATTTGAAATAATTATTAATGAAGATGAATAGAATTTTGAGTTAAACAAAATGAGAGTAAATGAACGGAGAAGGAAAGAAATATGGGGCATGCCATGGAAATTGAGGCCACATTTCTTACGGTGCTTAAACTTCAGCTGCTGACCACAGGCACCCCCAGAATGCCGATTTATAGCAAACTTCTGTCCTCTTCCATTTGAAGGCATGGAAGAAACAAAGTATTTTTCATGTATTTATGTATCATTTTATAATTAATCTGATTTATTTATTTTTTTATTAGACTAAATCTACCTAAACTGAATATGAACATTTATATAAATATAAAGTACACGCAGTTGATAATTAATTTAATTTACCTACTTCTTATAAACAAAATATATCTAAAAATCTCTCCTCAGTTTTCGTACGTAATTGTCAACATTCTAAAACAAAATTATGGCTTCGTTTCTGGAAACAAAATGAGTAAATAATGTTGAGATGTGCTAGAATCTTGCATGTACGTTGAGAGATATAGTTTTTCCTTTTACAAGTCAAAAGGATTAGAAAAAGCTGGTGAATAATAGAGGGTGCTTGAGGGTTATTGCCTGCGTTCTATGTATCTCCAGCCATCATAAATCAAATCAATCAAAATTAAAGACGCAGAGCGAGTAATACCTAAAGCTCGTGAAAACCTTTTGATGGGTCCAAACTGTCAAACCAGCGTCATCTTCAAACTCGACCCCCCCCCCCCCAAGTTCTCTTACCTAAACCAAAACCACAAGACTACCAGCTAGCAAGGTAGGTAGCTGAAGAAAATACAGAAGAAGGCAGAAGCTAGAGTGTGTACGCAGTGTGAAGAGAAATGGGATATAGGGATATTGCCGAAAGCGTTCACATACGTGAACTGGTTGGAAATATAGGTTGGTAATGATGGAGACTTGTCCCTGCATGTTTAATTAAGCATCTTGTGTTTTGTCTTTTTCTGTGCGTTTTATGAGTTCTCACTCTCCCTCGCTGTCACCCTACACTTCTGTCCCCTCTACGCGCAATCTATCTCTAAATTTTCTCCTCTGCGAAGCAAAGAGCAACCCTCGTATTTCCGTACAATTTTATTTTATGATTTTTATTTATATTTATAATTCTGTTATTATTTCAATGTAGCATTAATTGGCTTTTTTTTTTAATATAAACTATTTGAATGACGCTAAAATAATTAAAATAATGTATTTTTAAATAAAAAAATTATGTGGTAGAACGTTATTACATGAATAAAATATAATTTTAATTATCAATGTCATTCAAATAATTCATTTTAAAAAAAGTGTCACGTTAAGGATTTAAATAATATTTTGTCAAAATAATTACAGCACTATTAATAAAAGAATAAAATTGTAATTTTTTTAAAAAAATAAAAGAGTAATATTATTTAATTTTTTTAAAAATAGAAATAATTAATTTAAAATATTAATAAAAATTAAAATATATTTAGTCCTTAAAAAATAATTGGAGATTAGCTCAACAAAAAATTAGTTCATTTGTAAAATAAAATCTTAAGAGTTCGTTGAATTTAAGGTCACTATTCTTTAAGTTATTAACTTATTATAATATTACAAAATTATCATTAACTCAGGATGTCAAAAAAATTGACCTAGCATATGCAGGTGATTAAAACTCAAAAAACAAAAGCAGAGTAAAAGTAACATAGAAAGGGTAGCCTAAAAATTTTTTTAACTCGAAAGTATAAAATAAAAATTTATGAATTATTTTTATTATATTCGTTTTTTCTATAAAAATTCGTTTGAGTTTAATTTTTTTTAATTATTTTTAAAAGATTGAGACTTGATAGAAATCAAATTCCATTTTAAATTATTATATCAAAATATGTTTTAGAATAATATTTATATGATTACATCAATATTTAAAATTTAACTCAATTAAATCATAAAAAAAAAATCAACTCAATTTTCAAAAGATTAAATTTGTGCAAAACATATACTTTTAAGAGTTAAAAGGAAGAGCGGTGGGACCAAGTGCGAAGAAAAGTTGCTGCAAAGTTAAACGAAGGACACAGTGAAGTAAGGGGCACGCAATTTAAGGCACCATTCCCCCCTCACTGTGGATGTTGACTACTCCATCGAATGGATGGATGTTTGGACTCTCTCTCTCTCTATGACGAGAGTCAAAGGGGTGTTTCCTCAGATTTTATTTGACTTTTACGGGTTGTGCGCACCGTCCCCAGCGGTGTATTTTAGCAGACCTACGGTGGGACAGACACGGCTTTACGCCTTTGCTTTGTCGCACAGTGATTCCATGTTGCAGTGCCGTACTAGACTTTGTAGTCGCCCTTCCCCACTCATCGCTCATTAATTCTCGTCCTAGGGTATCCGACAGCTTACGATGATAAATAATTTAATAAAAATAAGAATACTATAACTAAATGTGAATGAAGTGGTCAGTAAATTTATGATTTAAATCATAAATAAATTTAAATTTTGTAATTTAAAAAAATTATGTAATATTAAGATTTTAAATTTATAAAAAATATCAATATTCTAAAAAAAATTAATTATATATCATAAGAATTGTACAAAGGTGAACAATATTTCTTTTTATAATAAAAAAATTGAATTCTTAAGTTCTTAATTATCATTATAAAAATGCCAAATATTCAACATCAAACAACCCACTGCTATTAGTTAAAAAAATATTAATTAACAAGGGCAGTAAAATTAGGAGAATTTCTCATTTGTCCATTTTTATTAGAATTTTCTTTTGTGCTTTTGCCTAGTGGTGCTAGTGTGTGATTGACCGTGTTTATTACACTTGTGAAATAATATAGTTGGATGTTTATTAATTGTTGAAATAATTTTATATTTTGAAAATTATTTTAGGAGAAACTTCAATTGCAGTCAATGGCTTTGATAATTTTAAGAAGGCAAAATATCTCTCTGTCCGTACGTGTCTTTTTTTGTCTTGATTGCAGAAGACAAAAAGTGTCCCCCAATGTATAATTTCATTTAATTTGCATGGCATGCCGAAATCAATTTTCCATAATGGTTCAAGACTGCCAATATTATCACACAAAGGTACCCAAATTATTTACCTACTTTTTTCGGGTGAACGGCGTTGCATTAACTAATTTATCTTTTCGGCTCAATTAAAAGAAATTTATAAATCAGATTCACAATAAAATTTATTGAGGTTTAAGCTTTAAAAATGAGCCTAGTCAAATTTTGAATTTTCATTATTAATACACATAATTGCACTTGTTGGCTTTCACCATTATTGCCATTATATTAATTCATTGGGTTAATTATTTAGCCACTTTGATTCATTCAGGATATAAAAGATAAGGATAATAATTGCGAAGATGAAGTAAAAGTAATGAGTTTGATACGTTTTTTAGAAACTAAAATTGTTGACATTTTAAAAAAGAGTTGATATTTAGTACATCATCAATAGATAATTTTTTATCTACCAACGGTGTTCAAATCGTATTATATGTCAGAGATAATTTTAAAAAATATTATTTTTGACATGTGTCACAATTTGGACACTATAGTTGGTGGATAAAAAATTGTCCACCAACGATAGATCAAATCATTTTTCTTTAAAAAATAAAATTTCAACAACATTATAAAATGATCCAAACAACTAGTTAGCCACTTTAAATTTGATCTTTATCTAAATATTGAACGATCGAAGCTTAAAATTGAATAGTCACTATAACGCCAACCCTACTTAACACTTGGAAGGAAATAAATATGAAACAAGATTTCCAGCTAAAATGTTGAGATCAAAAAACAAGAAGCCATAACATAACTATAATAGTCGTTCAATCCAGCCATATATCTAACCTAGTTTAATTTCCTATATGCTAAATTTGTGCCTAAAATCTGTTCCCTCTCATTCATTCCACAGAGCAAACACAGGAACTTGATTAACCAAACACAAATTCCCATTGTTTCCATCATATTTTGGTGCCTGAAGTGAGGAATGCCCATGCCCATAATCTCCACCACTCACTCCAAACTCAGTGGGTACTCCCAACGAGCACTTAGGGCTTTCTGGGTTCGAACCATTCTTGCGGCTGGATGACTCAGAAGCAATAATATTATTATTACTGGGACCATTCTCATCATTGCTGGGATACTTCCACACCATGTTGACCAATTCATCAGAACGTTCACCACTTGTTATGGCCAAAATGGGTTGTTGTTGTTGTTGTTGAGAAGGTGTGATGGATGAAGAATTGAAGGCCTCAGCGGTAGTATCTGATGAAGTAGTCTCCTTAGGAGAACGTTTAGCAAGGTCACCTCCAATTAGAGTGGAGCTTGAGCAAATCCTTTTCACATCGTACCTACTTATATCGAAGTTGGTCACTGCACTTGTCCCTCTGAACTTTATCGCTGCTATATCATATGCTTCAGCGGCTTCTTCTTGCGTGCCTATATATATAGCATTGTCATAAAACTATTCAAAAGAGACCAAAGATGAATACTTTTAAGCTTTTGCATGATTGTTTGAATCATTGAATTATTAAAAAGATAAAACAATTTTGAACTAATACCATATTCTCTTTTTTCTTTTGAAAGAAAAAAAATAGGAGATTTTCAGGCTTTTAACTTCAAGATAGAATGCATCGCAATTATTGAATCTCTTATTAATTAAAGCATATTGCTATTGACCAAAAAATATAATCTTTCAATTTCAATTTTTTAAAGATACTCTAATGATAAAATACAATATTTTTAAAAAATAAATGTTGTAAGATTATAACAAAATCATGTTCTTACGTATTAAACTAATTCAAAAACAAAATATATTACATATTATATCGATTATCACACACAAAATAAGATTTTTGTACTTTATTTTATTATTATATATATAGATACAGAATGCATATATAATCTCTAATGCACCTAAAGTAAAGGGTGATATACGTACTAAATGTACCCAGATACAAGTCTTTGTTACCGGCAACTCTTCCAATCCGAGCTTGCCACCTTCCATGTTGGTGGTGTCTGAAATGATAAGGAGAGGAGGAAAAATAGATAAAGGTTTCGCCTCCAATTACCTCACGTAAATTGAAAAGCTGAAATGGCAGTAAATAATGGAAAACTTTATTATTAATAACGATAAAGTTTACTGCTTTTTCGTCATACCTTGTCACACCTCTATACACAGACGCCCCTCTTGAAAATCCACTGCTCTTCCTGCCCAAGGGAACAAAAAGGACAATTTCTTCAGACATTAATTGAATATGGAGGGAAAAAGGAAAGAGGAAAGAGATCTTACTACCATATGCACATGGAAAGATATAATAGCTACCTTCTCAAATTGGCCACAAATTCTTGCCTTGTCATGTGCTTCGTCTCTTCAAGCTCCTTCTCGTAAGTGCTTGACTGTGCATTTAACACACCACCAAATGGAGAGTGGTTATAGCCTTATAGATACTAGATATAATGGTTCAAGCTGAGCCTAGAGAAGGAAAGATTTTTAAGTATATAATGCTTAATTTATTTAATCTTTTTAAATTTTTATTTTACTTTTATATGGTCTTTGGTTTTGTCTTTTTCTACTCTTCCAAAACGAAGGGCAAGATGTTATTCAGTGGAAAAAAGAGTGGAAGTCTGAGAAAGTTTACTGGGAAATTTATATGAGTTGTTGGACCCCAATACTTGAGCGCAGCTAAGTCATAAGCCCTTGCTGCTTTTTCTTCCTTGTCATAACCACCTAACAATAAAAGATATATCATTTACAAAAAAGGAATGAATCATTTTCAAAACAAAGCACATCTTCCAATGCTTCCTATTTTATCATCATGATATTTATAAGTGATCGTTATTATGGAAAACTGTAAGATCCGCAAAAATGGTAAAGAGTCAAAGAAGACACGCAAATGCGTAAGGAACGGTCAATCACCTACCGAGATAAACTGCACAGTGCACACAAAGAGTTGAAGCCGTGAAAGGATAAGAATCCAAGCAATGCATGAAAACAAATCGTTAGTAATTTAGTATTATTCTCTTTCATAATAAGAGAGAAGAAGAAACCAAAGAATAATATGAAAAGTTTAAGAGTATGTTTGGCTCTTGAAAATGCTCCGAAACTAGGATTTTTTTATACTCACCTTGCCTTCCTTTCCTTGTTTGCCCTTCTTTTCTGCAACTATTATCCCACAAATGGGCCTCATATCTCCCAGTCCATCTATGCCTAACAAATCCCATGAAATACAGAGGGAAAAGAGGAAAAAATAAAGAAAATATATGAGCTGAGTTTCCCACAAATGAACCCCTTGAAGAGCTATACAGTAGGCAAGCTACCTTGTAACACCACGGTATTGAGATGTTCTCTGCCCAAAAGTATCAATGGATTTGCGAGGTATTGATTCTCTAGCAAGAGATTTATCCAAAGATCGTTTGCGAGAATCATCATCCACTTGAACTGGGGAAATTGCACCCACCCCAATATATACACCAGGGCTCATAGTTAAAGACAGAGATTGATGAAAATTACACCCATTAGCTTCAGCAGAAGGTTTTCCATTAGAGAAGTGAGTTTGGTTCAGCAAAGACTTGTACATGCCATTGCTGGGAATTGGGTCTTGAGATTGAGGGTCATCACCGTATGCATGATGGAAAGATTGGAGTAAGGAAGAAGGGTTTGTGAGATTCTTGCCAGTTTCTGTCTCTGTGTTGGAATTGAAGCTCGGGGCTACATTAACATTGATTTTGGAAATATTAATGTTCGGAATTTGGTTTCTGTCCTGTTGGCAGTAGACTTTGGTTTCAGCGAGGGGAGAGTTTGAGTAACAACAACCCAAGAAATCTTCAAGCTTCGGACCTTCTTCATTTGAGTTTCCTCCAGATATTGCATTATCATATGTCCATTCTATATAGAGCAGCAGCCATCAATAAAATGTGAAAATCAAAACCCAGATATTCAAATTTGATTATTAATTCAAAAACATGAAGAAAGGGCAGAACAAAACTGCTTTAGCTGACATGCAAAAGGAAATAAGCAAAATACAGAAGAATACTCTGTAACTACTCAAGAGGCAAGATATCAAACACCTTTCAAACAGAGAGAGAAATACAAGTTCCTAGGAAAAATAGGAAAAGAACATATACTCAAATACTACAACATTGTTGGTTCCGAGGATGTAACACAAGTTTAATAATTTATATGGCCATGCAAGCAATACCTTCAACTACTGCAGAGTGCCTAAAAGCTTCAGCAACACAGAGAGAGCCATCAGAGCGCAAGGGGATAGACAAGTGAGGAGGAGGAGGAGTAGGAGGAAAGGTTCCACCATGGTCTTGGTTTTCTCTTCCAAACCTTGCATCAATATTCCTCAAGTGTGCAGTCGAACAGAAACCCAACCAATTGCTCATATTAACCACGCAAACCCACAACACTACCTTTCTTAAGAGAAACAATCTCGTTACTCCAAACAATATCTTTCCTTCCTGTCTGTCTCTGTCTGTGTCTCCCTCTAGAATCTGTATATCTTGTGTTTTCTCTATGCAAGTTGGGAATGTTGGAGTTGGAGCTCAAACTTCAAAGCTGGTAATGGTGGGGATGGAGTTGGAGTTCAATTTTCGATTTTTCTTGGTATCATAGTCATGATTTGAACTTGATTTCTTGTGGGTCTTCTAGGACTTTGATTGAATCTTTTGTTTTTTGTGTGCGCACAAGTGAAGGATGAAAATTGGAGACAATGTTCTGTCGTCTTATTATATTCTCAGCTCTATCTTTGTTTTGTAATAATAATAAAATAAAATAAAAAAGTGTTGGGTTCTGAGCCGTTCTTTCATTTCTTTCTCAGACTTCTGCAGAGGGGACCATGACATGTTGTAGAGACATACCGCAACCTCTCGAGCTATGATCAGGTACAAAATATTCACAATGCACTCCACCCTCAGCAGTACTCTTATTTTTTCTTCTTTAAAATTTTGAATATCATTATATAAAATATTAAAATATAATACTTATTTATTTTTATTTTATATTTATTAAAAAATTAATTCTAATTAATTATTAACACCTACTTTTATATTTGAAATTACTTATTATTTATCAAAAATAAAAATATTTATTAGATTTTGATCATTTTTAATTAATAATTCTATAAAACCTCGACAAATTTTTAAAAAAATTTAAAATAATTTTTTTTATCTTATTAATGTATTTATCATAGTTATATTTTTTTATTAAAAATATATACAAATATTTTTCAAAAATAAAAATAAAATAATTTTTTATTCTTTAATTAATATTTTTTTTACACAACATTTTTTTATTATAAAAAAATATGAAACTTTATTAAAAATAATATTATAATTTAACTTAAATATTTTAAAAACTTTTTATAAAAAATTAATCCCTCAAATTTTTCTACTTTCTTTCTATTTTCAATCAAACTTTTAAATCAATAAAGTTGGTATTTTGATAATCCAAAACATTTCATAATTATTTTGAAAATAAATTAAAAAAAAATTAAAGAAGTGTTATTTTATTTTTCTGTTATAAAATATATTTAATATATTTTAATTAAATTATAGCATATTTTTATTTTTAAAAAATATTTGTGTATAAATTTTTCAAAATAAAAATAAGGATAATATAATAAATGTATTAATTAATGTGAAATTTTTTTATTTTTTTTTAAATTGTATATATTTTTAAAATAGAAAAAAGAACTATATAATAAATATATTAATAGAAAATGAAAAAATTAATTTATTCTTATATTTTTTTTATAAAAAATAAAATTACTCATTATATTTTAACTAATAATCATTAAAAATATTTATGAATTATTTTTATATTTTTATAATTATTTTAATTCATATTAAAAAAACCAAAAGATTTAAAATTATGAGTAGAAATAATAATAAAATTATCATAAAAATGTAATTAATATTTTTTAAAAATTAAAAATTTCATAATTTTTAACTGATGTCATTATGTTATTTCAATATTTATCTATCAAACGTCGTACATTATCACCATATCAAGATCGAAGGCTTTTCTGGAGTCAATCAGAATGTGAACAGTCAGGATTCGAGACAAGGTAAAAGATAGTGTTTTGTTCGGACTTCGGAGCATTGGAGTGGGGGTTGCGCAGTCCACTACCAAGTTACGCAAATGCAAGTTGAGCTCCCCACTCTGCGGTGTACATTTACCGGCTGTGGGGTTGGAGTGAAAGATGTTGTTTGTTTAACCAAGGTATTAATTTTTTATTTATTAAAATGATTGAAATATTTTTATTTTTAAAATTATTAATATAAAATAAAATTATTAAAATGAAATAAAGTATTTATTAAAAAATTATATTATTTTATTTAAAATTATTATGTTATAAAATATTTAAATATAAATATTTTTATTTCGAATTGTTTTCGAGTTATTTCGATTAAAATATTCTTATTTTAAATTATTTTAATGAAAAAATATTAAATTAATTTAAAAAATAAAAAAATTGATAATTTAAAAATAGATGAAAGTAAGCATTACATCACATTCAATACTAAATTATTTCTACATCCAACAAAAAAAAAATACTAAGTTATTTTTTCTCATAAGTCGCAATATTTTTTTTATCTTTCTATTCTCCATTCTCATTTTCATGATATTATTTTTTTTCATTGTCTTTATTTTAAAGAGAATACTACAAAAATAATAAAAAGAAAGATTTGGAGACAACAATAGAGAAAGATATATAAGAGAGATACTGTCACATCCCTAATTTTAGTGCACATGAAATCCATATATCATGAACATATATTTTCTATAAATATAAATATGTCAATCCTTTATCAAGGAAACATATACATATAGATTTTCCCATACATATACCATATACAAATCAAGTACATATACATCAGAATACAGCAGAAACAAGGATCCTGTCTGTGACGTTCAGAGCAACTCTAGAGTACAAATATATTACAATATAAAACATTGAGAGCCTAGATACAATTTAGGCTCACCACTGAGGTACGACCTCTAGTCGATCTCTTGGTTGCTGGATCATACTCTGTGTCTTTATCTGAAAAATAGATCAACATCGTATAGTGAGTTTTACAACTCAGTGAACAGATAACACCCCCTATAACCTCTTAGGTCAATATATGGATATACTTTTCATTTCAAAGTTTCTCATATTGAAAAGTTACATTCAGGAGTACATTCATATGGGACCCGCATTTCAAAACATCTCAGTTCAAATCACATACAAATATATGTAACCACATATGATACAAATTGATCTTAAATCGAATTTAATATGCAATAAAAATCAATTCTTTTATATAATGCTCAAGTATGTCATAATTTTCAATATACTCAATAGATAAACATGGAATGTGAGTTCATCACCCTTCTGCCTCCTCACATTACCATAGTCACAATCACAATATGTAATCAGGGAATGTAAGTTCATCACCCTACTGCCTCCTCACATTACCACTGACTACAATTTCAATAGATTAACAGAGAATGTGAGTTCATCACCCTTCTGCCTCCTCACATTACCACTGTCATCATCACAATAGATAATTAGGGAATGTGAGTTCACCACCCTACTGCCTCCTCACATTACCACTAATACCACCTTCACAATACCGTCTCAAGCCATATAATCCTGTCATTTCTCATCAATACATATATATTTTTATATGAATATATAAACATGTATAAAAGTGCATATCCATCATATGCAATGCATCATTATCAAACAATTCGCCATACAATCATATTCGGCAACTTATCACTTTACATATCATTCAAAACAGAGCTTTCAGTCTCAGTACAAAATCTTTTATTATAAATTTTCCAATCAGAGAAATCATATAATCATGCCCATATCCGAGGCAAACATAACATTGTAAAATCAATATCATATGCATATCATATTTTCTTTGCCATATAATGCAAAATGCATTTAGAAATAACGTATTCAAAATATTTCAAAATCTATTTCAAATATCATACTCTTTTTGAACTAGATATCATTTCTCAATCATTTCAAATATTCCAAACCATTTCAGAAACATATGAACATATAAATAACATGTAATCATACTCATTATCCATGTAAAGTTCAAAAAGAGTAAAAACAAGCTATAAGAAGAATTATCTACTCACAGTGTAAGGGCTCCGAATTGGACAGCCCTAAAATACTATTTTCTAGTCTGAATTTGACCAAATAAACTTCAAAAATGTGTCCAGAAAATCCAAAAACCTAAAAAATGACTTTCGGGGCTTGGTCAACGCTGGTCAACGCAAGAGTACTATTCACCGCCAGAGTTACTATTCATCCGCACTATTCATAGCCGAAATTACTATTCATCGCCACTATTCACGGCTAAAATACTATTCACCGCCATATAAAAAGTTACCAAATGACCAAAACAATTACATATCCTAATGTTTATCAAACTTCTGAACCCATCTACGGTGTCAGATTTTTAATTTGAAGTCTCTAAATAAGAGTTTCAGGAATTATCTTTTACCGAGATTTTCTACTTCAGATCTACGGCGATTCAACGGTGAATTTGAAAAATTGATCGGTCAGAATTGAAGTATTCTTCATCTTAAATTCAGAAATACCCTCAATTTTTAGGTTGGAAACCTATAGGCACTCCTGATCGAGAGAAAATGTTGGAGGTTACTATTTATCATTATGCGCACAGTACCTTTTCTCGTTTTCTCCGTTTTTCATCCCCCGGCTTCCTCCTTTCATTTATATGGTTTTTTTTAATAATAATAATAATTAATAATATAATTTTCTTTATATAAATTCATATAATTTCCGTTTTGCATATAAAAATATCCCAAAAATTTTTAAAAATTTCATTTATCATAAATCTTTAATTAAACTCTTAAATCATGTTTTTTTCTTGATAAAAATTATAATAAAACAAATTTCAAAACAAATATCTTTATTCATATTAAAAGAAAGAATATTTCTAAAAATACCATAAAAATTCAATAGAGGTCGGTATAATTATTTTAAGTAACACAATGCTTCTTTTACTTAAAAGTCCACTTACTTTTAACAAATCATAATCATTTCTACATAAATAAAAATATATTTGCTTATAGCGCACCAAAACATAAATTCTCATATTTCTTTTGTAATTTTTTAATCCATGTAATAAATAAACTTATTTTCACCGGTTCTTATCTCTATTTTCAAAATTCTCTCTTTTATTCTAAATTTCCTTTAATTTGAATTTTTGTTAAATTTTACGATTATTACATATACTTAAATATAGAGATAAAATTATAGTTGACAGAAAAATACTTAAAAATAAAGACCACACCAAAATTAAAAAGATAGAGATATTGATGAAAAAAAGAAGTTATTGTTAAATATTATTAGGATTTGAGTTAGAGTTTTCTCTTTTTGTATATTTTTTGTTTTTTTATAAAAAAAATCTTATCTTATTAATAGAGTTTTTATTTCTTTTAAAAAAGTATTCTTTTTTTTTCAAGATTCTCAAACTTTAAAATTTTATATCTTTTTTATTAAGATTTACCCATTAAATTTATATCTTTAAATTTAAATTTAAATAAAAATATATCAAATTTATTATATTTTAAAAAAAATTAAAAAATATGTTTTCTTTATAATAATATATTTATTTTTATATATTATATTAATTATGTATTTTAATCTTAAAATATAATATTTATATATTAAAATTTAAAAAACATATTATCTTTTTATTTTTTAATCATAATATTTTTGTTTTATATTTTTAAAATTATAAAATTTATTTATTTTATTTTTATTTTTTCTTTTTTATTTAGTGTTCTAAGTGAGTAATTATTATGGATGAATATAATTTTTTATATGTCATAAAAAAGAGAGGGTGTTTCGGTAATTTAGTGGGACAACCTTGTAAACTCCGCATGTCAAGCTAAAACGTCTTTGACCAAATACTTCTAGAATTATATGCCTACATATTGGTATTTTTATTTACTTGCTAATATTATTAATAGTAAAATATTTATTAAATTTATTTACTTGTTCAAAATAATCATTTTGAACTGAAATTAAATGAATTATTTTACTGTAAAATTTTTGTTTATAAAAGTTTTAAGATTTATTTATTTTTTATTTTTATTTTTATTTTTATTTTTATTTTTAAAACATAAAAAAATAAAAATAAAAATATTTTTAAAATAGTTTATCAAATAATTTTTTATTTTTTTTATTTTACAGAATAATTTTTAAATATAATTTTAAAAAACAATTTAAAAAAAAACAGAATTAATCAAACCCCTAAATTTTCAGATTCAGCTTGACTCATCCTCGGGTACGAAGATAATATGTTAAGAGGGGGATGGAATGTGTTGGGCTGGAAGGGCCTTCTTGAAACAAAGAAGTCTATCAGAAAATCACAAAATTGACCCTGCGGTCCAATGATAAAAAAAAAAAAAAAAACTAGATATGGTTTGAGAATTGGGCAGATTTATCGTTGAGATTGCTTAGCGTCCCAAAAACTTCAAAAAGTTTAGGAAGATTTAATTTTTAAATAAAGTTAAAAGATGTATTATTTTTTTAAAAATATATATCTTTTTTGATATTATATTAAATAAATATAATATTTGATATATTAAATTTTAAAAAATATTTTATCTCTTTAAAGAGATCTAATTTTTAAATAAAATTAAAAGGTGTATTATTTATTTATATATATTTTGTTATATTAAATTTATATCTAAAATTTTAAAATATAATATATAATATATTAAAATTTTAAAAATATTTTATCTCTTTATATGTTTGTTATAATACATTTTTTTTTTACTTTTCAAGACTATAATACTTTTATTTTTTATTTGTCGATCTTAATAAACGATATATTTCTTATCATAAATAAACATTGATAGTCCATTTGTAAATTAAAAAAAAAAAAGATTACGAGGCAATGCCTCTTGTGTCTTTTGATTATTTTGGTTTTAAAGTTTGTTTATTTGTATTTAAAATAAAAAATAAAAATGAAAATATATTTAGTAGAGTTTAAACGAAAATATTTCTTAAAACAAAATAAAACCATAAAATATTTTAAAGACATTTTCAGCATTTTTAAAAAATAACCGATAACATTTTATTGTTTTGAAAATAAATTTATCATAATTATTAAATAAAATTAAAATGATGTATAATATTAAAATATAAAACTCAAAATTAAGTAATATTTATAGTTAATTATGTCAATTAAATTTTAAAATAAATATAAGCAATTTTTTAATTTTATAAAACAAAAATATTTTTTAAATAATAAAAAATAAAAAATATATTTTAAAAATAAAAATAGAGAATGAAAATTAAAAATATTTTCACAAACTAAATATCCTTATTTTCCAAAAAGTGCAGGCTTAGTCTATTGTTCTAATATCACTGGTCTATATATTTGATGTAATCTATTTGTTCATGTTTAAATAAATATTAAAAAAACTAATTACATCTACAATTCTAGTCAAGCCTTTGAAAGATGGTATCGTTGTTGTCGGTTTTTTTTTAAGTGCATACCAATTTCCCTCCATATGTACGTGTGTAGTTCCAGTATTATAAGTTTAATTTCATCGTATTAAAATTATAATTTTTTTATTAATTATTAAAGCTCACTCATTAATTTTTAGGTTGAATCTACGCTAGAAAACTAATTTACCTTTGAAAAAAGAAGAAGAAAGAACTAGAATTTATAGGACTCTCTGAATTGCCCAATCATCATTACCTTCAACAGATTAAAGTCTCTTCACCTAACACTACCAAAGCTCATTTTTCTCTATCTCTAGAGAACCAATCCTCAAAAA
Source organism: Gleditsia sinensis (assembly GCA_037074535.1). Classification (NCBI taxonomy): domain Eukaryota; kingdom Viridiplantae; phylum Streptophyta; class Magnoliopsida; order Fabales; family Fabaceae; genus Gleditsia; species Gleditsia sinensis. Next base: position 3,937,426 of record CM073468.1, on the reverse strand, counting down.
ATTCTGAGTCTTTTTCTCTTAGTCTCTTAAAAAAGAGTATAAAAAGAGAAGCCAAATGGAGAGTGTGAGTGAACAGCGAGACGTGAAGCAAACAGAAGCCATGACAAACGTGAGTCTCAGTAAGGGAGCTTGGACACCTGAAGAAGATAGGAAACTGGCTCAAGTTATTGCCCTTCATGGTGCAAAAAGGTGGAAGTCCATTGCAGCCAAAGCAGGTATTTTTCATGTCAACAGAAAACACAAGAATTTCATGTTACATCATAGATAGCTCAGAAGAACCAATAACTTCATGGGTTTTGGTTTTTTCAGGTCTTAATCGGTCTGGTAAGAGTTGTAGGCTAAGATGGTTGAACTATCTCAGACCCAATATCAAGAGGGGCAACATATCAGACCAAGAAGAAGATTTAATACTTCGCCTTCATAAACTCCTCGGAAACAGGCAAGCTTTTTTAACTTCAATCTCAACAACGTATACATATACCAATTGTACAATTTTATAACTTATGAAGGGTCTGATATACTGGTATCTTGGTCTTGTCATCTCACATACTGTAGTATCTTGAATATTTGAATTTGATACTTAAATTTTGCAGGCTACTATGCGATTACAAAGTAGTATTTAAAGTGTCACACTAATATCACATCACAGCAAAAATTTTGATGTCAAAATATTTTGGTATTTCACATTCCTAGGACATGGGTATTTTATATCCCTTAAAAGTGTTAGATATATGGAGGGATATGAGGTATCAGTGTACCAAAAGTCTCTTCATTTTTTTTTAATGGCAACTATGCTTACTTTGATATTTTTTGTTATTTGGTGTTTTATAATTGTTTTAGGTGGTCTTTGATTGCCGGAAGGCTACCTGGTCGAACAGATAATGAAATAAAGAACTACTGGAATTCTCATTTGAGCAAGAAAATGAAAGAAAGGGAGAAGCAGAATATTGAGAGTTCAACAAGAGAAAGAAGCAGATCTCATATAAAAAGGGTGGTCGATCAAGAGACTGATGCAGAGCTGAGAGGAAAGAGTTCAACTACTCAAGGAATTAATGAAGACGACCCAAAATTCAAATTTGATGTTGATGATGACTTCTTTGATTTCTCTGAAGAAGGTCCATTGAATCAGGAGTGGCTTAGCAAATTCCTTCAGCTTGATTAGGGTCTAATAAGTGGAATCCCACACTAAACCTTCCTCTGTTAAAATTTAGTGTAATAAATGGTTAATTATCACAAGCGGATATGCATGACATTTTTTAAGCTTTATGTATTAACTTTACCATGATCACTAATATTTTTGGGTTTAGATATTCAAATTCTTTCTCATGTTCCAATGTTTTTTTTTTGGGACAACATCATGTTCCAACTTTTCAAGTTGGTTGAAGATTACTATGACTTGTTTAGTCTATAAAGCATCAAAATCTGTTCAAGTATAACTTATATTAAAAAGTTGTTTTTATGGGTGATGTAATAATGAGTGATCACTATTTCATTTTTATACCTCCTCAATCATTTTGTATTCTATAGGTATGTATTGAATCTGAGACATTAAATTCATCTCAGCCTTAAATACTGGAACTACCGCTGTTATGTGAACTACTAGTTCATTGAATTGATATTGTACCATACCCCTAGTAATAGAGATTCAATAATGTTAGGAATCCATGACAGAATGTTGGACATATGCTGTTGAAGGTGACTGGTAGCAAGAAAAAGAATCATGCACCAAAAAGGGGTTGATAGGACTAACTTTGAAGTATAATGACAAATTCTTGTAGAACTTGAACTTTGCTCTTTCAAAAGGTATCGACTTTTAAGGTAAGATGGTTTCCCATATTGGTGTCTTGTCTTTGTTAATCGCAACATATAGAATATACAAAGTAAAAAGTAAATTCTTGTAGGCCAATCACAAAGGGAAAGCAGAAAAATAGGGGAACTCAACTTGTAATTGATTGAGACAGAACTTAATGAATGGAGAACCAACAATGCCCGAGAATAGTGAAATAATACGGTGATCATGAAGTGAAGTTAGCTAATAATCGAAGTCCGAGTATAAAGGCAAATTCCTATTTTGGTCTCTTGTCTTTGTTAATCACCACATGAAGAATATACAAAGAAAAAGAGAGATTCTTTTAGGCCATTCGGAATGGGGACCTCAGTCTGTTAGACTGATGCAAAATTGAATGATTGGTGGACAAACAATACCCTAAGATTGTCAAATGAAATGGTGATCACAAAGTGAATGTCTTAAATGACCTGTCTTCAACTAAATAGGAGATATAGTTATAATATATACAAACTGACTTAAGCTATGTTTATAAATTAATTTAAAATTTAAAATTTAATTAAAAATTTATAAATTAAATAACATATAACTTATAAATTTTCAGTTAATTTAAATTATTTAAATAAATTTATTTACTAAACACTTTTTTAAATTTGATCAAATAAACTATAAGTTAATTTATTTGACTTGTCAAACATATTTTAGACACCACTTGATCACAATTAAAAATAAACAAACAAAGAAAAAGTTAATCACCTAATAATCAAACAATTAATGCAGGTTAATTACTGCTTCCCAGATGGAACGCCTCAGACCAACCAAATGTAATGACGGATGGCAAGCAGCAAAAATCTTAAAAATAGGATGTATCGTTCCAATAATTAAATGTTGAAGCTATACATGAACTTGATAATGGTTAATGAATGAACTTAGAGCTTAGCGCTACGACAAGTTAAGTAATACAAGTACCTTAACTGTAATCATCATCCATGATCAAAATCGTGACATGAATGAGCCCAAGAAGGTAAATCCAACCCTTTAAACTTGAAGACACAAAAAAATGGGGAAAACGAAAACAATAAATTATGGAGATTCCAGTGATGTTACGGTTCCATTTCCGACTTCATATCATATCCTTCACATTTTCTAAAGTGTGGACTTTGCCTGAATGCAGTATGCAAGTCAATCGGAGGTTCTTCAGAAACATGCCGCCATCCAAAAATAATTGCGAACATTATGTACTCACATTATGAGCATTTATAAATTGGCAACCATCGTTGAGAGTTAGCCCCATGCCATGGAACAAGCGTAGTTGACCACCAGTTTGCCATCAAAACCGAAGTTCTGGACAATCAAGGTAGCAGCAAGACGAACATAACCAACTTAATGATGGAATATGATAAAGGAACATTCTTATTTATTAGATAAGTAAATCGATACCAAAACAATCTCCAGAGTATTTAAAATTTTAACTGAGATACCACTTTATCAGTTATTACACAATCACTTTTAAGACACAACATTACATAGATACAACCGTACTACAGAGAGAAAAAGATGGCCTAGCAAAATCACATGCAACAATAAAGGAAGAAATCCTAGCCAATTCTCATTTGCTAGCACAATTGATACTGATGTTATTTAAAGGATCTTTTCATATTCCTAACAACAATGCGAAACATTGATGCTGATGTCATTTTGTCATTCTTTTTCCAGTACAACTCCAATAGCAAACAAACACTGACCAAATTTAACAAATATTATCATTGTCTTTTGACTGGTATTTCACACAGACGCACCTATTAAGCTTACACCTATAATCTTTCATTCATTTTTTCTCCAAAAAGGATGACAAGATTATCTTTATATAAACTATTAATAACTGCCGCACCAGTATCAGAAAAATGCATCATCTGTATTACATTAACAATTTAATATGAGTGAAAAAAGGGATTCAGTAATTTCTTACATTATACAAATCAATGACCATTTCGTCAGGGTTTGGCGAGAAAGCACTATTGACATATACAAACTGCAAAACCGTGACATAAAAATGCAGCACTCAGAAACTGTAGATTATTTAACAGGGTACAAAGCACAGTGTAATTGCTTACCAATGTCTCCCTGTGGAGCTGCCGACAGAGAAAGTCTATCACTTTAGCAAACTTATCAGTTCCTGGTATCTTCCATATCATTCATCAAAATAATAAATTTCAGATCTTCCAGTAAGCAATCTTTTTTACTCATTCAATGGTGAGATCTTACACCATAGTCATGCACCTTAATTCTATATTTTTTTTAAATATCAGAAGATGTGTGTATTTAAACTAGCATCAGAAACTGCAAATCCATGTATATACCAGACCTATTTCTGTACCATTCTTTCCCATTTTTAGCTTGAGATTCGAGCATAAGCCCTATTAGACAGAAAATAAAAAGCAAGAAAAAAAAATATTGACATAGGAGACTAACCAAAATAAAATTTTGTTCATCATAATACTGTACTACAAATCCAGTGAACTAATGTTCAACACTTTCCTTAACTTTCGACCCCATCGAACACTTTACTATTCCCTTGCACCCAAAGGCCGAAGCAACCACATTAAGCAAGACACGACTGCTTTCGTGGCAACAGCGTATCAATTCCAGTAGAGGCTAGCATGGCCCCACAGTACTCAAAATTCCAAGTACAAACCCACTATTCAGGACAATGAGTTAATCATTGATGAACAGACAACATTAAATTCACACATATAAACAAATATTCATATGCACTCCTCAAAATTACCATTGACAGCCTCAAAAGCTCTAATGAATCAATGGTTATTTAAACGGGGATCCTTGAACCCTGAATCAGATTGGATTGCCCATTTAGTTAATAACCTTATAATTAAAAGATCAATTGCGTCCCAGTTATCAGTTCACCTAAATCACATCAAAATTTTCACATTAAATCTTACTGCATTCAACCAACTAGATTATGTTGCTGTCTTGGCATATTTCAATCCTAAGACTCAATGGATGGCCTGGTTTGCAATTTAAGAGGAAAAGATTTCGCAAAACTTCACAAGTACTTCACTGAAAACCATAGTTTATCCCGACACAGCATCATACACTCTATTTATTCAAAATTAAGCACCATCTCTATAATCATTTTGAATTCAAAATATACAATACAGAACTGATCACAGAAAGGGGACTAATCTTGGAATTCAACTACAAAAGAGATGAATTAAAAATTTTGCGGCAATAAAAAAATGCCCATTTAAAAGGAAGTTCAAGTCCAGTGATTAAAGGAATACCTTGAATTTTGCTTGCTTGAGTATAGGAGCGTCACCAGTGGCTCTCAGGTGAACCACCACTGCATCAAGATGAAAAACCAATTTATAAAACCGTCTGATTAATTTATTACACAATCTAATTCATTGAGAAATAGTTAAAGGATAGTTAATTCATCAGTGGGCAATCACCTTTGCGCACGGAACTCGGTGACGCAGTAGCCATCGTCTTCTGAAATAAAGTCTCAGTTCTCAGTTCAGGATTCGAATGTGCCACTATGGGGTCTTCCGATCCACTTTTTCCGGCAACCGCGGTTGGCGTTATGCGGCGGAAAAGATTAGAAACCTAGCTATGGTTTCTCCAGCGGGACTTCAATGTGATTTGCTTGACCGACCTAGACTTGTTCATAATTTCGTTTTTTGGGGGTAAAAAGACTTCTTCATAATTTAATAGATTTGATATATTATATAGGAAAATATTATAATCTAATAGTAAATTATTTTTATTTTAAGAACAATAAGATTTATAGAATTATAAAATTAGTTACTAATTATTTTTTATTTTAAATGTTTGAATTAATATCTTATTTTTAATATAAAATAATTATAATTTAATGAAAAAAAATATAAATTTTTAGATAACTATTGGCAATTTATTTTTTAATGTAAAATTTTATACAAGACATCGACATCAAATTGTTAAAATAATATAAATAATAAAATGAAGATAATTCTACAAAAATATTTATTTTATATGAAAAATTAATAATTTGTTTTATAGAAAAAATTTATTTTTTAATTATAAAATTGTCAATTAAACTTACATTCTATATTTTTTTTAAAAAAAACTCATAATTAATTAAAAATAATTTAATTTCATGATATATAAGTTATAAAAAAAATTAAATTAATGTTTATAAAAATTAAAAATAAAAAAATTAGTATAATTTAAAAAAAAAATCTGAAAAATATAACTATAAATTTTATAAATTTTTAAAATAGTTTTATTTTATTTTAATTAAAAAAAAATATACTCACTAATACAATTTTATTACTTTTTAGTAGTTAGAGAGTAAAGTCATATATTCAACATCCAATGCGCGTAAGATTCTCATCTTAATAATTTATCAACTGTTATGAAATAACTTAAAAGTAGAGAGAGAACTAAAAAAAAAATAAAAGAATGAATTATTCTTTTTATTCATATATAAAAATGTATTTATATAAATAGATGAGAAAGTTCTAATAGTGATATATAGCTATAAGATAACTCTCTAATGATAATTATCCTTATAGATAATTATTAAAAATAATATTTTATTAGATAAAATAATCGAAAGATCGAGATGATAAATATCCAGCCGTAAACCAAATCATTTTCTTTTATTCTTGAGTTAGTTATACAACAAAATATGGATTTGTAAAATTTCAAAGCCAATCAAATTCAGATTCCACGGAATATGCCATTGATTGAAAATCTAAAGCATGCAAGGAATCATTAGAATTTGGAGGTAACTGGCCTTTGTCGTGACTTGAGCTGGCTTTACCCTCTTCCATGTCGTTCTGATCGCAGGATAGTTCTGAAAAGTCCATCTTCAAGAGATCCGATGAGAAGAAACTCTCAAAATCCATCATCACATCCAACTCCTCATTTCCCTCCCAAACTGAAGCTGCGGGCACCGACAACGGCGACTCTGGTTTGTGGAGGCTCTCAGAGGGAGCAACCATTGTGGGTCCAAGTTGATGGAATATGACCTTGGTGCACCTGGTTGCCTTCGTCCAGATCAACCGGGAACCCGGATTTGATGGGTAAGGATCCTGCTCTCGGTTTAGGTTTGGTTTCGAAGTGGAAGAGTTTGGTTTGCTACCTGCAAGCTTCTTTCTAATTCTACCGTTCCAGTAGTTCTTGATTTCACTGTCTGTTCGTCCTGGAAGACGTCGTGCTATCAAAGACCACCTATAAAACAAACGCATCTCTTATTATTCTCACTAACAGCGGGTGGATGCAAATTTACAAATGATTTAATTGACATTTTTTTTTCCGTGTTTCCTCAAGAAAATATTCTTTGAACTCCATAAAAATAGAAAAAGCTAGCTGGGTAATATTCTTTGACTTTATGCTCTTCGATTATTGTAGATCACTCTCTCTTCCGTTCATTTGAATATGCAAGTTTTTTAGCTACAGATCGATGTACGTAATCTAAAACTTGGCAACCTCAAAGCATGGAAGATTTAGACGCACAAGAATGGATGGGAATCCAATGAGGCAAACTCAGAAGTAGATATAATAGTAGCGGACCTGTTTCCAAGAAGGTTGTGAAGTCTGACAATGAGGTCCTCTTCATCGTGAGTAATATTTCCTCTTTTAATATTAGGTCTTAGATAATTCCGCCACCTTAGCCTACAACTCTTTCCACATCTCTTGAGACCTGCAGAGACTGGAAAATATGAGCGAGCTACCAGTTATTTCTCAAAAAAGCATATATATATATATGAAACTATAAGAAGCCATGGATCTCACCGGCTCTTTTCGGTAGCTGTCTCCATTTTCCTTCACCGTGAATGTTAATGTATTCTGTGAGTATTTTGTCTTCTAAAACTGTCCATGCTCCTCTGTTCAAACCTTCCTTCCAACAACAAGGACTCCTTTCCATCTCTCTCTGCATAAGGTTCCTTGGCAAAGTAAGATCCTCTGTACCTTTTGCTTCTTGCTGTGTGGTCTCAAGTTGTCCCTATATATATATATATATATATATATTTATAATTATTAGGACGTACTGATTGATCATATATACATAGGACTCACAAAAGAGTTTGTACGCATGAAAATGATTGATAGAATGGCGTTTAATTTCTGTGAGTGGGAGGGGGAGTGGAATTGTTAGTTATATAACGTGCACCCATCTGCCCTTCTAAATCTTAGCCATAGGCTTCTTTCACGGCTGCTCTTCAATCTAACTTTCTATCTCACAACCTCTTGGAAAGTTGGTTGAAACAACGACGCATGAACCTCTCTCTCTTTGTCTCACTATATATTTTCCCAGTAAAAGTGTGCAAGCTGTTTCATTTTTTCCGTAATAAAAATATATATGAACTTTTTTCAAAAATAAAAATGATACCACAAATTAATTCAAATATTTAATTTTTTTACTGTTCTTTAATATTAATTATTTCTTCTCAATATTTTGTCTTTCTCTCCTCTTTCGGAGTTATTCAAGAGATACGAGGATGTCACATGGTGATTTTGAACATGTTATTAGAGGCATTTGTCTCCTGCTGACTCAGCCCTAATCAAGAGAAACACAAGATAATTTGTACAAGAAGGTTAGGTCACCTGGTGTTTTGGAAGGCACTAAAGGGGCGTTTGGTTCAGGAGAAATTTTATTCTCAGAAAAATTATATACCCAGGAATCTCATTCCCAGGAAAGTAAGATAGACATGTTTGGTTATCACTTAACTTTTCTGGGAATATTTATCAGAATTCGAAAAAAATTTCTGCAGAGTCTCCCTTATAAAATGGATATCCCCAAAAATACAACAGTTCCAAAACAATCAAATAAAACTATTTATAATTTCTATATATCATTCAGTACATAATTTTTGTATTTCATCCAATACTCAAACTGTTATGATCTTGCTTCGAGGGCAAGAACCTCCTGAAAACTAAGAAAGGAAATACTGAAAAAAAAAATACTGATTTCAGTCCATGCCATCTGATGAACAAGCTTTACATATATATAGAAAATACTAGCCACTCAAAAAGGAACAACTCATTGGCCTAACTACCCCATCTATAACAATCACGGTTACCCAACCCTTATATCACGTATCCTTCGCCCAAGCCGTTTTGGATTTGTTACGTTTGGATTTTAGCATTTCCCCACGTGGAGTTGGACCATCTTCAGGGTTATTATTCCATGCATCTGTTTTCACGTCTGGATGGCTTGAGTCGGGCTCCAATGGATTCCTATCATTCCCTCGTGCTACGAAAAATGCCTTGTCCTCAAGGCGTAACTTCAGAAGGGGTGTACCAGAATTCAAAAAGTGGGAATATTGGCAAAGACGTTCATGCTTTGGTTTGGATCCTCGGAGTAAAGGTAAACGATGATTTGGAGGCCATGGGGGTGGAAATAAAGCTGGGGTGTCCAGTGGCTTGTTGGATTTGTCAAGGACGACGTACATGGTATGGGAGATGTGCTGATTGTCTTGAGGCGTTGGTGATGGAGAAAGCAATTGCAAGTGAAAAAGTCCAGCTGTGGCTTTAGTTGAAACCATACCTTTTACGTGGTTGGCATCGATTTCTTCATTTTTGGTTTGCTAGGAGCATTGATCATTTATCAGTGTGGAGTCGTTGTGCACCAGCTTAGAAAATTCATGGTCAGCGACGAGGAGCATGAACTGTCGTTTACTTATGTGGCTGGGGTGGAATTGTTCGTCACAATTGTAGCAGAGACCTTTGTCTCGTCGAGCTTGCATTTCAGCCAGTGATAACCTTCTGATGGGGGTTTTAAAAGGAGTTGAGGCCGTAGGTGGAGGAACAGTTAACGGTGGGGACAGAACAGAGGTTGTAGGAGGATGGATGGGTGGTTTTGTAGGTGGAATAACGTCTCCATGGCCTGGTTGGGTGTGGTTGAGGAGGTCATGGAACTTGTCTTCTTGGAGTTTGGCAAGAGCTACTGCTTGAGACAAGGTAATTAGCTGTAAGGCTTGTACTTCGAATCGAATTTCTGGTTTTAAGCCAGAGATGAAGCAACTTAGTAAGAAGGGTGGTGGTAAGCCAACCATCCGATTAGCAAGGGACTCAAATTTGGACTGATAGTCACGCACCGTGGACGTTTGGCAAAGCTTAAAAAGAGCGCCCTTAGGATCATCATATTGTGATGGCGCAAAACGGACTTCCAGTGCATGGAGGAGACTTTGCCATGAAAGGATTTGATGGTTGCTGTGCATCCATTGAAACCAGCTCAATGCTTCTCCATCCATATAGAAAGAAGCTACACGGATACGTTGCTCTTCAGGGGTTCGATGGAACTCGAAAAATTGGGTTATCTTAAAAATCCAGCCTAAGGGATCCGAACCATCAAAACGAGGGACATCAAGTTTTAGGGTGGTAGGTGTAAATGAATGTGTAGGAGCAGGTGAAGGAATGATGGTAATGGGACCAGAAGAGGATGAAGATGTGGCAGCTATTTTGGCTTCGAGGGTGGAGATTTTGGTGGCAATGGTTTTCATATCTTGCTGAAGGGTGAATTGAGTTTCAAGAAGCTTGTTGAGGGTGGTTTCTAGTTTATCGGTAGATTGAGAAGAGCTTACCATGGTGGAAGGAGCTCAATGAAAGCACCAAATTGTTATGATCTTGCTTCGAGGGCAAGAACCTCCTGAACACTAAGAAAGGAAATACTGAAAAAAAAATACTGATTTCATTCCATGCCATCTGATGAACAAGCTTTACATATATATAGAAAATACTAGCCACTCAAAAAGGAACAACTCATTGGCCTAACTACCCCATCTATAACAATCACGGTTACCCAACCCTTATATCACGTATCCTTCGCCCAAGCCGTTTTGGATTTGTTACGTTTGGATTTTAGCATTTCCCCACGTGGAGTTGGACCATCTTCAGGATTATTATTCCATGCATCTGTTTTCACGTCTAGATGGCTTGAGTCGGGCTCCAATGGATTCCTATCACAAACTCAATCTAAATCAAGACAAATAAAATCAAAACAGTATATTTTAATCTAGACATCAAACTAAATCCAATACTCAATCTTAATCTTCGTACCCTCCAGATGGAAAATTCTACATTCAACCCAGCATTACTAGTATTACTTATCTGTCCCCCAATTAGCAAGTAGCAGCTAAATTCTAGACCTTTAATCTTTCTCCTTGAATGCAATCAATCCAATTTAAGGAATCAGAACAAATCCACTAGAGAAAGCAAGGAGGACTTGTAGTCAGTAAAACAAGGAGAGAGAAATCGTTTACAGATTTAGGACTCATGAATTAAGACAAGGAACCTTATGGCACAATAAAAAGGCTTCAAAGAGGCAAGGAAGGAACATGATATGGACAGAAGAGAGAGGGAGATATACAACAAACCTTGCAATTACGATGGAAAGAGCATGAAATCAATCATATTGCACAACAAGCTCAAACAAGATAAAATGAAAATATCAGTCAAAGTAGGGTCTTAAGGTAGGGAGGAGACAACTACATCAAAAATTGGATTAGCTTGCCTACAGTTAATAGGTAAAGACTGCGCTACTACACCAGAGTCCAGTCAATGACCTCAAAAGAATTTGAACATTTATTACTCATCCTGCATAATGGAAAGAGAATGTCAACATCACTTACTACCAGTTATGGTGACTGTCTCTAAGATCTAGCATCGTGTTGGGAATGCTGTTTCCAACTCTTCTAAATAAATCATCTTCATGCTCACCCATACAATCAAACAAGAGTATAGGATGGATGTTTCCATAAACACTAGGATTAGTAAATCATTAACAAGATATCAAGAATTTATTTTGCCTCCGCGCTTCCATCATTAATCCAAGACCAGAAAAATTCATTATAACATCTAAATTTGAGGGCAGGAAAACCAATAAGCTTCGCGTCTAGACCATTGACATAGCTTTAAAAGACAGAAAAACATTGCTATAACCATTTGGACATGACAGCTATGTAGCCATGGCAATATCAAGCACCTTTGTTAGGCAAATAAAAGACCCAACCTATTGCAATATTCTTATAATCATTTCCAAAACAAAATTATAGTGAAAAAAATACCACCAACAAATCAGTTCCATTCCTTTCAAAGTCTCCCCATTTTAACCAAAAATCAAAAACAAAAAAGGGTAATTTAATTACTGCCAACGAATTGTTTATGGCAGCTGCAAATGACATAAAACAACATAAATCTTCTCAAAAGCAACCCAAGAATCGAATAACTAACTTAAAATATACAGTTAGCTTTGAACCAGAAAAAAGGGGAGAGTCGCGACTTACATGTTTGGCTGGTTTCTTCAATCTGATGAAATCACGTCGCCACCGATTGGGTGTTCAGGGAGGTAAATTTTCCTGTTTCCTCCTGCTTCTCTCTTTCTCGCTGTATCTCTCTTTCTCTCCATTCTCACTCTCTTTCAGTGGTGTGTCCCTTAATCGATGTTCCTTCTTTGAGAAATTATTTGCAGCCTTGGGGGAAAACGAGGATCTTTCTCTCTCACTCACTTTCGGTAGTGTCTCTCTCTCCACCAAACGAAGAAATTTTGAGATGCTGGCAGTGAGGAAGATGACATCGACGAAGCACCTGGAAATGACAGAAGTGAGAGAGGCAAAGGGGAAGATGATGAGGCACGGGTATGCAGGAAAGGAGCTCTCTCACGGTCTCGCAGGAAGGAGCCAAGATGGTCGTGGGAAGGGAGAAGATGTCTCGCGTCCCGAAAGTTTCCTGGAAAACTTTTATTCCTACCCTCATCGGTGGGAATAAAAGTTTCCCACTATATTTGTATTTTGGATTCCCGGGAATAAATTGTTTACTGTGTAACAAACACGATAATATTTTTTTTTTAAACTTTTCTAGGAAAACTTAGAAGATAACGTGAACCAAACGCTTCCTAACCTCTTCAAAGTTAGCCTGTCTTTAATTGGGAAGGCACTAGCCTTCCGAAGGTATAATTGGAATAGATCCTCTGCTGTACTGAATTTGAATTTTCTGTGGTGAATAGAGAAAATCGTCATTGAAAATTATTTTTAGTGACGATTTTTTTGAGTCGTCACCTAAATTATATGTTCAGTAATGACTATTAGAAGTCACCACTAAAAGTGAAATTTTTAGTGGTTCAGTGACGTCTTTTAATAGTCGCTACTGAAAGTTTTACTTTTAGTGGAGAGAAAGTCACTACTAAAGGTAGTAAATTTATCTATATAGATTATCAATGGTGACTTATGGTCGCCATTGAAAGTAAAAAAATCACATTTTATTTTTTTCCCTCTTTTTTATATTTAACAAAACTATATTTTTAGTTAAACTATATAAAATTGTAATTATAAGATAAAAAAATGTGTTAAATATATACTAATAAAATAAATTCAAAATTTTTTTAACTTAAGTTAATTTTTAATTAAATACTAAATTAATAAGGTAAAATTTTAAAAATCAAAATAACTATTTATTTTAAAAAAATGATAAAGGACAAAAATTAATGTTATTAAAATAAATTAAAGATAAATTAAAAAAATCAAAATACACCAATATATATTTCCTCGAAACCCCTAAGCATATCTCTTTAAATATGAAAATGTTACTTAAATAATTCTCACAATTATTGTATATATAAATAATATCACCCAAAAGATAAGCATCTTTGGGATTTAAATTAAATAATTTACAAAGTCATAATACAATTAACAAAATGATGATGAAATAATTAATTAAACTGAGTGATTTCAAACTTGTATTATTATTTGTGATTGTGCCTTTTTTTGTTTTTGTTAGGAATTGACTTCATAATTTTTCTTACATTTAAAGTTTTGAACCATAATATAATCAATTATTTTAAATAAGCAAATATAACGAAAGATACCAGAATTGATGTTGGCGACAACATGTGCAATTTTTTTTTAATTTTATTATGCTTTTTTTTGCCTATCATTGGATCGTTTTGTCTAATTTTAAACTTTTTATTATTAGAAAGTGTTATTGTTATTAATTTGTTCATGCTAGATTACCACATAATTTTTCTCAAAATCAAAAGTTGAAATCAATTAAAAAACTTCTCTACAATAATATGAAAAATAAATAAAATAATTGTACTTCTTTCACCAATTGAAATTAAACTATCGGTAGAAATTAATAGTGTAAATTTATTATTTTATTAGAAAAATAAATTTAGCCCCAAACAGACTGAAAGGAGCATATCAAAACTTACCCGATAGTTTTAATAAATAGATATATAATAAAGAAGTGACTTTACAATAATCTATATAATCAAGGTTCGTGCACTTTACAAATTGAAGAAATACTTCAATTGAAATAAATAAACTATTAAGAATATTTAAAAAAATAATTATTCTACTTTTCTAAATATAACTAATTATGCTTAAATTTAGAATAAGTTCATAAAGATATTTCATATCATGATTTTCTTAAAAATAAATAAATTACTATAAAATATGTAAGAAATAAAGAAAGGATCTCATGGATCAACTTGCTTTTTCTTTTGTCCTCCATTTTTTTAATTTTTTGGCCTAAAATTAATTGCTTAATCATTTCATATAGTTTATAGTTTAATATTAGTGAAATTATATAATTTTGTTCTCTCTTTTTTTGGACTCAATATACATAGATATTTAGAATGGATTAAGTATAAATTCATTTTAATAAAAAGCATACATATTTACATGATTTTTTTATTATTACATCAGATTTATCTGACAATTTTGTCTTTTATCAACGTGTCACTATCACACTAATTTTATATCATACAAAATCTATTCACTTTTATTTAAAAAAAAAAAAACAATGCCACCTCTAGAGCCTCTCACTTCATTTCACTTAATATATTTACTCTCACCAAAAAAATTCACTTTTGTTTCACTAAAAAAATTCACTTCCCCCTGTTGTTTTCCCTCTCACTCAGCCTCTCTCCCATTTTGCATAGAAAATCTCCCCCCACCCGAAAAAACCCCAGAGCTTTCCCTGTATCTTGGCTAAACTCCCCAAACCGTCATTGCAAGCCCTCTCGGTCTACTCATTTCCTCTCGCTGTGTTCTTTCACTTTGTTCTTCCACCACCGTGTTCTTTCACTTTGTTTGAAGCTCTCACATCGCAGACCCTAGGCTCTCTCTGCTCCCAAGTTTTGGTCTTAGCTGTGAGCTTCGTAGCCCCCAAAAGAGGTTAGTAGTCACTCCTTTTAGCACAATTTTTGTTTCCTTCAATTTAGCTGGCAGTATTGCAGTGGGTTTAGTGGTTATTACTTTGTATGCTATCATAGTTTTGCAAACTCCCACACACTTGCATTACCCACGTTCTACGTTCTATCTTAGATAAATTTTCCATGCTCTGTTTCTCAACAGAAAATACATCTATAGATCTCTTTTGTTGTCATGTATTGGTGTATATTGGAATGGGATTAGTGTTTATTACCAGAAAAGCTTGTTCCTTTCTGTATTTTCTGAGAAAAGGAGAAGTTCATGCGAATACTGGCCATTCACGTAATGAAAAACCCTCTTTATTTGTATATTGCTTCCTTTGGACATTTCCCTCTTTATTTGTAAAAGAAAAGCCATTTCCAACTTATTATATTTATCTCCCTTTTGAATATAGAGAAAATAAAATGAAACGAATCTGCTTAAAGTAATTTTATTTTGGTCATCATAGTGAATCAACTATAAGTTTAATATTATAGATGTAGATAAAACATGCATAAAGTGGGTAAAGAGAGAGCAAGATAATATATTTATATATATACCAGTTCTTCTGGGTTTTTTATCATCGTCTACCTCTGCATCAGTTAGTTTGTTGGGAGGATACAAAGCAAACTTATTTTGTTGATAAATCTAGATATTTAGGTTGTTTATTTCTGGAAAGATTCCATATATAGGTATACATGAATAAATAGATAGTGATTAGCTGTTTATTTCTGCATTTTTTTGGTGGTTGATGCTAAGATGTTGTTCCATGTACTTGTTACTTAGATGCTTAATGTCCAAAACTTGGCTTTCAAGAGTGTCTTTCATTATGTCATTATGAATGAAGAAAGCTCAAGATTGTTTTATTTTGATAAGAGGAGATGGTATCTCTCCTTATCAACTTGGGTTCAATTTCTCTAATAAACACTTTGGGAATAAAATCCTAGATGCATTAGTTAGAATGAGAAAATGCACCTTTGAGATTGTTCAAGGAGAGGATTTAGGTTCGGGCAAAGTCTGAGACACCTCTGACCCTAATACTAAAAAAATAAAGGGAGTTAAGCATTGCTTTCATTATTCTAGGACTCCCAGTATTTTAGCTCTCACATTAATTGTAACATTTAACTTGGTGTTTTCATTTGCATCTATAGTTAGTCTTCCTCCTTGAGAAAAATCCAATGGACCACATCTTTTTGCATTCATAGATCAGTGCTTCCTCTGCTAGCATCATGAGGCTGTTTAGTTCTTCACTTCCTGCATTTTTTGGCTCATAAAGTGATGGCAAAATTATATGGATTAGACCTAAAATCATTCTTAATCTGTGCTCGCAGGCATCTTCTGGCCTAAATATATAGAAGACCAATGTGAGCTGTTAGTTTATTGTAAGGGTAAATTAGTCTCTGGATTTATGATTTGTTTAATTTTAGTTCATGAATTTTTTTGGACACACAAATTAATATCCAATGAATTATTAATATTACGAATTAATTTGTGCTACTCTTATCACATTTTTTGCTTGAGGAATAGAGTGAGTCATTCTATTACACCCAATAATTTAGTCTTTTGAAATGTGTTTTTTTTATAATGTCTTAAATTTGATCCTTTCCTATTCTCCATCAACAAATTAAATTTTTTTAATTAATTTCTTATATTTTTTAAATACAGTGATTTATATATATTCAGTTATTTTATTACAAATTTCATAATGATTGCTAGATTCTTAAACTCTACATTTTCTTTTTCTTTTTCTTTATATACTAATCAATCTGTTCATAGACCAATGGCTATTTCCAAGGCTCTATTATTGCTATTGTTGTTTATTAATTTAATTTGCTATCCACTTTGGAATCAAAAATTGCTATAAGATGATCAACATTCTCAGATATAGAATACTGGATGGTTGTTTTTTTTTTTTTGCTATAAGTAAATAGGAAAATTTATATATGCATAGGGTAATTTTTCTTTGGTTTCTCAATACACGACAATACTGCAATCATTTATGCATGTTATTTTGTCATAATTTTTGCACCATCGCTCATGTATCTTCTTACTCTTCTTCTTTTAATAGACATTAGTTATGTTGGGCGTAGCGGGTACGATACATATCTCCACAATAGTATGATATTGTCCACTTTGGGCCAAAGCCCTCATGGTTTTGTTTTTGGACTTCTTCCAAAATGCCTCATACTAATGGAGATTGTATTCTTACTTATATACCCATTTTCTTCTCAATATCTAGCCAATGTGGGACTTTGTTTGTATTCCTAACAATTCTCCCCTCGAACAAAAGACCACGTTTGGGCCTCCACAACAATCCTTCTTTCGAACGGTATTCTCATTCCTTGTTCGAAACTATGGGATTTCATCGAATGGCAACACAACAATCCCTCTCCTTGAATGGTACTCTCCTTCCTCATTCATAACTGGAGGGATTCTGTCGGTGGAAGCACTACACCAACTCTCATCATCCGGAACACTAAGGGCCCACCATTTTTTTTGTTCAGCGAATCTCCTCCACATAGCTAGACCGGGCTCTGATACCACTTGTTGGGCGCAGCGAGTACGATACATATCTCCACAATAGGATGATATTGTCCACTTTGGGCCAAAGCCTTCATGGTTTTGTTTTTGGACTTCTTCCAAAAGGCCTCGTACTAATGGAGATTGTATCCTTACTTATATATCCATTTTCTTCTCAATATCTAGCCAATCTGGGACTTTATTTGTATTCCTAACAAGTTAAACCATTGGGTTTCAGCTTTTTCCTCTTACGTGGGTACAACTAAAATCTTACTCTGGGTATGTGATAGAGTCATATATATATATATATATATATATATATATATATATATATATATATAGACATCATATATATTTTAAGTTGTCCACTTCTATATAGCCATTTTTTGTTTTGAAAAGTAATACTTGGTATAATTCAATTCCACTTTCATTTATATTCATGAACTTTATTTTAAATGCACCTGGCTCTGTTCCTTTTGCATTGATGTGATTTTTTTTTGTCATAAACTACAGCAAAATTTACTACACTAGATTTGATTTTGATGTCCTGTGCCAGGGCAATTCTTTTTCCTACGTATGAAACACAAGAACAAAATAATTCTTGAACCCAAACTTGTAGTAACTTCAACATCCAAGCCTATCACATTTGGTTCCCATTTCATATAGTTTGTCTCAAATCAAACCCTCACGTCAAATTCTTTTTACATTCTTCATTGAAATTCCCCTGCCTCCTTCCTACCCTTTTCCATCCCAAGTGCATGTGATATATATATATATATATATATATATATATATATATATATGTAACCAGGGCAATTATTTTTCCTAAGTATGAAATACAATAACAAAAGAATTCTTGAACCCAAACTTACTTATATGCTTTGTGATGGAAATGAAACTATGATTGTGTGTCAGCTTCTATTGGGGATTTCCATTTGTTATGTGTTTTAAGTCTTCGTTCAGTTTGCATAGTTTAAATATGAATGTGGTATGTACATTGTAGGCTCCTTATTTTGATAATATGAAACTTGAAGTTTGGGTTCACTGAGTAGAATTACTCACCTATTTTTAATTCTATTTACTTTTTCTGCATCTATGATACTTCTGGGCTATAGTGAATTTGATCTTGGGATTGCGCTTTTTCTATTGTTTGCTTTGTGGCAGTTATCATTGCTCATTGTTTTTACATGAAATATCATAAACTTTGCTTGTTTAGTAGTTCAAATAGTCATTCTTTTGAGCATGTCTAATGGTTAGGATCTTAAGCCTTCTTCATTCCCTCTAAAATACTAATGTGGGTCATCATACACTAAGATAAAGACAATAAAATAACATTGCTAGGCATATAGTGTATTTATCAGCATTAGCCTCTCAAGATGGAAGGCAAAGATGGCATTGAATAGAGGGAAGAATCCTTAGAAATTGAGAAGATGAAAAGCAGTCCTACCTGTAACAATTATAGTGTTGTTAAGAGTTTAAAGTAAAGGGGGAAAGTTACTTCTTCCTATTCTGCATTTGAACACAAATTAAGTAGTAATACAGTATGTAAATCAAGCAAATTGGCTAGTAGTATTTGGTATTTTGAACTTTTTTCTACAACAAATTACCCATGTGTGGCTTGAAATCAGTTTGCCCTTATGTGATCTGAAGCATGTCATTAAACCCTTCTACTGAGTATTTACTATTTGATCATGTTGTGGTATTTTTTGTTCTAGTTTTCACAGAAATAATTGTGTGAATGTTAAAACAGTTTGAAGGTATGTTTCACTTGAAGAATTTCATAATCTATTGAGGCCATTGTTAGGATTAAGATGATATTAGAAATTGAAATTGTATGTGTAAGGGATCAGAACGGCAGTAAAGAAGTCTAGAGAGAATTGAGACAAGACTTGGAAAATCCTTAACCCAGAATAAGATTCATGTCTCCTCTCCTGTAAACCTCTCTTAAGCAGCACCTTGAATTGCTCCCACCAGCTGGTGTTCCACTGGTTCTTTGTGTAACAACCTTTTTTTTTCCTTTATTATTAATACAATATTGAGTTCACATACATTTCATTAATCAAAACATACGTTTAACATATCAAACACATAGATATTTACATCTTGTTTATTTTGGTTGACCAATTCCGGAGATACAGGTGCGGGTGGTTGCACCTTCATCGGGATCTGAGCCAACTTGACCACAAACATCTTATTTGATTCTGAAATCTGCCCAACATAAAGTAACTCGATCCAATGTGCACTAAAAGCCAGAGTCTTAGAAACAAAAGCTGCATAAATAATTTTCTGAACATGATATGGAAATATAGTGAGAATTAAATCCCAGTCAGTTCAACAATAAATTATCATCAGTAAAGCTCATCACGTCATGTTCAGCTGTATAAACTACAGAAAATATCTTTGGTCACATGAATGCATTATATCTATGCACATAAGAATCATACTGTAATGATATGTATGACAGGATTAACTATTTTCAAAATATCATATGATGGCCATCAACTTATTCTCATTTCAAGCTACCCCGGTCAGGGTGAGTATCCTCTACTCTCCGATACGGGCTTTTCTCGCTCCGTCCGACGTGGCCCACTTTCTCTTTCTTTTCTCATTATCATGATCATAACCGTTGGTAGGGCGTCCCCTACTGGTGCACCACACGGATTGCCATGTGACCGTGCTCATTTCTTTTCTTTTCACAATGATAGCCAAAAATATGCTTTCAAAAACAAGTATGTTCATCAAAATATAATTATTACCATAAATCATTGGTAATCATGCCATGAAGATAACCATTTCAAATATCACTTTATAAAATATTTCCATGTCAAAATTTCACACTTAAGATGGTAAGAAGTTCATACAATGGCAATGGCTATGGCTATACTAGTCATTTATTAAGATTCATCTTCTTTTTTAAATACTAATTTTATTTCTTTATTTTCTTGATGCAGGTTTTCATCCTATCTAACCTTCTCTTACTAATCAGAGCATAACTCCCTCAATTTAACTCTGATGTAGGTGATCTTGGTGTCCATTTCAAGATAAAACAATTATCTAAAATTATTATGTTGAACATTGTAGCAAAAAATTAAGAAACGAAGGTGATATTACTCCCTCAAAGTATAGGATAGTTCCTCTCGGATAGGTTCTGACCTTTACTAACTAATTAGACCATATCTCCCAAATTGGAACTCCAAATTGAGTTATTCCAGTTGGTAAAAATCCATGAGCCATATATCTATAATTGTTATGTTGGCGCACTATTTTAATTCCCTACAGAATATTCCCAGAAATTCAAAAACTAAAGAATTAATAACATACTCTTCCCTGACTAAACATTTTCTGACCTTGGCTTACTAATCGGACCATATCTACCACATGTGGACTCCAAATTGAATGATTCCAGTGGCTAAAAATCCATGACACACATATCTTTAATTCTTATGTTAACCATTTATTTTAATTCCCTACCAATAATTTCCAGAAATTAAATTACCGAAACTATCCTAACATATTCTTCCCTGATGATTCATTTTCTGACCTTTGACTACTAATCAGACCATAGCTACCTCATATGGACTCCAAATGGAATGATTCCAGTGGGTGAAAATCCGTGACACATATATCTTTAATTCTTATGTTAACCATTTATTTTAATTCCATATAGATTGTTCCCAGAAATTAAAATACCGAAGCTTAAAATTCTATCAACCATAGCCATACCCATGCAAAACTATCTACACCAACCTAAGTATTCAAACATACATCACATGCAAGATCAATATGTAACATGATATAGCAACATCCATGACCAATCATCAAAGTTCTAAGATCAAAATCTCATATAAATATTATGAGTTTCAAAGGTTTTCTTCAAAAAGAAATATTGTTAAACTTACCTGGAGCACTTAGTCCCCTAGACTTCTCCTTCCTCTTTCTTCCTTTCTTCCTCTCCTTTCCTCACTCTACCTTGCTTCTATTTTTGCTCTCCCTCACTTGGACGAAATTTTAATGTTGTAAGGGTGGGTTTTCTTATATAGACCACCAAATAATTCACCTTTCATGATCATGGGTCTACCTTATCACAATTAGGATACACTTTGTTGAATTTTTGGAAAACAAACAACTTATGTTCTTGGCTTCCTCTTCCTTAGTCAAGATATGCATAGAAAAAGGAGATTTGTATTTTGAAAATTATGATGATATGTTCTTAAGATATGGGGCAAGATCCCTTTGATTTAGGGATTCATTTCCTTTTTCTTTTGTCTTAATCAAGTATGATAGATTTTCCTTTTTAAGTGGAAAATTTCTAGCCCTTGAATTTTCCTTACTTAACTAAAATTATTTATGTAGGATAATGATGTTTTGTCATAATGCTATGTATTATTACCCACTTGCTAAAGTTATGAATGTAGGATATAGATGTTTTTGTCCTAAATCCTTGTATTATCATGCCACTTGCCAAAATGATGAATGTAGAATCATACCACTTGCTACATTTTTGTCTTAATGCCATGTCACTTAATCTTGATTGCACCATTATTTCATCACTTCAATTTTATTTTTATTTTTATTTTTCCTCTTGGGTTTGGGCTCATTCTTGCCCATTTTCTTTACTTTGGTTAAAATTCTACCTTTTATAATGGGCTTGGTCACATTTTCATATTTTTGGGCTACCGGTCCAATTCTATATCCTAGTTCAAGTCTATGTTTTATTTCTTCCTTGGGCTTTCCTATTGGCTTGCTAAAAATTCATGTGAAGTAGAAAAACTCTATATGAAGTGTCCATAGGTTAAAGCCCAATTACGGGTGGAGATACTAAACTTAGTAACTTTTGCTCTTAAATTAAGAAAAATTACCCTAATTCGATATTCTTGAAATTTTAAGACCTTTACTTACTTCACAAAAATTTATCTTTCTTTACCTAAGAATTTCACCTTTCTTTAGCATGTTTATTTCTAATATTTCCTCTTAGGTTTTCTTTCTTTACCTATTCCATTAATATTAGAACATTTCTATGCATATATATAAGGTGAAGAATTTCTAAGAAAAATATCTAAAAATTTCGGGATGTTACACTTTGAGCCTACCAATTAAGCATGCACGATAATAATCATTTTGATATGGTCCTCTAATATTGAGCATAAAAAGAAAATTAAGACCAAGAGAGCAAGAGATTTTCACTTACTTCTGGGTGTTCCTGATGTTAAAACAGTTGGGTCTATATTATTTTGCTAAATCTCTTCTTTTTGAGCAGGATATAAAATTCTTTTATAGGACGAAACTAGGCACTGTTTGATTGAAGATTGATCTTCAATGTGGTCTAAGCTTCCATGGATTTCTGTCTGATCCTCCTATTTAACATCACTAACTATGCCTGCAAGGCAAACCCATAGAATCTAAAATATTAGAAAGGTAGTAATATAGAAATTGGACAAATTCTCTTGTTCTGTCATCAACATTTCACTGAAGAAAAGCATATTAAATAACATTTCTATCAATATAAATCCCAAAAATTGATTAGAATAATGCTGGGAGAGACTTTTAAGTATGATTTAATATACTTTATGTTTATTAGATTAAATATTGAAATAGTTTTGCCTAAAAAATTCTTGGGATAAATTAATGTTGGCCAATTTAACTTATTTTCTATTCAATAATGTCTTCTAATTATTTTTTTTCAAGATATGATGGTACAATTATGTATTTATAGTTATAATGTTTTTGGCTATAAAAAATTTCTTACATGATATTGTTTTATTTATATTAATTTTTAAGTTATATTAATTTGTTACATTTGATTGAACAGGGACAATTTCCAATAACACTCCCAAATAGTACTCCTCCAACCATTATAGCTAATATGATAAGTATTGCAACACCAACATTGCAAAATGAAGCACCAAGTTGATTGTTTTTGTTTATATTTGATTGTGTATTGTTTTCTTTTTAGTTGACATGATGTTAATTAGTGTATAATATTTGTTACATTTAATATATGTTAATATTATCATTTTATTTATCTTGACTTTTATTAAGGTTTAAATTATTGTAATGTAAAATGAAAAATTTATTAAAAAAAAAAGTTTACCACTGAACCTATTGTTTGACTTAAAGAGGTCGCCACTGAATCACAGAGAAAAAAATTTGAATATTCAGACTTTTTGTGGCGAAAAAAGTCGCCACTGAAACCATTGGTAGAGACTCATGGTTGCCACAAAAAATAATTTTTAGTGGCGACCCATTTGGTCGCCACTGAATCTCGAAGGAGAAAAAATGAATGTTGAAACTTTTAGTGGCGACTGTGAGTCACTACGGAAACCTTTAGTGGCGACATTAAGTCGCGACTAAAGCTATTTTTAGTGGCGATTATGTAAAGTCGCCACTAAAAGTAGATCTCTTTTTGTGGTGACTAAAACATTTAACGCAGTGATTTTTATTAGATTTGGTGGCGACTATAGTCGCCATGGAAAGTACTTTTAATGGTGACTACATTAGTTGCCACTAAACTTTCAGCAACAGCTAGGCAGCGACTTTTGCACTTTTAGCGGCGACTTAAGTCGCCGTTGAAAGTCTTTTTATTTTGTAGTGGCTAAAAAGCACAACATTCTGGGCGCAGCTCGTATAACGCTCTCAATTTACGTTACGTAAAATAAACATTTTTTTCTATAATCAAATATTCTCCATAAAGATGCACAATTCAATTCTTTGTCACTTTTCTCATGTATACACAATATACATACTAAGTTTATAAAAATCAAAGTACAGTAGAAACGATGATCCTGCCTGTAGCATTCAAAGAACTCTAGAATACAAACACAGTATAATTCAAAAATCGTGAGCCTTAGAAGCAACGTAGACTCAACTACAGAATTTTTCCTAACTGATTACCTATCTGCAGGATCAGACTCTGTATTCTCATCTGAAAAATGTGAAAATATTGTGTAATGAGTTTGACAACTCAGTGAGTAAATAATTCCTCCTATGACCTCTTAGGTCAGCATATGGATGTACTTATACTTTAAAATTTGTCACATAGAAAATACAGTTCAGAAGTACATTCATGTAGGACTCGTATTTCTAATATTCTCAAATCAAAAGATATTCAGATATCCTAAACTATATGCAGCACGATATGATCATTAAGTATAAGTTATAGTAAAATATTAAGATTTGAAGATAAAATCATCACTTTTAATGCACCTGCCTCACTTGGCCATTTGGTTAATGCAATAAAAACATAACTCATTTGCTATACGCATATTGACTGATTGACTACTGTCATAATAAGTGATCAAAGAATGTGAGTACATCACTCTCCTACCCCCCGCATTACCACTATCACCAGGTTAGAGTGGCCCTCCCCTGGCTAACTCAGGTTGATAGTGCGTCTCCTATTTAGTACCGTCACAAGCCATACAACCCGTCGATATTCATCCATACATATAAATACATGTAAAATTATCAAGCAACTCGCCATGAGCTTTACGCTTGCCATTCAATCTCATTTATAATATGACATGCATCATTTTCATAAGTATATAGCTTTACAAATCAATGCATCGTGCACATAATATTCACTTTATCAAATAATGATAAATACTAGAACCACATATCCAATGAGTTCCAAAATCTATTTCGAAAGTAAAATAAATACCTTAACACATTTCAGAAATTTATGATAACATAAATAATTGTAAACAGAAACAATTGTACATTTATAGTTCAAGAAGAGTATGTGGTAAGTCATAGAAAGAATTATCTACTCACAAGGTAAAGGCTCCAGATTGGATAGCCCTAAAATGCACTTTTCCAATCCATATTTGACTAAACAGACTTTAAAAACGTGTTCGGAGAGTCCAAACATCAAGAAAATGACTTCAGGAACTTGGTCACTATTCACTGCTGGAAAATACTATTTACCGTCGAAAAATATTATTTATCGCCGAAAAATACTATTTACCAAGAACAAAAAGTTGTCAGATAGCTGAAAAATTTCATATCTTAAGATTCATCTAACTCTTGAATCTATCTACGGTGTCAGATTTCCAATTTAAAGTCTCTAAATAAGACTTTCAAAATTTACTTTTTTTAAAAAAATTTCTACTTCCGATCTACGGCGATTTTACGGTTGATTTGAGAAATTGTTCAGTCAAAATCGCAGTATTTTCCGTCCTAAATCCAGTGGTACTTTTAATTTTGAGATCATAGACCTGTAGACACTACAGATTTAAAAAAGAAAATGAAGGTGATTATTCATACTATTCATTCTCTTCCATTTTTATGTTTCGATTTTCGTCTCCCCTCCCCTTTTTCTTTATTCTTTATAATAATAATAATTATTATTATTTAATAATTAAATAATGTAATTTTATTTTATATATATTCATATAAATATCGTTTTTCATCTTAAAACATCCTAAAAATTTCTAAAAATTTACATTTTCATAAACATTTAGTTAAACTCTTAAATCATGATTTTTCTTGATAAAAATCTTAATAAAAAAAATTACAAAATAAATATCTTTATACATAATAAAAAAAAGAGAATATTTCTAAAAATGAAACAAAATTTTATTAAAGGCTAATATAATTATTGGAAGTAAAACAATAATTATTTTAATTAAAAGTAGACTTGTTTTTAACAAAATATACTCATTTTTAAACAAATAAAAATATATTTGTTTATAGAAAAAATATTATTTAAAATTAAAAATTACGGGATGTTACATTCTTTCCCCCTTAAGAAATTCGGTCCCTGAATTTCAGTCCATCCTACCACATGTAGGGAATGAAATCAAGGTATAATTTCGAGTTACCAACCTTATTACTCAAATAATTGGAGATATCTTTTTTTGTATATCATCTTCACTTTTTAATATGTCTCTTCAGTGATTTTGTCATATAACTTAATTATAGGGATTTCTTTCATCCATAAGTTCTTCACTTGTCGATCAACAATAAACATCGATTGTACCCATAGTTAAGCCAAATTTTTGTCCAATTGAATTTCTTGGAATTCGGTAACATAAGAAGAATCTAATAGATACTTCCTTAACATTGATACAAGAAAGTCTATATCTACATTACTCAATCCTGATGGCAAGGTTAGGCAATGTATTACTATGCCTACTTTGTTCAAGTTTTCAAAAGATTCTATATACTAGAGTTTAACTTTTTCCTTCTTTCCAAACCTCATTACCTTTCATTGGTGAGTCATTTAAGAATTTGTGGTCACCAACTGGTAATTTCAAGTACTCAACATTCATGATCCTTGTAGACTTTTGACCTGTATTGAGTTGTTTGTATTTTTTTTTCATTCCATTTCACTTTATCAACGACATCTTACCATAATTCTAACTCCACTGAGTCATCAAATAAAAATTTTGTAACACCTTTACTTTAGAAATTAAATCATCCAATAACACTTTATTATAAGCAAATTCTGTTAAGGGATCTCCCTCCAAACTCGAAGACATACGCTTGAAACATATTTCTAAATTAAAATCATCGAATTCTATCTATTTCTTGATATTCCAAATTAGATTCAAAAAACTTAATCTTATTCAACTCATCCACCTATTAGGCGTCCTACGATACTTAATGTAAAACCTCAAATAGTGCCATTTGTTTGTAAGGTCTGATAATTTCTGATATGGACAAGTTCAACTAAAGATAAATGATTTTCTCCAAAATTTTACCAAAATTGTATAAAGATATCTAAAGCATAATTTCTAATGTATAAACATATCATTTAAATTTACTATTAGTTATACTATAATCTAGTTAAGATCCTAAACTTCCTAATTAGCTCTCTTAAAATAATATATTCAACTCTTACTTGCTGACATACCAAACAACGAAAAATATTTCACTTGTATCTTCTTTTACCATTATACTAGTACAATTATTTCATATATTAGTATATCCTTATTGTCTCGGGTTATCCATGTTCACAATCAATGACTTCCTTTGAAATTGCCTTTTTCAACAATTGTTCACACGTGAATTTTCAATCTCAATATAATTCACATCCTAAATACTAGACTCAACTTAATATGATATAAACCTTTAACACAAATACCTTGATCGCTTTACATTATTTTCGAACATAGTTCTCAAATTATTCTCCTTTCCCTTCTCAACCACATTAGGTAAATTTAGGTGTTCTTCATACTTTAATACCCAATCAATATATATTGTAAACTCATTATTATTTTTAATTTGCACATAGTCTGCCAACTTACATAGTTATACATACTTTATATAAAAAAAAATTTAATTTTTTTAATACGTTCTTTGTTAGATAAATTTTTTTTAAATCTTCATATTTCTAAATTAAGAGTTCAAAGATTAATTTAAATCCTACTTTTCATATTTTATTTCTCAAGAACTTGAACA
The DNA here is from genome assembly GCA_037074535.1 of Gleditsia sinensis. NCBI lineage: Eukaryota > Viridiplantae > Streptophyta > Magnoliopsida > Fabales > Fabaceae > Gleditsia > Gleditsia sinensis. The sequence continues at coordinate 3,909,523 of CM073468.1, read as the reverse complement.
CCACTAATCCTCTTGATTACATTCGTCAAAACACCATAAGGTCATCATCTGTCCATTCCTTTCAAACTTTTCATTACTTTAACCTACTAACTACTTGGACATCATAATAATTGAATTTTAAAGAAAATAAATTAACTTTTTTTGTAATGAGGGAAAAGAACTCTACATTTAATGCCAAACATTAATAAGGAAGAATGTAGTAGAATAGACGAAAAACATAATAAAGAACAGTGCCAAAATAGAAATTCAAAAATTTAGACAAAGCATTGAAAGAAAATTAAATTCGGTGGTCGTAATTTTTGAAAATTTGTAAACAAAATCTAACTATTATTTCGGCAAAAATTAGTGGCTGCAAATTTTGAATATTTCTGTCAAAATCTACTTTAAAGCTATTGATATTTGGTGGAAAAAATATATTTCTGAGTTTATAAAAGTCTGTGAAAATCAAAGAATACGTAGGTAACTGATAGGATGCAGTTGATTGTTTCAAAATAGATATAATCAATCAACTGTAAAATAATCAGTCCAAATTAAAATCTCAAAATAGTTAGTCGATTTAATAATACCGATAGTCGACTGGCAAAAATATTGAGAAAACAAATAAATCATTTGATTGTCTCTCTTTAACAACTAACTGGTTTATATTTTCTTTTTTCTTTTTTACAATGATGTCCATCATCTACAACTTCCCTACAAGAATCAAGACATAGCTATCATACGTATGCTCTTCTCTAAGTTCTATAAATGCACATGTTAATATCTTTACTTTTATACTCAAAATTAAAGTGTGTGCAGCTATGGAGGGAATCGCATTCGGTAAGTTTTGAAATATTTGTGTCTTTTGTGGTTCCAGTCTTGGAAAAGATGGAGAGTATGTGAAATCTGCACAAAATTTAGGTATGGTGCTGGTTAAGAGAAATATTTATTTAGTCTATGGTGGACGTAACTGTGGATTACTGGGGTGTGTGTCTACATGTGCACATGTAAGAAGATGTCAAGTTCTCGGTAATATTCCTACAGTTGTAGCTGCATCCAACATCGTAAGAAAGACAATTGGAAAAGAGTTTTGGGTAGTTTTCATGCATTAGTGCATGGTTAGAATGATGAGCAATGCTGATGCCTTCATTGCCTTACCAAGTGATTTTGGTACTTTAGAATAAATTTTTCAAATAGTTTCTTGGGTACAATTGAATCTGCATCATAAACCGATATGTTTGTTAAATGTTAATCATTTCTTTGATGGTCTGTTGTTTTTTATTAATCAAGATGTATAATAGAGGTTTATCTCACACTCAACACGACGAATTCTCATCTCAGCTTCAAATGCTGAAGAGTTGATTGATGTTTTACAGGCATTTGTTCATGTACCTAATCCAACTATAGCTCAAATAGAATGGATGGTAGACAACCGCAGGAAGCGCAAATTGAATTTGAATCTTCATCTGTAGTTGTAATACGATGTGGACAATGTTGTACCACTTTTACTTTCTTAGGGTCAACTTGGATACCATCTTACTAACCACATACCTTAAGAAAGTAATATTACTAAGTCAGAATTCGTATTTTGAAAACTTAACATATAACTGATACTCCTTTGGAGTTTGTAAAACTATCTTTAAATGTTGCTTATGATCCTCTGAGTTCTTGAAATATTATGGTATATCATCAATAACTATAATAGCAAATTGATCCAAGGATGACTTAAGTATTATTTATTAAATCTATGATTGCAGTTGGGGCATTTGTCAATCTAAATGACATAACCAAGAACTCATAATGCTCATAATAAGTCTTAAAAGAAGTTTTTTTTTTGAATATCCTCTTCCCTTATCCTTATCCTCAATTAATGATACTCATATATCAAATCAATTTTTTTTAAAAATATTGAGCACCCTATAGCTGGTCAAACAGATTATCTATACGAGATATTGAATACTTATTGCACACTACCACCTTATTCAAATGTCTGTATTCTAAGCATAATCGTAATAATCCATTCTTCTTTTTCACAAATAAGTTTAGAGCACCTTGAGGAGGGTATTAGGGCGTATAAATCCCTTGTTTAACAAGTCTTACAACTGATTCTTCAATTTCTTGAATTCAGTCGGTGTCATTCTATATAGGGGTATAGACACTGGTTAGGTTCAAGGAAGTAAATCAGTACCAAATTCTATTCTACGTTTCGGGTTAATCCTGAAAATTCCTTAGGAATTATATTAGAAAATTCTTTAATCAATGAAACTTGATTTACAATGGTATAGTTTATATCAACATCTCTCATCACTGTCAAATATCCTTAGCACCTTTTTATAATAACTTATGAGCTCTTAGAGTAAAGATTAAATTGCTGGGTACCTCATTATAATCTCCTTGTATCTAGAAAGAATATTCTTCGGGAATATTAAACTTAATCATCTTAGGATTACATTCTAAACTGGCATGACATGATGTCAATCGATCCATTCTCAATATCACATCAAAGTCTACCATATCTAGACAACTGGTAAAACGGATATCATATTCAGAAACGATCATATTTGACATTTATCTTAATTCTTTAAATTCTTTGGCACGCCTATCCCTTTCACTTTCAGGCATTAATTGATCCATAGATACTTTTTAAGATGACATGATATTCAATCAACTTTATACTAGGAATTTAGCAACTTGGAATAAAAAGGAAATTGAGACCCTATAGAATCCCTCAGCAGCACTTGAAGTATAAATATATCCGGCTCATATCTATACTAAAGGTCATACTAAAGAATCCTTTGCTCTAATACCAACTTGTAACGCCCCCAATTTACCTTATGTAAAATAAACATTTTTTCCCGTAATCAGATATTCTCCACAAAGATGCCCAATTCAATTCTTTGTCATTTCTCTCATGTATGCACAATATACAGATCAAATCTATAAACATCAAAGTATAGTAGAAACGAGGATCCTGCCTGTAGCGTTTAGAGCACTCTAGAATATAAATAAAGTATAATTCAAAAACCGTGAGCCTTGGAAGCAACGTAGAATCACCCACAGAATATTTCACCTAACTGATCACTTATCTGCAGGATCAGACTCTGTGATGAGGGATCACCTACACCTCAAGTTCCTACATTTGAAGGTCTTATCACTAGGGCAAGGGCTAAGGAGATCCAACAAAAATTGGACAAGGTGATGACCTTCTTCTTGTCCAAGGAGCCTTCCATGTTAACAGCCTTCTTCGAGCCATCAATCAAGGATCTGTCCATCAAGTCAATGGTGGCCATTGCAGCTCATGAAGACCCTAGGGGTGAAGAGAAGACTCCATGAAGTGATTGGATGTTTTGCTTGTAGTCTTTTCTGTTTTAAGACAATTTCCTTATTTAATTTTTAGTATTTCGTTTTTTATAAAGGGAGGCCAGCACTAGGACTATAAAAGGCCCTCCTTAGCATGTTTTTAGCAGATTAGACATTTTGTAACTCTGAAACTTATTTTCCCTTCTATCAAAAGAGTGCTTTTGAGAGAAGAGAGCATTGCTGATTGATCTTGCTTAGTTGTTCTTGTGTGTGTCAATCTCCCTAGAGATTGGTGTTCTCAAGCCTCCATAAGCCTCCTCCTTGTGCTTGGCTGCCATGGCCATTGTGTAAGGTTGTACTGGTAGGGTTTCTTCATCATTTGGTTCAGTTCTTGATTCATAGAACAAGGGTTGTTCCATTGTGTGAATTGGTTCTACTTCTATTTCTTTTATTTCTGTTTTCTTCTATTTTCAGATTTAACCTCCATTGTTGTCTTCTTTGAGTTGTGTCAAGGTTTGGTGTCTAGATCAAGAGTTTGTGGCTTACCCCACATCAAATTGGTATTAGAGCAAGGTGACACCTTACCGCCACCACATCACCACCAAAGCACTACCGCTGGTTTGCTTTGTTCTTCTGGAGTCTTTGCCATTTCAGTTTTCTGTCATTTTCGTTTTTGAGTCATTTCAGGTCTTTAGTTGTTGTGCTTTGCTTGAATTGCTTGTGGTTTTGGAGATTTGGACACATTCCCTCACCTACATCATCGTGAACCACCGTCAAACACTTGTTGCAGCCTTGTTCAACCACCAACCACCATTCCTAGCCTTCACCATCCAAAAAAACGTCCATGACTTGCTGCAATAACCAGATTTGATTTCTAAGACTGAACATTAGCTGCTCCCTACAAATCAGGCTACATTCCTTTATTGCAACAACCAGGTTTGACTTCCATGGCTGAGCATTAATTTCTCCTAAAAATTAGGGATTTCTTTTTGCAGCTGTCATAATTACTCCATAAAATAAGGGATATTTGATTTTCAGCTGTTATAATTGCTCCTAAAATCAGGGGATTTGATTTGTAGCTGTTATATTTGTTCCTCAAATCAGGGAGATTTGATTTGCAGCTGTTATACTTGTTCCTTAAAATCAGGAAGATTAAGTCCAATCTGCTATTAGAAGTTATTTTTGAAATTTAAATTGAAATTCCAGGTGTTAATTTTTTATTTCTGATATTCCAAGTTTCATTTCTGTATTTTATTTATTCTTGAGACAAAAAGAAAAAAAACGAAAAAAAAAACGAAAAGAAAAGAAAAAGAAATTCAAGTCTCATTTCAGCATTTCATTTGTATTTCATACTATCCTAAGTTGTAATCATTTCATAGAGGTAGTTTGTACTTAGTCATTTCTCAAGTGAAGCTCAAAGGGATTGCCAAGAGCCTTCAGATACACCAAGGAGTCCTACAAGCCCTAGCCATACCTTAGCCTTGTCCCACACTTAGCCAGATTTCGAACCTCACCCTTCTAATCTCCATTGGTACAAGTTGAGATAAGTAAGGTACAATTCTTCCTTCTTGAGTTCAGATTGATTGAGTATACTTTGTCTAATTGCATTAACTTCTTGTAATTGTCTTGTTCAATCTTATTTTCTTTCTTTTTCTGAGTCATTTGCTTGTTTAATCCTCCGCCGAACTTATCCTTTCTATAACTCACCATTTCTCGGCGATTGTTGGCTTAGAACACTCTGTTCACGTGGGTTATTTAGTCCATACAAGACAATCCATAAAAAAACGTACATCAACAACAATTGGGAGAGAGAGATCAAACACAAGAGTGAAACACTAGTGAGGTGATTTTGATTTCTCTAATCTGACTTGTTTAGGTGTTAGTCTTCTTTTGAACATGTCTAGGTCACCAAGTCCTCCACACTCAAGGAGTTCCTCACCAATACCACCTGAGATGTTCAACATGCTCAAGACTATGTCGGACAACTTAGCCCACTTGACTGCTCGGATGGCTGTTTTGGAGTCAAGGCCAGCACCACCCACCCTCATTCCTCTAGGCACCTATGCTGAGGATGGAGGCCCTTCCAATGTGGCCCCAAGAGCACCCCTACCAGATCAAAAGAGTGCCTATGACGCTGCTCGAGGAGTGCACCATTAAGTCCCACCAGGCACCGCTTCTCACTTTGGAAGATCAGAAAGCGCTGCCCCACACCATGGCACTCCAGTCCATGCTCACAATGAGCAACTCTCTGTCCATAACTCTCCTTTACATAGATGAAATCATTATGCACCTAATCGTTTTAATACATTTCAGGGTTACCAAGATGAGGAATTGGAGTATGAAGGCTGGCAAGCTGAGCCACCTAGGGGATACCAAGCTAGAAGAGGACGTGAGCTAGAGCAAGATGGCATTGGGAAGATCAAAGTGAAGATCCCAAGTTTTGAAGGCAAGTGTGATCCAGATGTATACATGGAGTGGGAGACTAAGATAGAACAAATCTGGTCATGTCACAACTTTGCTGAGCATAAAAAGGTACAGTTAGCTGCATTGGAGTTCAATGGCTATGCCCTCATATGGTGGGACAACCTGTTCAAGGAAAGAAGAAGAGTACTTGATCCAGACGTGGTCACATGGGAGCAAATGAAAGCTTTGATGAGGGCTAGATTTGTGCCTCAACATCATACAAGGGATTTAAGGCAAAGATTGGAGAATTTGAGACAAGGGTCAATGAGTGCAGAAGAGACCTACAATGCCATGCAAGTGGCAATGGTGAAAGCTAATGTGATTGAAAATGAAGAGACAACCATGGCCAGGTATCTTAGAATTCTCAATTCATTTCTGGCTAATGAAGTCGACTTGTATCCATACAGCTCTATGACAGAATTGCTACACTTAGCAATCAAAGTAGAAAGAAAGACAAGGGCTAGGAACCAAGGAAACAGGAGCTCAAGTGGAACATCCAACACTTGGAGAAACCAACAAGGACGTAGCTCTCAATTCTATGGCCGGGAGACTTCAAAAAGAGAGCCATACTTAGAGCAAGTCGGACAGAAAAGAAGTGCACCACCTAGTGCCACACCCTACCCTCCACAAGTCACAACTGGTTCCTCTAATGGATCCAAAGGGAGTACCTCTAACCCTACTCTTAGAACTAGGGACATTGAATGCTTTAAATGTAGAGGAAGAGATCATATGATGAAGGACTGTCCTAATAGAAAAACACTCATGATTAACCACTTAGGACAATATGAATCTGAAAGTGACAAAGAAGATAATGAAGAGTGTGTTAATGAGGTCAATGAGCATGAATCTGGTTTTGATAATGAGGATGAGATTGAGTATGAGCATGGAGAGTCTTTAATTTGTAAGAGAACATTGCATGTACAACCTGCCCCTTGTGAGGATAATCAAAGGGAAAACTTGTTTCATACTAGATGCTTAGTTAAGGGAAAGGTGTGCAACATGATAATTGATGGAGGTAGTTGTTGCAATATTGCTAGTACTGAATTGATTTCTAAGTTGCAAATTACTACTTTTCATCACCCTAGGCCTTACAAACTGCATTGGATGAATGATTGTGGAGAATTGAAAGTGAATAAGCAAGTTAAAGTTACTATCACATTAGGTCACTATGAGGATACAATTCTGTGTGATGTTGTTCCTATGCAAGCTTGTCACATCTTGTTAGGTAGACCATGGCAATATGATAGAAGAGTCATGCATGATGGTCACACTAATAAGCATTCCTTTACATTTAATGGCAAGAATGTTGTCTTAAAACCTATGTCTCCTATGCAGATTGCCGAGGCCTATGAAAGGAAGAAGGAAAACGACAAGGAACAAGGAGAGGAGAAGAAGCAAGGCAAGAGCACAACTCAGCAGCAAGTAGGCACCCCCTCAAAGCCTAGCCAAGCCTTAGCAATACAGCCTTCTAGTGTCTTATTAGCATCCAAAAGTATGCTACAAGGTGAGTATCTACCCCTAGAAACCACCCTCATGCTTTTGTGCAAGAAACTGGCCATGCTAAGTGAAGAAACTAAGGCTGCCCTACCCCCTCCTATCCAAGCCCTTTTAGAAGAGTTTAAGGATGTATTTCCGGATGAGATACCCCCTGGCCTACCCCCTTTGAGAGGCATAGAGCACCAAATAGATCTTATTCCCGGAGCCACCTTACCAAATAGGCCAGCTTATAGAATGAACCCTAAGGAGAGCCAAGAAATCCAAACCCAAGTGCAAGAGCTCCTAGACAAGGGTTATGTGAGAGAGAGCCTATCCCCTTGTGCTGTACCAGTCCTACTTGTGCCAAAGAAGGACAACACATGGAGGATGTGTGTTGACTGTAGAGCCATCAACAACATCACCATCAAGTACCGCCATCCAATTCCGAGGCTGGACGACATGTTGGACGAGCTCCATGGTGCCACCATGTTCACAAAGATTGATCTAAGGAGTGGATATCATCAGATTAGGATGAAGGAAGGAGACGAATGGAAGACTGCATTCAAGACCAAGTTTGGTCTCTATGAATGGCTTGTGATGCCATTTGGTTTGACAAATGCTCCTTCTACTTTCATGAGATTGATGAACTATGTTTTGAGGAACTTTATAGGGAAATTTGTTGTAGTATACTTTGATGATATACTCATCTATAGCAGGTCCCTAAAGTAGCATGAAGGGCACTTAAGGGAAGTTCTTTCTACCCTTAGAGTAGAGTACTTGTATGCCAATTTGAAAAAGTGTGATTTCTGCACTAATAAAGTCACATTTCTTGGTTTTGTAGTGAGTACACAAGGGCTGCAAGTGGATGAAGAGAAGATAAGAGCCATTCAAGATTGGCCAACTCCAACTTCAATTGGACAAGTGAGGAGTTTTCATGGACTAGCCAGCTTCTATAGGCGCTTTGTCAAGGATTTTAGCACCATTGCTGCACCCTTGACTGAGATCACCAAGAAGCATGCCCCATTCGTGTGGGGAGAGGCACAAGAGAGGGCCTTCAACAATCTGAAGTGGAGGCTCACCAAGGCGCCACTTCTAGTGCTCCCAGATTTCACTCGCCCATTTGAAGTAGAGTGTGACGCTTCTGGAATTGGTATTGGAGGTGTACTCATGCAAGAAGGTAAGCCTATTGCCTTCTTCTCTGAAAAATTGAAAGGTGCATGTCTTAACTACTCTACTTATGACAAAGAGTTGTATGCTTTATATAGAGTGCTTAAGACTTGGCAACATTACTTATGGCCTAGAGAGTTTATTTTGCATACTGATCATGAGTCTTTAAAGCATTTTAAGAGTCAAGATAAACTTGATAGGAGGCATGGTAGATGGATGGAATTCGTTGAAACATTTCCATATGTCATTAAGTATAAAAGGGGAAAAGATAATGTTGTTGCTGACGCACTTTCTAGGAGACATGTTTTGTTGACCACATTAGACTCTAAGGTGTTAGGATTCACTTACATTAAAGAGTTATATGCGGATGACATTGATTTTGGTGGTACTTATAAGCATTGTGTGCAGAAAGGTTCCTTAGATAAGTTTTACTTGTTTGAGGGATTTTTGTTCAGAATTGATAAGGTGTGCATTCCTAGGTGTTCCTTGAGGATGTTACTTGTCGAGGAAGCCCATAAGGGAGGTTTAATGGGACACTTTGGTAGGGATAAGACATATCATATGCTGCATACACATTTCTTTTGGCCACACATGCTTAGGGACGTAGAACACTTAGTGAAGAGATGTTTAGAGTGCCTAAAAGCCAAGTCTAGAATTAAGCCACATGGTTTGTATACTCCTTTACCTATTCCTACAGCCCCTTGGGAAGATATTAGTATGGATTTCATTGTAGGGTTGCCTAGGACTAAGAAGGGGAGAGATTCTATATTTGTGGTTGTTGATAGATTTTCTAAGATGGCTCATTTTATTGCTTGCCATAAGACTGATGATGCTTCTAATGTAGCTAACTTGTTCTTTAGGGAAATAGTTAGGTTACATGGAGTGCCTAGAACTATTGTGAGTGATAGGGATGTGAAGTTCCTTAGCTATTTTTGGAAAACTCTTTGGGGAAAACTAGGGACTAGATTGTTATTTTCTACTTCTAGTCATCCACAAACTGATGGTCAAACTGAAGTGACCAATAGGACTCTCACAACTATCTTAAGGGCTATCATTAGAAAGAATCTGAAAGCTTGGGAAGATGCATTACCTCATGTAGAATTTGCATATAATAGGGCTGTTCATTCTTCTACTTCTCTGAGTCCATTTGAGTGTGTTTATGGTTTGAATCCTTTAACCCCACTTGATCTTACGCCGTTGCCTATGAAGGAACGAGCAGATTTCAATGCAGGAAAACAGGTGGAGTTCATTCGGGAGATGCATGAAAGGACTAGGGCAAAGCTACAATAAAAGGGAGAGTATAATGCTGCCAAGGCAAACCAAGGAAGAAGGAGAGTGATCTTCAAACCGGGGGATCTTGTTTGGGTTCATTTGAGGAAGGAGCGTTTTCCTGAAAAACGCAAGTCCAAGCTTTCACCAAGAGGAGATGGTCCATTCAAGGTTCTAAAAAGAGTTGGAGATAATGCTTATGTGCTGGAGCTGCCCGGGGAGTATGGCGTGAGTGCAACCTTCAATGTTGGAGACCTTACACTTTATGAGGGACATGATGAGGAGTTGGATGATTCGATGTCGAATCCTTTTCAAGAAGGGGAGGATGATGAGGGATCACCTACACCTCAAGTTCCTACATTTGAAGGTCCTATCACTAGGGCAAGGGCTAAGGAGATCCAACAAAAATTGGACAAGGTGATGACCTTCTTCTTGTCCAAGGAGCCTTCCATGTTAACAGCCTTCTTCGAGCCATCAATCAAGGATCTGTCCATCAAGTCAATGGTGGCCATTGCAGCTCATGAAGACCCTAGGGGTGAAGAGAAGACTCCATGAAGTGATTGGATGTTTTGCTTGTAGTCTTTTCTGTTTTAAGACAATTTCCTTATTTAATTTTTAGTATTTCGTTTTTTATAAAGGGAGGCCAGCACTAGGACTATAAAAGGCCCTCATTAGCATGTTTTTAGCAGATTAGACATTTTGTAACTCTGAAACTTATTTTCCCTTCTATCAAAAGAGTGCTTTTGAGAGAAGAGAGCATTGCTGATTGATCTTGCTTAGCTGATTGATCTCCCTAGAGATTGGTGTTCTCAAGCCTCCATAAGCCTCCTACTTGTGCTTGGCTGCCATGGCCATTGTGTAAGGTTGTACTGGTAGGGTTTCTTCATCATTTGGTTCAGTTCTTGATTCATAGAACAAGGGTTGTTCCATTGTGTGAATTGGTTCTACTTCTATTTCTTTTATTTCTGTTTTCTTCTATTTTCAGATTTAACCTCCATTGTTGTCTTCTTTGAGTTGTGTCAAGGTTTGGTGTCTAGATCGAGAGTTTGTGGCTTACCCCACATCACTCTGTAATCTCATATGAAAAATGTGAAAATATTATGTAGTGAGTTTGACAACTCAATAAGTAAATAATTCTTCCTATGACCTCTTAGGTCAACATATGGATGTACTTATAATTTAACATTTGTCATATAGAAAATACAGTTCAAAAGTACATTCATCTAGGACCCGTATTTCTAATATTCTCAAATCAAAGGATATTCAGATATCCAAAACCATATGCAGCACGGTATGATCGTTAAGCAAATATTGTTATGCTCAGCTGTATAAGTTATAGTAAAATATTAAGATTTGAAGATAAAATCATTACTTTTAATGCACTTGCCTCACTCGGCCATCTGGTCAATACAATAAAAACATAACTCATTTGCTATATGCATATTAACTGATTGACTACAGTCATAATAAGTGATCAGAGAATGTGAGTACATCACTCTCTTGCCCCCCACATTACCACTGTCACCCGATTAGAGTGGCCCTCCCCCGGCTCACTCAGGCTAATAGGGCGTCCCCTACTCGGTATTGTCACAAGCCATACAACCTGTCGATATTCATCCATACATATAAATACATGTAAAATTATCAAACAATTTGTCATGAAATTTACGCTTATCATATTTATCAAGCAACTCGCCATGAGCGTTACGATTGCCATTCAATCTTATTTATAATATGACATGCATAATTTTCACAAGTATATAACTTTACAAATCAATGCATCGTGTATATAATATTCACTTTATCAACTAATGATAAATACTAGAACCACATATTCAATGAGTTCCAAAATTCATTTCGAAAATCATATTCTTTTTGAACTATGTGCCAGTTTGTAAGCAAAATAAATATTTTAACACATTTCAAAATTTTTATGATAGCATAAGTAATTGTAAACAGAAACAATTATACATTTATAGTTCAAGAAGAGTATGGGGTAAGTCATAAAAAGAATTATCTACTCACAAGGTAAAGGCTCCAAATTGGGCAGCCCTAAAATGCACTTTTCCAATTCACATTTGACTAAACATACTTCAAAAACGTGTCCGGATGGTCCAAACATCAAGAAAATGACTTCGAGAATTTGGTCACTATTCATCGTCGGAAAATACTATTCACTAAGAATAAAAAATTATCAGATAGCTGAAAAATTTCATATATTAAAGTTCATCTAACTCCTGAATCTATCTACGGTGTCAGATTTTCAATTTAAGGTCTCTAAATAAGAGTTTCAGAGTTTACTTTTTTTTTGAAATTTTCTACTTTCGATCTATAGCGATTCTACGGCTGATTTGAAAAATTGTTTGATCAAAATCATAGTATTCTCCGTACTGAATCTAGTGGTACCCTTAGTTTTGAGATCAGAGGCCTATAGACATTCCAGATTTAAAAAAAAAATGAATGTTACTATTTATACTATTCATTCTCTTCCATTTTTACATTTCGATTTCTGTCTCCCCTCCCCCTTTTTTTTATTCTTTATAATAATAATAATTATTATTATTTAATAATTAAATAATATAATTTTATTTTATATATATTCATATAAATACCGTTTTTTATTTTAAAACATTTCAAATTTTTTTAAAAATTTACATTCTCATAAACCTTTAATTAAACTCTTAAATCATAATTTTTTTTTATAAAAATCTTAATAAAACAAATCACAAAATAAATATCTTTATATATAATAAAAGAAAGAATATTTCTAAAAATGAAACAAAATTTTATTAAAAGCTAATATAATTATTGGAAGTAAAACAATAATTACTTTAATTAAAAGTAGACTTACTTTTAACAAAATGTACTCATTTTTAAACAAATAAAAATATATTTATTTATAAAAAAAATATTATTATTTAAAATTAAAAAATACTGAATGTTACAGCTCTCTCCCTCTAGCCACTTTTTTTTTGTGCTTTTTAAAGAAAAATTTAAATAAATTTTTTGGTATATTTCTTTTGTCAAATTTAAATATATTTGTTGTCAAAATTCAGTATTTTAAATATAAATAATTTTTTTTTATCAAATTTGGATGACAATTTTTTTTTATTTTGATAATAATGTATCTCATAATGTAATAAAATTATTTAAATTTGATAAAAAAAAATTACATATAAAACAGTATTTAAATTTAATAAAAATAAAGATCTAATTTTGTTAATGAATAATTTTGTTGAGCATTAAACTTTATATTCAAATTTATTCCACTTTTTTTTTATTGTAAGTTTTTTTTTTGTTGCAAAAATTGTAATTATTTTTGTGTTTTTTAAAGATAAATTTAGATAACTTTTTTGGTATATTTTTTTGTCAAAATTAAATAAATTTATTATCAAAATTTAATATTTTGAATCTAGTTTATTTTTTTTTTATCAAATTGAGATGACAAATATTTTTTTATTTTGTAATGACGTATCTCATAATACAAGAATGATTTAAATTTAATAAAAAAACTGCATACAAAATAGTATTTAAATTTAATAAAAATAAAGATATAGCCTTTTTAATAAATAATATTATTGAGCATTAAATTTTATATTCAAATTTGTTCAAGATATTTTGATATTAAATTTTAAAAATTTTGGTACAATTTGTAAAATTATTTAAATTTGAAAAAAAAATTATATTATAATGCTGCATCTCAAAATATAATAAAATAATTTAAATTTGATCAAAATAAATTTAATAAAAAATAAGCTATATTCAAAATACTAAATTTTATCAATAAATCTATTTAAATTTGATAAAAAAATATCGCAAAAAAATATCTAAATTTTGTCTTAAAACACACAAAAAAAATTACAGTTTTTGCGAGAACCGCTCTGCTGTGCTTTTTCAGCACAGCAGAGGATGCATTCCCGTTATTAGAGGCATTTGTCTCCTCCTGGCTGAGCCCTGATGAAAAGAAACACGAGACAATTTGTACAACAAGATCAGATCACGCCGTGTTTTTAAGGCTAACCTTTCTCTTTAATTGGTTTAGATTTTGACATTTATGGAGGAGGTTGCTTCTCCCGTTCCACGAGATAAAAAGAGACACGTAAGTCACTCTTCGTATCAGAGCCTGGTTTCGATCGAGGGACCTGTGGGTTATGGGCCCACTACACTTCCGCTGCGCCACCCTGATGAGATGCTGAGAGCTGTCCTTTTTCTCTTTAAATAGTTATTTGTAGGATTCTAAACAAATTTTAAAAATTGAATGCTTAATTTTACAATCATTTTCAGAACTGATAATTTTAATTTCTATTATTTTTAGTATATTTGATGTCAATTAAAGTTTCAAATTTTCATTTTGTATAAAATTATTTACTAAATTTAAGTTTAATCATTTAATCAACTTTAAAATAAAGGAAAATGGCACGTTCGTTAAAGGATAAAAGAAAGCACTTGAATTTAATTTCATACAATATAAGTTACAAAAAAAAAAATTAAATTAATGTTTATAAAAATTTAAAATAAAAAATTTGGTATAAATTTTAATTTTAATTTAAAATTAAAAAAAGAATACTGAATAATACGGTCTTATTAATTTTTACATCCAATGCACATAAGATTCTCATCTTAATAATTTATAAACTATATTATTAATTAAAAACTTAATTTATTTTTTAGTTACTTATACGCAAAATACATATATACATGGTTTTGTAAAATTTCAAAGGCAATCAAATTCAGATTCCATGGATGATGCCATTGATTGAAAATCTAAGGCATGCGAGGAATCATTAGAATTTGGAGATAACTGGCCTTTGTCGTGACTTGAGCTGGCTTTACCCTCTTCCATGTCGTTCTGATCGCAGGATAGTTCTGAAAAGTCCATCTTCAAGAGATCCGATGAGAAGAAACTCTCAAAATCCATCATCACATCCAACTCCTCATTTCCCTCCCAAACTGAAGCTGCGGGCACCGACAACGGCGACTCTGGTTTGTGGAGGCTCTCAGAGGGAGCAACCACTGTGGGTCCAAGTTGATGGAATATGACCTTGGTGCACCTGGTTGCCTTCGTCCAGATCAACCGGGAACCAGGATTTGATGGGTAAGGATCCTGCTCTGGGTTTAGGTTTGGTTTGCTACCTGCAAGCTTCTTTCTAATTCTACCGTTCCAGTAGTTCTTGATTTCGTTGTCCGTTCGTCCTGGAAGCCGTCGTGATATCAAAGACCACCTATAAAACAAACGCATCTCTTATTATTCTCACGAACAGCGGGTGGATGCAAATTTACAAATATTCTTTGAACTCCATAAAAATAGAAAAAGCTGGGTAGTATTCTTTGACTTTATGCTCTTCAATTATTGTAGATCACTCTCTCTTCCGTTCATTTGAATATGCAAGTTTTTCAGCTACAGATCGATGTACGTAATCTAAAACTTGGCAACCTCAAAGCATGGAAGATTTAGACGCACAAGAATGGATGGGAATCCAATGAGGCAAACTCAGAAGTAGATATAATTAATAGTAGCGGACCTGTTTCCAAGAAGGTTGTGAAGTCTGACAATGAGGTCCTCTTCATCGTGAGTAATATTTCCTCTTTTAATATTAGGTCTTAGATAATTCCGCCACCTTAGCCTACAACTCTTTCCACATCTCTTGAGACCTGCAGAGACTGGAAAATATCATGAGCGAGCTACCAGTTATTTCTGAAAAAAGCATATATATATATATATGAAACTATAAGAAGCCATGGATCTCACCGGCTCTTTTGGGTAGCTGTCTCCATTTTCCTTCACCGTGAATGTTAATGTATTCTGTGAGTATTTTGTCTTCTAAAACTGTCCATGCTCCTCTGTTCAAACCTTCCTTACAACAACAAGGACTCCTTCCCATCTCTCTCTCTCTCTCTCTGCAGAAGGAAGATCCTCTATACCTTTTTGCTTCTTGCTGCGTGGTCTCAAGTTGTGTCCCTATATATACTTATAATTAGGACGTACTGATTGATCATATATATATAGGACTCACAAAATTAAGAGTTTGCATGCACGCATGGAAATGATTGGTAGAATGGCGTTTAATTATTTCTGGGAGTGGGAGTGGAATTGTTAGTTATATAACGAGCACCTATCTGCCCTTCTCAATCTTAGCCACAGGCTTCTTTCACGGCTGCTCTTCAATCTAACTTTCTATCTCACAACCTCTTGGAAAGTTGGTTGAAACAGGGACGCATGAACCTTTCTCTCTTTGTCTCACTAAATATTTTCCCAGTAAAAGTGTACAAGCTGTTTCATTTTTTCCGTAATAAAATTATATATGAACTTTTTTAAAAATAAAAATACACCATAAATAGGGAACTTATTTTTTTTTTCATCGAAATATTTCTGTTAAAGTTATTAAAACGAAACGAAGTATTTATTAAAAAATTATATTATTTTGATTGAAATTATTATGTTTCAGAGTATTTCGATAGAAAGACTCTTATTTTAATAAAAATTTCGATAGAAATATTTTTGTTTCGAGTTGTTTAAATAAAAATATTTTCGTTTTGAGTTATTTCGATGAAAATACTCTTATTTTGAGTTGTTTCGATGAAAAAGTATTAAATTAATTTGAAAAATAAAAAAATTAATAATTTAAAAGTAGATGAAAGTAATATTATATTACATCTAAAATCAAGTTATTTTTTTCTACAAGTCACAATATTTTTATTAATTTTTTACTCTCCCCCTTTGTTCTCATGACATTATTTTTTTTTATTATCTTTATTTTAAAGAGGAAATTATAAAAATAATAAAAAAAGAGATTAAAAGATAAAGAGAGAGAAAAATACTTAAAGATAGATTTAAATATAGATGTTACAAAAAAAAATTAAAAAGAAAATAGAGATACACAAGAGAGAGATTATTATTGAATACTGTTAGAATTTGAGTCGAAGTCCCTATTATACTTGTATGTTTACTTATTATTTAATTATAGACATTAATTTAAATTAATTTTAATATAAATTTATATATTTATATCATTAATATTATGTTAAAATTTTTTAAAATTTAAAAAATTATTATTTAAAATTATTTAAAATTATTTAAAATATTTTTTTTAAAAAATTTCATTTTTTTAAAATATTTTTATTTTTAAAGTCATCAAAACAATATTTTAAAATAAAATTTAATACCTTGATCACAAATTAATTTAAATATTTAATTTTTTTATTGTTCTTTAATATTAATTATTTCTTTTCAATATTTTATCTTTCTCTCCTCTTTTGGAGTTATTCAAGAGATACAAGGACGTCACATGGTGATTTTGAAGGCACTAGCCTCTTGAAGGTTAGCCTTTATCTTTTTTAATTGGTTTAGATTTTGACAATCCTCAAACTACTTTATAGAGGAGGCTGCTTCTCCCATTCCACACGAAAAAAGGATACGGAAGCCACTCTTAGTATCAGAGCCTGGTTTCGATCCAGGGACCTGTGGGTTATGGGCCCACCACGCTTCCGCTGCGCCACTCTGATGAATTGCCAAGAGTTGTCTTTTCTTACTTTAAATAGCTATGCTGAAGATTCTAACAAATTTTAAAAAATTTAAAGCTTAATTTTACAATTATTTTAAGAACAGATATTTTTAATTTCTATTATTTTTACAGGATAGGAGTATATTTGATCTCAAGTAAAGTTTCAATTTTTCATTTTGCATAAAATTATTTACTAAATTTAAGTTTAATCATTTAATCAACTTTGAAACAAAGGAAAATGGCATGTTCGTTAAAGGAGAAAAAAAAAGCACTTGAATTTTTCACATGCCCATGATTTGAACTTTGATTAGTATTTGTTAGATAACCCTTCTTAATGGCAATTTGTTGATGGTTAGTTATTGCCTTTTTTTATTTTTCCTTTTTTTTGTTTGAAAATTGGAATTATTTCCAATTGTAATTTCAATACCACCTAAATGCAGAACCTATCTCTTTTGTTGTGTTTATAAATAAAGTACGAAGGGAATCTATTAGCCCCAAGCCTTTAATTAAATGCTTACATCTTCTAATTTTCATGTATTCCGTGTCTTTAAGTTATTTCATTGTGCAAATATCATTGGAATAGTTTCCTTTTTAATTCATGAAGCAGTGTTATTTTTCATCAAAATTGACATAATTTTCAAATTAACTCATTCAAGACCATTAGACAATTTTTAAGATTTTGTAATTGATTTAATTTATCAAATTATTAATATACGATATTGACATAGTTACTCGTATTACTATCTTAACAGACACGGTAACAGAGACACCAAGTAATAGACAGAGAGATCTACACAACAAAGGAAGAATAATGCTAACTACATAGTTCTTCCTTACAAAACCCTGCAAAACTATACAGCCTAAACTTTAACCATAAAAGATATGAATAGAAGCACTTGCATAGTGGTGTAGAATTGTGAGTGAAAGAATAATGTAGGTAGTATTAGTCATAAAGGAATACATTAGCAAAAATTAGAACACAAAAATTCTTTAAGTAGACACTATCTATAAAAATAGATAAATCATAACAATCATGAAAAAGACTTGTAAACATGAGATGCTTTTCAGTAAAATCTACTTCCAACATACTTACATATTTCTTCATGATTGATTTAATTTACTTATTTTTATAAAAAATCTAGCTAAGAATCTTTCAATTTAGCCAAATAAAAAGAGATGGACTAATGGTTTCTGTTACTTTAGTCATTGCTAATTATTCGTATGTGGTGTTAGACGCTTTGAGTAAAATGATATCAAGAAGAAAGGAAAGGGTTTATATGAGGGCTTTGACAGTGGGGTCTAACATTATGCTGATTTCTTACATTTAAATTTTAAACCCCACTTCTCATGACTCTTGCAAAGTAAATGACAAACAAGAATAATTTATACACATAATTTGGGGTAGATTGACTGATTAGAACATTCAGCAAAAATAAACAAGGAAGATAAAAAAATTGTCAAAAAAAAAAACACAGGAGAATGCGAGTATAACCAACCACCATGGAGAACAAGTAAGAACTGAGAGATCAATTAGAACCTTGTCATCTGCTGTAGCATTTGAGAACCAGTTGCTTGAGAAACCAACTGCTCGGAACTCAGTGAGGGTCTCATCAGTTGGTGGGCACCTACAGGGTTAGCAAGGCCCTGTCGGCTCATATCTTTAGAATTGTTCATACTTGGTTCAGAGTGTGAGGATTCCATTAATGTGCGTATCTGAATAGATGTTTGGCAATAAAGGAAAACAAAAAATTAATTTGTGTCCAACAACAGAAGCATTTAGATCTATAGTATGCACGAATCCTCCAACTTACCATATCGAGGCGCCTCTTGTGAAGATCATTTAATAGCTGTAAGTTTGAAGCACAGCAAGTCACAAATCACAATCCAGATATGAAGGAAACATTGACATTGTCTTTCTTTTTTAAAAAAAAAAAAATTTTTTAGGGTTGCCGTGGGGAGGAAGGAAGGAAGAGAGAGAAAAGAATGTGTTACTTACAGGTTTGCTCTGATACTTCTTCTCTTCGCTTGAATATCCTGGAATTGTTAAATCCCAATTTTTCTCTGCACAGTAATTCAGAGAACAAGTCAAATAACAAAGTTGTGATTCCAACTCTTCTCACCAATATATATAGTCAAGAATCATTTCATCTCAAAAACTTAAACTGTTAAGAGAAGACGTAGGAATGATTTTTTTTTAACTCTGACACGCCTCCCAAGCAAAAGTCCTTTGGGCTTGGAGTATAGACTGAGTAGAGAGCCACCATACCTTGTGCACAAATTTAACTTCGACAAGGAGAATAATTTTTTTTTTTTTAACTTTGACACACCTCCAACATGAAAGCCCTTCGGGCTTGGAGTATAGACTAAGTAGAGACCCATCATATCTTGTGCACAAATTTAACTTCAACAAGGATAATGAAAGTGAAAGAATCGAACTCCTAATCACTTAGCCATAAAGTTTTAATACCATGTCAATAACTATTTCTTCCAGCTATTAGGAAAAGGGTCAAGAATGGTTTTATTATTTCGCAATACATATAATATGCTATGACTTAATCCAAACATTTAGATGCATCTCACTAGTGATATTATATCAATCCTTAATATCATACACAAACATACAAATTTAAAAACATGTTCACTGCATCATGGTAGGAGATAATGTTAAAATAGGATTCTTAAAGTTGGATTTAATGATATAGTAATGAAGAACACATAGATTCCATTTGGTAACCAAAGAATAAAAAAAAATAATGTATTGCACATAATTGCTCACCGCATAGAAGCACTGACCCAATTTGAAAAAGAAAAAAAACACACTATAATGAAGTAATTTCCATTAATGATAGAAAAGCTTGTCTCAACATCAACTTTTTAGTAGGCACTAGGCACTCACCTAAAAGTCATACTTCTTGATATTTGAGTTAATTTTTTCTTAACTGGTAAAAGGTTTAATCCAGAGTCACCAGACGACAATGGAGCACACACAAATGGTTCAAGTTAACTTTTAATTCAGGGTAGTACTCACACCCAATATCTGCTTTCCTCTCATGGTATACACAATTTATCTGTCAAGAGAATAAAGGGGTCCTACAAAGTCAGAATTGACCAAAAATATGTTTATTAGAGTTTAAAAAAGGAAAGACATATCTGATAAAAAAAAATTCTGTTTTTTTTAAAGAAGAAAAATTGAGAGAACTAATAAAAGGACATGCAACCCAGAGTTTAGCCACCTCAGAGGTCAAAGATCAATAAAGTACGATGAAAAAATTGGAAACAAAAAAATACAATTGATGAAAAATCTCCTCACACTTTGAATCAAGAATGCAGACTTAGCCATAGGTAAAATTTTAAGGGCAGTCTATTAAAAAAAGAGAGAAGGCAACCGCACTGCTACTTAGCACATCACTTAGACTCACCAAGATCTAGATCATGTGAAAAATTATATTTTCTAGCCAATTAGAGTAACCAGTAAAACAAGTGCTAAAATTTGTACAAGAAGAAATTAGATTTGAAATATGCAATAGTTCCTTTTCTTTGGGGGTGGGAGTGGGAGAATAAGATAAGATATAGTCAAAACAGACCTAGGTGCAGCAATAAATCCTTGGACTCCAAAGTTGATGATTTTCTATGTTTTGCCAAAATGCAACCATGTGTTGTTGCCTGTAAATAAGAACAAGATAAGTTTCTAATGGAAAACACAACCATCTCAACTAAAACACACAAATCAGCAACCGTAGATTTCAATATCAAATCCAGAATATTAATTGAAAATTACTATGGCAAGCTTTAAATTTAAAAAAAGATGTCTACTCATTCTATAAGGAAATCCAATTGAGGACAACAATTAATAAGGAAATTAAAAACCTCCCTACTTTTACAGTACAATTTATTCACAAAGCAGAAGATTGAACCAAAGATTCTCCAGCACCCTGATAAGCACAAGTGCTGAAGTAGTCAAATTTAATAATAAATATAATCTTTAAGTGAATTGTATATGTATTACCATCATCAAGACTTTAGTAAAGAAAATATTGAATAAAAGAAACAATACTAGCAGTTGGCATGCTATCACTAGATTCAAGTTAGTTGAAGAAAGAATAAAATCATATCACCATAAAATCAAGGAGTTAACTCACAAATGAGTAGAGGAAGTTTCTATATTAGTAATGAAGAAAAGAAATAGAAGCCACAAAACTTTGAATCTATGCTCCCAGTTAACCATTTTCTTTTTCTTTTCCAAGGGAGGAGGGACAGAGGAAATTCATTGAGTTCATCATGTTGAACAACACAACCTAAAAGCCTAAGTTGTTTGGTGAACAGAAAATAATGGATTTTAATATCAAACAAATTACAAAATTATATCCAGAGTTCAACCATAACTCAAAGAAAAATAAATTTTTAATACTTTAAAACAAAATCATCATGCATGGTTTTTAGTTAAGTCTAATTAAGGTATTATTAAATCAATCCAGTGACCAATTTACTAATGAAACCCTTCTTATGATGAATTTTGATAGAGTGAAAAATTGATATAATAATCAAGCATGATCATTCCATGTGAGTATTAAATCAAAATCAGTATGCACATATAATCTTTTCAAGGGCATACAAATGAAAATCTATCACAGGGAGGGAAAAAAAGGTTAGAAATGTTAGAATCCTTACAGAATCAATGAACTCATCAGCAAGCTCCAAAAGAATATCTATAACTTCAGGGTCCAGCTTGCCCTGTGGATCCACCTGCAGATGAATAGAAGATTACAATTCAAGTTATAAGTGATAAAAGAGAACTTTGAAAAGAAACAACTAAGAGCAAAGAGGACCTGTGAAACCAAATCCTGTATCTTTCTCTTCCCAAGGAGTTGGTTTGTTGCTTCTGTTCCTTGGCTTGAACTTCCCCCTGGTGTAGTTGTGCCAGATGCAGTAGCATCTGGCTGTGATCCTGTTAAACTAAGTGACTTTTGGCCAGTGGGTCCTGGCATCCTTGGAGACTGCTGCTGTTGCAGCTGATGAACAGGTGCTTGTAGTTGAGATTGTTGTTGCGACTGCTGTTGTATTAGTTGTTGCTGCTGCTGCTGGGGCTGCTGTTGCTGTTGCTGCTGATGCAGCTGATGCTGCCCCATCGGTTGTTGTTGCTGCACCAGCTGGGACAATTGCTGTGGATTCAAGCCCATAGAGTTTTGTTGCAGTGGAGTTGATGAAGCCAGCTGCTGCTGCTGCAACAAGACTTGCTGCCTCTGATGTTGAAGACGCAATGAAGGAGAGCCAGGACTAGACATTGCTGGCATTTGCTTAAGCCACTGTTGCTGCGTTAGAGAATTATGAATCATTGCCGGCTGTCCATTCTGGGACAGCCCAGATAATTGAGAATTCATAAATGCAAGGGATGACGTCTTTGGTAAGCCTTGAACCTGTAGTCAACAATTTATCACAACATTGCCAATGTTCAATATATATGCATTACCAAAGTAATTCTTGACATTACACAATAAACTCCATTTACAGTTGAACCATATCAAACTTATTTGTAAACTCTTTTTTCAATATCTACAAAAAATTATTACAAAATTCCTTTCTATTTTTCTTGAAAAATATATACACTTTCATATATGCAAAATACTCACTTAGTTAATGGAGTAAAAGGCCTAAGAGTCACAAGCATATTTAACTACTCCTATAAGGAACATAGGTTGCCTTCTTGTCTTCATCAATCACTAACATGCATTTGAAAATAAGTTAAAATAGACTAAATTACATTCACCTCCCTTGAAGTTTTTGAAACCTACACTCATACCTCTTTTAATTTCAATTTATACAAAAACCTCACTTTCATTCATAACATTGTTAATGAAGCTTATACTTTATGCATTTTTCTTCTTGGAAACACATAAATAGCTTAATTCAATGTAATTCAAATTATCAAAAGGTCAAATTAATGCTTATAAAAACTTTAGGGAGGTTAGTGTAGTTTTTTTAAAACTAGAGGGGTGTGAGAGTGTTCCTTTTATAAACTTCAAAGGAGACCCGTGTCTCAAATTGGAACTAGAGGGATATAATTGTAATTTTCAAAAAGTTGGGAGAAGTGAATGTAATTTACTTATTAAAATAATTTTAAAGATTAATGTTGATTAATCAATTTAATTTTTTTTTTCCCTTAAAATACTGACTAACAAAGAAAAGTAATATACTAATTATCTTGCATGACACATAGTGGAGAGCCAAATGCCTCAGTTCCCTTCTTTTTCAGATGACTTTTCAAACATTTTATATAGAGAGTGAGCAAGCACTATATTTTTCCCAGTAACTCAATGTTTTACTTTTCATAATACAATTGCCCAGAAAAGGATAAATCATGAAAGGTGCTTCGCGCCACATCTTTCGACAAGGGAACCAGCTCCTGTTTGTCACATATATGGATGCAGCAATAAGCAATTAAGCATTATAGTCCTAAATACTAAGAACAAAAGTTAGCTTCTGTCATGCCCCAATGGCAATCCAAAGAGCCTTGGAATAACTCTTATGCTTTCTTCAGTGAGTTTTATAATCATAACAAAAAAAATGGTTAACTACCAACACCATCAATTGGCCTAAAGTTTATACATTTTTTCAAAAAGGTAAGCTGACCATTGCCAAAAAAGCCAGAGTCACAAGAGGTAAGCGCCCATTTTTCTCTTTGAATTCGAAAGAAGGGATTGCTCTTTTCTAAAATGGCAAGTTTATCACCTCATTAACTTGCTAAAATATGCATCATAAGCCAGCAGGTAAATCTGATCCTAGGTCTCTCATAAACTACAAATTAAGTTCACCAAGCAGGCAATTGACATTGCTACTTGATTCCATTTATTGAAATCAATCTGATAGACTCTTTTCAACACCATGTAAATGAAAACAACGTAGTAACTTACCAATAGCTATGCCAACTTAAGTTTTAGATCACTTTGTTAAATACAACGTCGCCCAAAATCTTTTGTTTTACCAGTCCTGTTTTCATGACAATAAAAGTGAAATGCAGATAAATACTATGAAGAAGATGAGATTTGACATTTTACCCTACAATTGCAAGGAACATCCAACTTCAACTCCTCACCAATTAAGGGGAAAAAGGAAAAGACCAGAAAAGTGGCTACATGTTCAATTTCAACATTCAATTACCATTTCCTAAAATTATGGTTGATACAGATCCAAAAGCATGATAAGCAAGAATGGTGAATAAGTTATCAAATTATCCAATGATATTGAACACAGTCAGATATTTACATTCTGGGAGCATGAACATCAAAAGCAGAAGTGTGTTAAATCTTGAAAAGTCAAATATACAGAAATTTTTTGACTACGTAGACATTAAGCTAAATGAATAAGAATATGATAAAATGATTCTATAAAGATACAAATAAAACAGCAGGACCAAAATCATATCAAAGTGTATAAAGTAAGAAGGAATTATACCTGTGAAGTGTTGAGTGAACTTTGCTGGGATAGTTGCTGCCTAATTTGGCCCTGGTTCATTCGCTGCTGCTGAGCATAAGCAAAGGCTCCATTAGCTCTCAGTTGTGAGCTGAGATTAAGTGAACCCATCATCCCCATTGCTTGCATTCCTTGCAGAGGTTGTCCTGAAGAATTACCAGGATGGAATTGTGACCCTTGGACTACCCCACCCTTCTGCCTTGGCTACAACCAAGTTCAAGCTTATTTTAGCAAGAAATAAAATTATTTATTGGAGAAGGTATGACATGTGAAAATATTAAATAATTAAATGCTATTAGGATACTCATGTACTAACATAATACAAAGCAAAAATGAAGAAAATTCAAATTGTATGCCAGACAGAGTGCCTTTTTGTTCAAATTACTCCATTTCTACATACATTGATTCTACTAGGATTGTTGTCCTTTTTCTTTTCTCTATAATCCATCCTCTATTAGGGGATCAATCATGAAGTAAGAAAAAAAAAAGCATCTGGTGTCATTTAACTACTCTATCGTTTTTTAATTTTCACACCCTTGAAAGAATTGTCAGTCACTCAGTTGATTATGATTGCCATGTTTGTTAAACATATTATCCAATCCACATCTTGCTTACTGGAAACTAGAAGTGCAAATTTTGCCTCCCAAAACAAGAAAATCAATAGAAAGATGCAAATTAGACAGTGTTAATTTATGTTATTTCAGGAATTATTCATAAATTGTGACAAACCAATCAGCATAAAGTATTCAGTATACCGAGGCTAACAAATTAAATTGTGCAGCCGCAGCACCCGGCAACATGGAGAGATGCCCACTCTGTCCTATTAATGCCGAACGCGACAAATTCGAACCTCCTAATTGTTGCTGTTGTTGCTGCTGCTGCGGCTGCTGCTGATTCTGCAGCTGGGTTGAAGCAGAACCACCAAAATTCATCTGCCCATATAAACCTGCTTGCTGTCTCATGACACCAAACTGTTGCTGCTGCTGTTGAATTTGATTCAACCTGGACATTGAAGGTGATCGCTGAAGGCTTTGATGGATTGGATAAGTTGACATGGGGTTAGCATTTTGAGACTGCTGCATCAGAGGTTGTGATTGTTGCTGCTGTTGTAGTTGTTGCTGTTGTTGTTGCAGGGATTTCTGTTGATAATCTAACCCGGCAGCAGGACTAAGCTGCTGTTGCAGCTGTTGTTGTTGCTGCAACAGCTGTGTCTGCTGCTGCTGCTGGGATTGAGGGTTAGAGATTTGGGCAAGGGGAGGGAGAGGGGGTGAAGACATCTGAGGGAGATGGTCAATTGAGGGAGATTGGGAAAGATTAGAAGGTGATTGGATTGGCGGGTTTGAAGGATTTTGAGCAACGGTCGTTGGGTCCATCGGGTTTGAGGAGGATTGAAGGGGTTTGGGGGATGATGACGATGCACTATCTGCCATTTCTTTCGAGCTTGCTTCCCTCCAATTGTGATTAGAAAACAGCGGTGGTCGTAGCAGGTCAACCCAATTCCTCTCCGAGCATGGCGAAATTGGGGTTTAGAAATTGAGCGAGATAGAGAAAAGGGAAGAAGAGCTTAACGGAACAAGGAAGAGAGAGAGAGAGAGGGGAAGAGGGAGCTCAGAACCTGAGAGAGGAGATTGAATCTGGATCGTACACATCAGCACAAGGTTTCGGTGATGTGCTTCCGTCGGATTGAGGAACAGAGTTACAAACTGGGCGTGTATGTAATTACATTATAAATTAATTCTTAATAAAATAATTCATTTTATAAAATAAAAAAATTAATAACATTTTATTTTATTATTAACAGATTGCTTAAGTGATAAAATTCAGAAAAATAAATAAAGAAACTCACATTCCACAAATGCCCCTCGTTAGAGACATTTGGACAATATCAAGACCACTTTCAAATAACAGTGCCTAATTGTCGCCACAAGATAATGTACTCAATTAAAATCAATTTTATATCATTAAATATTATTTTGTAGTAAATTAACTATAAATTTACCATTAAATTAAAATTAAACATCGTAGAAGTTATGTTAATGAAATTTCATATTAAATGAGTATTTTTTTTTTTACTTGGTCCATTTATCTTAAGATCAAGTTACAATGTTTTTTATAAATAAAAATATACCGCTTATTTATATACTTTTAGCTGCTAAAAAATATATATAAAGGTAACAAAATTTTGTAATGGTAAAAAAAATTGTTATTATTTGACATTTTTGTGTTTATAAAATACCTCAAGGTAAAATATTTAGAAGCTGAAAATTTTAAGATTATTAGAGATATCATATACTTATTAATTTAACTATTTAGCCCATTTTATTACCCTACAATATTATAGAGGTTTAAATTTTTAGCATTAGTAGAAACCATTTTAACGAATATTTCAAATCAAAATTAATTTTACAAATCATTCTAACAAAATTAATTCTTCAAGAGATAAAAATACTCGTGTCATCTAAAAGGAATTATCATTATAAATCAATAAACCACACCTAATGAGATATGAATTACCTGATAAATTTTTTCAAATGCAGTTAAAAAATATAAATTTGAAAGCACCTCAGCTAAGTTATTTCTTTAGTTTGATCATCGGAGGTCATCCACCACAAAAGGAATTGCATGAATTTAATTAATTAATTTTTTTATCATCATCACATACATGCACTGAAGAATTTGATTTGTACCCTGAACTGAATCACAATTCTTCCAACTGCTCAAGTCAATGGATTTGAACTTCAAATTTTTTAGGTTGATGGAGGAGAGGTAAGAAGGGGATCATGTTTGTCAACGCAAAATTTTTGTAGGACTTCAAAATTAGTACAAACAAAAGGCTGATGAAAAATAACACAGAACTCTTATAGAAGAGAATTACTTACTATCCTTTCAAACATATCAAACAGAACAGAACCACAGTAGAGATATAGACTACAAGAATATGAGATTCCCTAGCAAGAGAACAGAAGCTGATGCTCACTGCTCTTCCTGTCTTCTGGAAAGTGGCAATCACAAATCCAGGGTCCTCCCTCGCATTCCATGACATGGCTGGAACAGTGACTTCACGAATACTGCCCAAATGGAAGCTTTCAGAAAATGCATGCCTGTGCGCACTAAAAATAATTCTGCAGATAACGGGCAGATGCATCGTCAATCAGCCATAAGGTTAAAAACAAGATAGCTCAAGAAATATTTCATTTTGGTTATTCTACTCAGTTTTCTATCACCTAGCTATACAACTTCATTATTATTTTTCACTATTGTCGTGAAAAAAGAAAAACGAGTCATAAACTAGTGACAGACTGAGAAAACTCATCGTAAGACCACTCCACTGGTCTAATATGGTATAAACAGTTATAATATATATACACATCAATCTAAGCATTCAATATGAGAATACAAACTATACTCAGCTTCACATACAATAGCAATTAGTTGAACATTATTTTAAAACCATATGCAACAAACTACTATTAAGCCAGATGAAATCTAGGATACGAATAAAATAATAATAAAATCAATTATTAACAAGAAAATAGCCCATATTCATAACGTGCTTCTTTAAAGAAGATACTACTAATAAAGAACTCACTTATCATTTGACACCTAAACACGACAAATTAAAAGTTTGCCATATCCTCTTGAGGTATACAACTTCAATCCTGACCAGGACAATTCGTTCATTTGATGGATAGAAGGGCAGCAGTTTGAATAATATCTGTCTCAACGTATAGGATCTACATTATTTTACCTCAAGCTTGAAGGGATCATTTATAACTTTTCCCATGAGTATCCAACACAATAGCTAACGATAAAATGGTTACAAAAAAACTTTTTTCCAAGGGTTTTGAATAGCCATATATATTCTTAGTAATAAAAGCCAACCAACCAACAAGGTAGAAAATGTGCACAGAAGACCATCATAAGACTACGGTATCTTTATTCTAGAACCCATTTCTAGTTTTACTGAGGAGTTTAGCAGATAAAACACTGCCTTTTAAAGTTACTTTAGTGCAAAATGTATACCAAAAAGCTAAACAGCGGCAAGATAAGAAATCAAATAGGAGACAGAAAATGAAAAAGGCACATCTACAAGAAGGAAGAGGGATCAAGCAATAGTCATATGAAATAAAAAAATAAAATCTCAATCAATAGAGCGATGATTACCTTGGTTTTAGAGCTTGAAAAATGTATTCCGTAGCATTTGGTGGGATGGTGTGAAATAAATTGTAAGGGCCATCCCCAACAAGCTCCCTAAAGTGAAGAAAATCCACATAAATTTTGAATTAGAAACCCTGACAGAATGAGTTCCACACAAAAGAACAAAGCCCACAAACCAAAAATGTACTTATTGGCCTAACACATCCTGGAAAAATGATCAACAGAACAAAAACCTAACCACAGTCCATTTGCATAATTTCCCTCAATTTTCAGAATGAAATACTATATTTCAAACAACAACAACTAAAGGCTAAAGAATGAAATACTATATTTAATCACCCAAAATTCAAATTCATCAGAAATATTATGTTCAGCAAAAGAAAAGGATAAAGGTTAAGGCCATATTCCAACAACCTGGACTTACAAATTCAATCATAGGATAGTGAAATAAGATGCCATCATACAAATAGGTAAGATATCTGCTGACCCATCCTTTTCTAATAAGTATATAACGATCTTTTGAGACAAAATAAAAATATAGAAAACAGTTTATCTGCATATCCATTACAATAACTAATAAATTTCCAAGAAGAATAAAATGCATTGAATGTGAAGGATTTCCACTGACCTGCTTTTTGTCACATTTAATTCCTCTTTTAGATAGTTTGAAGTCCTCTTAAACGCACTAATTCCATCATGCTTGTTTCTTGCCTGGTCTAAAGGGAAGTGGAGTAGAAGTACAGGACCAGATCCAGATGACAGGGTGCTTTCCCTCCAGCCAAAGTTATAGTCTGCATCTCTTATGTTGGCGGAATCATTTAGTGCTTCTATTGTGCCTCCTGTTTCCACATGAATTTCAATACTTTCCCTCTCTATTACTTTTTCAACATCAAAACGTAGATTGTTGTTGCCACAAAGTAATGCCACAGCATTAAGTGAGACAAAACTGATGTTACCCATTTCAAATGCACCACAGCCCGAAGGATCCAATCCTGGGAATTTGCTAGCAATCCAGTCAACTTTTTTCACATCAAGATCACTGCATTCTCCAATATCCCTGTCGCCAAGAATTGCTTGGAAAGGGAGACTGACAAAGGGGCCTAACATTTGGTAAAACTGATGGATCACTGACATCCATTTGCTTTTTGTTAACTCTGAACCTTTTGCAGAAATGTCTCCCAAAACAAGTAGCAAATCAGGCTTCGAACTTTCAAAAGATTTCTGGCCAGTTGGTGCACTATTGGATTAAAAAGGTCAAATGAAACTTACAGGTGACGTCAATATTTAAATTCACTAGTGAAGTAAACAAAAATTCCAATCTTAACATGAATAAACCATGTCTTATATCTATATTCCCACAACGTCTTAGCCACATACTTGGCAATATGAAAACATTTGTAAAACTTGAAAATTTTGCAACTATAAGACTTCCACTACAAGTCACTTTAATTAAGCAGTACACAAGTATGATATGTAGCTTCAGATGGCATATATAATCCCAAACAAGTCATTATATATATCTTAGAATTCCTTCCCATGAGCATATACATGACCGTTGAAACTCTGTTAATGAGTCTGCCGTATTTTTTTTTTATCTCCCTGTCATAAAAAGTAAAAACTAAAAATGAGCTTCTTCTTCCAAATATATCGAAGCAATCTGATGCTACACGCCTATCCTTTTGTATAAGCTAAATTCATTAGCATTATCTGATCCAGAAACTAGTCGCAAATGAAAGCAGACCCATTGCAATAAGAAAATATACCAAAAGCAATCCAGAAGATTAAAATGAAGAAATTACCCGAAAGAATTTGGACATATAGTAGTCTCTAAAATAGCGGTTGACATAACCGGATTCGGAACCCAAGAGAAGTAGGTCGGCGACCATCATCACCTTCAAATCATCCGGGTCGTCTCCAAAGTTAACAGCTTCATCATCGGCATTGCTGTTGGGAATGAACTTGCAAGTGGGTGTCGAAACCCACTCTTCAAAAATAAACAGAGAGGTGATAGCAATCAGTGAGAGCGCTCTCCACCCAAATGTCATGATCGTTACGATCACAGTGCCCGAATCGAGAAGTTTGGCATAGCGGGCGTACCGTGCACGAGTCACAGCTCGTTAAGCTGTGATGGGAGTGGAATAGGGTCCGCCATTATTTCTTGGTTCACCTCTGCTCTGCCTCTTTTCGGTCCCGACGACGATGCCTTTAAAGCGTAATGCGGTGTGTCGTCTTGCTTCGGATAATGTCGTTTATACCCGGGCTTTCAAATTTCAGCCCAGCCTACCTTCCTTACCCTTTACAGGCCGAACCATCCTATCATAGAAACCCAAGTGGTACTTCATTTTTGTGTTGATTGAAAATATGAGAAATTCCATGTCAAAAAAAAAAAATGAGAAAATTTGGCATAAAATTTATTCTATTATTATTTTTTGTTGGATATTACGGTCAAATATTCTTTAACTTTATTTGAAACCAATTTCTTTTTCAAGACCATTTTAAAAGTATATTCCTTTATATTGAATATTAAGTTATTAACTCGGTGAATCTGTTAATATTCTATAGACCACATTCAATTGTTGCAATTAAAATAACATATAAATCATTAACAAGGTTAAATTAGGTGGAAAGATTAAAATATTTTTTTTATAAATTTAAATTTAAATTTTGTTACAAATATTTCTTTTATAAACAATCGATAAACACTATTATAAGTTTTCCTTAAAATTTATAAAATGTCTTAATTTCAAAATGAAGTTCACTTTAAATTATTTATCCCGGAATTAAAAGGAAATTAATGCGTTACTTTTTCATTGACTTAATTTGTTAAAATTTATTTTCATATAATTCTAAAATAGAACAAAAAAGATATTAGTCCGCCGCAACTTTCATAGTTGATTAAAAATATTCCATTGATATTTATAAAAAAAAAAAATTGGCTTTGAGACATTGAAGTAGTTTATTTGATTGTGTGAAAAATTATAAAGTGCATACAATGTTGATTGTTGAGTATATTTAATAATTTATATGTGAATGCGATGTCATTAAAGTAAAATAGTATTCAAATGTAAAAAGAAGGTATAATTGACGAAATAGATGAAAGTAATTATTGAAAATCATGATTCACTTGCTTGTGGATGTATTAATTTATTGAAAAAAGAAGCAGCAATAATTAGGTTTCAAAAAGGGTGTGGTGACTTGTAGAGATAGCAAGCTAAAAATAATAATTATTATTATTCATAATCCTAATTAAATATGAATAGTAAATCATTTATAAAAACATTAATTTTAATTCTCACCCAACCTTAAAAAAAATAAAAAAAAATACACACACACACACAAATGGATCCTTATAGCTTTAGGAAAGATTCTTAAGATGTATACTTTTAGTATATTAGTATTTAGAGTGTATTGTATAATCTAAAATATCATAAGTCATATAATGATACTATCTTATATAATATTTTATATCACTGAAAATTATAAGAATATCACTTCCCTGAAATGGTAATTTTATTAAAATTTAAAAATTATTAATTATATATTTTTATGGGAATTTTTAATTCTATTATATCTCATTATATATAACATATATTAGAAAAAGCAAAATAGCTATATATATATATATATATATATATATATAACTTATTAATATATTAAAAATAAATACATCAAATATTAGAATATATTCAATTTAAATAATAAGATCTCAATACCGTGCTATGTTTTGGCTTAATGATAAATCTAATACTTTTTTTTATAAAAAAAAAGGTGAAATAAATTAGAGCAGTCATATATTTCAAACAAATTTTTTTTTAAATTCTCAATCTATTTTAAAAAAACTGCAAAATTAATGATAAATAACGTGGGAAATAAATTCATCCATAGGCTTTTGTGATTTGTGGGTTAATTAGCAAAGAAACATAATGTTGTAGTGAAAATCTTAGAAACATATACTCAACCATGGGCTTTGTGATTTGTGGGTTAATTGCTCTGAGTTTTATTAACATTTTTAATATACACATTTACAAGGAGTTGATTTATTAACATTTTTCAACGCAATCATCTTCAACTTTCAAAACATATAATTTAAAGTTATAGAGACTATTTGTTTCAGATCCAGTTATTTAAGATATTTAAATTAATTTATGAAAATATTAGACACATAATTTAAATTTGGTTGCAGCAATAAATTCAAATTCTAGCAATGTCACTTTGAAGAGAGATGTAAAATCTTAGAGAAACTATACCAAAAATATGTATTTTAATTTTTGAACTTATGATGACACTTTTTAAATTTACATTTTTTTTAAACATCCAAGACTATATTTTTACTATAAGAATTATTTTAATATCCTTAATATTTTTTAATGGACTGAAAAATAATAACATATAATAAATATTTAAATTTTAATATTTTTTTTAAAATAATATATTTTATGTATATATACAAACTATTATAAATATATATGATAAGATAAATAAATTAATTTATAATTTATTTAATTAATAAATTATAAATATTTATTAAATAAATTAATTTAAATTAATTTTATCGAACAAAATTTATAGTTTATAGGTTGTTTATTATTTTTATTTTTTATTATTATTATTTTTATTTCTCAAGGGCATGATTCATCGTATCGTACATTGTTTCGTGGACTTCGAAGTATTCAGATTGGAATCCTGCGATGCAATTCTTTGCGGAGGGAAATAAATACCCTCGACCCAAAAGCTACGGATTACAATTTCTCACGCGCTATGTTGTGTGTGTTAGTCACTCTCCAATGACAAACGCCATTTTGGTTATCTCAGACACAGCGAGTGCTCATGGTGCTGCCAGTACCAGATTTTGCTGAGGAGGAATAAACAACTGAATCTACCTACCCACCCAGACGCCGCCTTTCGTAGTTCACCGCCGGTCTCTCTTTAGGCGGCGCCGTCGCATCTCCTCCATGAGTGGAAGGATGAAAATGGGTGCATCTAGTTCAATCTCTGTGTGAGCCTGAGGGATTTTGGAATTCCGCTGTTGTTGCAATGGTTTAGGGTATTTATAGTTGCAAGGATAATGTAATTACGATATTACCCCTCCTTGCGCTGGGAAATTTACATGCTTATCCTGAGGATAATTATAAATAAAATAATAAATAAGTTGAGGAATTATTAAATGCCTGAATAGCACTTGGCCGGAAATAACTTAAACGGCGCCGGTGAAAATACCGGTGTCGAGATGGGATCAGAATTTCCTATATAAACCCGTCACCACGCCCTCTATTTCCTACATAAAATTTCATTCTATCTGTCTCGCTCTCTCTTTCTCTAGCTTGCACCTATTGAGCGAACCTCCTCTCTCTCTCTCTCTCTCTCTCTCTCTCTTCCCCTCTGTGCGCAATGAGAAGAGGTAAAATCTCTCTGTTAACATTTTTTTTTTAAAATTCAATCTTTAACTTCTTTATTTTATTTGTTCTTCAAGAATTTGCTGATGGAAATCTGCTACTGTTGGAATTAGTGGCATAAATGATGTTAGAAAGAAAGATACTGAATCATGCAGGGTTGACTATTAGATTTGGTCATCATTGCTGGGGGGCTTTTGTTATGTTGAATAAATCAGTTTGATCTTTATTGGAGTGTTTGTGCATATAAGATCTTGGTTAAGGGTATGGACGAATTTTGGGGGGTTGAGAAAGGGAGTGAGTTGTGTTGATTATTGAAACCCTAAATAATGGGTGGGCCACTGTGTGGAGTTTATGGTTGGAAAATTATGTAGTTTTGATCCTGGATGATTTGAGGGGTAAGGAGTGGAAGTTGTGCTTGTTATTGGGTGAGAAATGTTTTTGTTATATCTCATTGGCCTAGGTGGGATTGTATTCCGCCCTTGTGCTCTAATTGATATATCTCTCATTGACCTAGTTGGGGTTGTGTTCTGCCCTGATGCTCTAATTGTTGAGCTTTCATTTGTTTTTTTTTTTTTTTTTGGGGGTTTGGGGGCTGTGCTGATGGGCATTTCAAATTTGCTTAATATTTTTTGTTCCTAGAAGTGTTATCAGACTGTTTCTCTCTACTGTTATGTCTTGATTTGTTATATTGATACTTGGAATATGAAGCCTGAGTAGATTTTGTTATAGGATCTCTCTCTCTCTCTCTCTCTCTCTCTCTCTCTCTCTCTCTCTCTCTCTCTCTCTATATATATATATATATATATATATATATATATATGTCCTGGACAACCTAGATTTATAACATTTCAGTTCTTGGTGGTAGAAATGGGTAAATTGTGGAGTTATTGTAATTGTGTATTTAAGCCTGTTGAGAGCTACGCTTTACCCAGAGCCCAAACTAGCATATTTGTTTCTATTTTCTAATGTGATGAGAGTTTCTTTTTAGTTATATTGTTGTTTTGTGGAGATATATTTTACCCAAACTATTTTGTGCATTAACTCGTTCTATGAATTTATATATTGTGTTTTATTACCTGACACATTGGCCTGGTATCTTTACTAATAACTCTCTTATGCTTAAAGCATTTATTGAATTTTTTGATGCACTTGGCAGGTCCCCACCTGGACTCATTGTGGGCATGTCATGGACGTTTTCTCTTAAAAGGAAAAGAAGAGAAGTGAATGTTCATCTAGAATTTATTGACAATCTAGTTTTCAAACATATGCATATGAGATGGGTTCTCGAGGAAGGCCATTATTTGATCTCAATGAACCACCTACAGAGGATAATGATGATAAGGATGGTTTCTTCTGCTTTCAGCCCCAAAAGGCACTTCCATTTACTAATCCCCACGCTTCTGACTTGTTTGTGGCATCGACTAGTACCCAAGGGATAGAAAATAACTGTGCCTTTTCACATTCATCTCCTGTCTCTGGATTTCAGCCTACAACCACTTGTGCCCCTGAAGCAGATGCTGAATTGATGAGAGCAGGAGATCAGAATACAAAGGTTTGCTCATCGTCTAAGCCTAGTAAAGATGAGGATTTAAGAGTTATGGAGTCAAAGGTATTGAGTCCTGCAAATGCTCAATTTATGGAGAGGGAAGAAGGGGAATGGTCTGATGTTGAGGGCTCTGCTGATGTAAATGAATGTAATAATTTGCTACAACAAAGTAAAACTTCAGAAGCCGAAGCCAAATCTGGAATGCTGGAGGGATGTGTTGCAGTGGCTGCTAAGGCTGGCAATATCAGAGTTTCTGATGGTATAGCTGACAAAAAGTGTAGTCATGCTTCTATGGATCTGGAATCTGATCCCAATGAACAAAAAAACAAGGGTATCCAAAATTCAGAAAGCAGTGTAAAAGGTGAAGCTTCTATGGATGCACAGGAGGAACCCAGTTCAGTTCCCAAACAAAAAGAAGTGAAAGGTATTGAAGCAAGCCATGCATTTAGATGTGCAAATAACCCTGGAAAGAGGAAGATAGACCAACGTAAAGAGGAAATGTTGGGAAAGAAGCGTAATAGAAAGACTGTGTTTCTTAATTTGGAAGATGTCATGCAAGCAGGTCCTATTAAAACCTCAACCCCAAGAAGGCAAACTTTCCCATCACCTGTTGTTAATCGTATTGTAAAGGAAGTGCGTAGTATTCCTGCATCAGTTGATCGTGTTGGAGTAGCGAAGGATCAGAAACAGGTTGACTTATCTTGTAGCGAAGGTGGCACCCACACCGAAGTTTATGAACCTAAATCTGATTATGATGGTGATAATCCTGGACTACTAGGTAAGCCTAAGAGGCTAAATAGTGACACTGAACTTTCTACAGAGGCTAATTTTCTGCCCATTCCAAGACAGAGTTCATGGAAACAGCCAACAGATTTGAGGCAGCAGAAAAATGGGCCTGTTTCTAATAAGAAGTTGGGTTTGCCTGGTCAGAGTTCCAATGATATCAAGCTGGGAAGCAAGAAGTATCTTTCTTTCAAGAAGCAAATTCCTGTTAGCACCCAGTCTCAGGACACATCAGTAGAACGCCTTATACGGGAGGTGACCAGTGAAAAGTTTTGGCATCACCCAGGTATCAAGTAATTGTATTATTAGATTTTGTGTAGCTGTATATTGTGTTAATATTCATATGCTTCCTGATATCTTTGGATTTGAATTTTTGGTCCCTTCGCACTCAAGTTGTTTCTGATTTCTCATACTGTTGCTCCCTTCCTCCAGTTATCACACTCTGAGAATCATAACTCTCGAGAGACTTGCAAAGGTGATGACAGTTGTATCTTGGAATGAAATTTTGATTTTAATTGATAGCTTCTGCTGGTTTACATGAATTTTCTATGTAACCCAGTTGCCATCATATGCCTCTTTTGTGTTATGGTTCTCAAGGTGGCTTGTTTCTTGATGAAGAAGAAATGATAACAGGTGGAGGGATAATGTGGGATTTTTTTTCCTTCAATTTAGTATATTAACTGTCATTATGACCCCTTTTTGTATGTTCATTATGTTAATTGCTTATGTATTCAATACATTGAACCATTCTTTTGTTCCTGATATTTGGATATAAATTATAATAAAGGCCGTTTCAGAAAATTATGTGTCAACTCAAAATTCTGTACATTCAAGCAATAGTTTCAAATTGTCTCTACACGGCTATCAAAGGTTATTTGACCTGAATTTTTAACAGTGAACAGTGAATATTTGCTTCTTGCATGTGTTCTTCATTAGACAGTATTACTCCTCTATTCATGTAAGGTTTATTAATTAGATCATTTTATGGATCCAGGATTACTAGCTACCATGGAAGAATGAGTGTAGGAGTGTAGGAGTTAAATTACATCACTACTTAAGATTTTAATAATAGAAAATAAAATTTGACAATCCTTTTATGCATTTGCAGTTATATTATTTATTCTTTATGTATCAATGTCTCTGGTGGTTTTTTCTCATCTGTACTATTTTGTTGTAAGTCAACGTTTAATGAAGATGCCTGTTATTTGTACATGCGTGTAGATGATAGGTTGACATGTGATCAAAAGTGGGGGGGGGGGGTAATTTCATTTGTAGTTGGGTCAAATTTGTCTTAGATGGCTTAAACATGTACAACAGACATGCAAAATCCTTGTCCAAGAGCTAGAAGAACACTGAAACTTTGGAATCAAATTATATAAGATGGATACCAGCAATTATATGGATAGAGATTGATGACAAGATTATAGTTTAAAAGAGTAGAAGAGATTGTAGCTATTGATGGGATTGAGTGGTGGAGGAAAACCAATGTGTAGGATTCTAAGAAGTGTTAATCATGGTTACATACAGCCCCATTCCTAATGTTTTGTTGGTCAAGGCTTGTTGTTTTAATACCGGCAAATGTTTGGTGAAATTCTAGTGTTACTTTTGGTTATTTATCTCTTTAGCTACCAATTTAGTAGTATATTCTTTAGTTCTTTTTGAGTTTATTTTTGAGTCCTATTGGTAATTGATTGGAGATGCTGTGAATCAGAGGAAACTGAGCTACAGTGTGTGCCTGGTCAGTTTGAATCATTAGAAGATTATGTTAGAGTATTTGAGCCTTTGCTTTTTGAGGAATGTCGGGCTCAGCTTTACAGTACATGGGAAGAATCAGCAGAAACAGTATCAAGGGATACTCATATAATGGTGCGTGTGAAGGCAAATGAGCCAAGAGAAAGAGGTACTCTTACACCCTCCACTGCTTGTTTTATGTTAGAATGAAATATTAATTTATTTTGACCAATAATTTGACTGTTCCATTGTCAGTCTTTGATATTAACCTTCTTTTTCCATCTCTATACTGGAAACTGTGTTCTTCGCAAGTTTATGCAGTTTAATTTACTAGTCATTTGCTGCTTGTTTTGAACTCAGCCTCATTTTAAGGATTGTGTTTCTTGCTTTGTCCCTGCAACTTACAATGAACACGATTTCAAGATTTTGGTTCTATATTGGTCAATTGTTCCTTTTTTAAAAAATAAAAATAAAATATTCTTGGGGATAATTTGTTTTGACTTTCTGTCTTAGGTTGGTATGATGTGAAAGTCCTTCCAGTAAATGAATTCAAATGGGCATTTAAGGAGGGTGATGTTGCTGTTCTTTCATCCCCTAGGCCTGGATCAGGTTTATTGTCATTTATCCAGCAGAACATTTCTAATAAATATCTTTTTAGTTCAATCATGTTGACAATTTGATTTTGTCAAGCAGTCAGATCCAAGAGGAACAGTGTAACATTAGTCCAGGATGATGGGGAGCCTGAGATTAGTGGGCGTGTAGTGGGTACAATCAGGCGGCACATGCCTATAGATACTCGTGATCCTCCTGGTGCAATTCTCCATTATTATGTTGGGGACTCTTATGATCCTAGTAGGTAAGTGTTCATTCAATTTCTGTCATTT
Source organism: Gleditsia sinensis (assembly GCA_037074535.1). Lineage (NCBI taxonomy): Eukaryota > Viridiplantae > Streptophyta > Magnoliopsida > Fabales > Fabaceae > Gleditsia > Gleditsia sinensis. The sequence continues at coordinate 3,870,408 of CM073468.1, read as the reverse complement.
TAGATACCTACTGATTTTGAGTTGTTTTTTATATGTGAATGCTTGGTTCTACAGTTATACTTAAATATAGTTGTTCTTTCCAGCAGGCTTGACGATGATCATGATCATATAATAAGAAAGCTTCAAGTTGGAAGCATCTGGTATCTCACCGTGCTTGGTTCTCTTGCTACAACACAGAGGGAGTATATTGCTTTACATGCATTTCGTCGTTTAAATATGCAGGTATGTGCTGAACTTGATTCTGATATTTAGTAGTCATGGTTTATCAATCTAATTGATTCCTCATGTTGCAGATGCAAACCGCCATTCTTCAGCCCAGTCCTGAACACTTCCCAAAATATGAGCAACAGACACCAGCCATGCCAGAATGCTTCACGCAGAACTTTGTTGAGTATCTGCGTAGGACCTTCAATGAACCCCAGCTGGCAGCAATTCAATGGGCAGCAACGCACACAGCTGCTGGTACAAGTAGTGGGACAACAAAGAGGCAAGATCCTTGGCCCTTTACCCTTGTTCAGGGACCTCCGGGAACAGGAAAGACACATACAGTTTGGGGAATGCTGAATGTAATCCACCTGGTGCAGTATCAGCACTACTACACCTCTTTGCTTAAGAAACTAGCCCCTGAAAGCTACAAGCAAGCTAACGAGACCAATTCAGAGAATGTCCCCATGGGATCAATTGATGAAGTCCTTCAGAACATGGACCAGAATCTTTTCCGTACTCTACCAAAACTCTGCCCAAAGCCGAGAATGTTGGTCTGTGCTCCTTCTAATGCTGCCACCGATGAGCTTCTTGCACGTGTACTTGATCGTGGATTTATTGATGGAGAGATGAAAGTTTATCGGCCTGATGTCGCTCGAGTTGGTGTTGATTCTCAAACACGTGCTGCCCAAGCAGTTTCTGTTGAGCGTAGAACTGAACAGCTTCTAGTCAAGAGTCGGGAAGAAATTCTAGGATGGATGCACCAGTTAAAGAATCGGGAGGCACAGTTTTCTCAGCAGATAGCTTGTCTTCAGAGAGAACTAAATGTTACTGCTGCTGCTGGTCGTTCACAAGGGTCTGTTGGTGTTGACCCTGACCTTCTCATGGCCCGAGACCAGAATCGAGATACATTGCTACAAAATCTTGCAGCTGTGGTTGAAGGTAGGGATAAGGTTTTGGTTGAGATGTCTCGCCTTCTCATTTTAGAAAGTAGGTTCCGACCGGGTAACAGTTTCAATTTGGAAGAGGCCCGTGCTAATCTTGAGGCCAGTTTTGCCAATGAAGCTGAGATAGTTTTCACTACTGTCTCTAGCAGTGGCCGCAAGTTGTTCTCGCGCCTTACCCATGGTTTTGATATGGTAGTCATTGATGAGGCAGCTCAAGCCAGTGAGGTGGCTGTTCTTCCTCCCCTTTCTCTTGGTGCAGCACGATGTGTTCTTGTTGGAGATCCTCAGCAACTTCCTGCCACAGTTATCAGCAAGGCGGCTGGGACATTGATGTACAGTAGGAGTCTTTTTGAAAGGTTCCAACAAGCAGGGTGCCCAACAATGTTGTTGTCTGTGCAGTATAGAATGCATCCTCAAATCCGGGATTTCCCTTCTAGATACTTTTACCAAGGGCGCCTTACTGACAGTGAAAGTGTGGTTAATTTACCTGATGAGGTATACTACAAGGATCCTGTACTTAGGCCTTATTTATTCTATGATATTAGACATGGACGAGAGTCTCACAGGGGTGGATCGGTCTCTTATCAAAACATACATGAAGCACAATTTTGTCTTCGATTGTATGAGCTTCTTCAGAAAACATTGAAATCTGTAAGTGCGGGCAAAATCTCTGTTGGCATAATAACTCCTTATAAGCTGCAATTGAAATGCCTTCAGCGTGAGTTTGAGGAAGTCATAAAATCAGAAGAAGGGAAGGATCTATATATCAATACTGTAGATGCTTTCCAAGGTCAAGAACGCGACGTGATTATAATGTCTTGTGTGCGTGCATCCAATCATGGGGTTGGCTTTGTTGCAGATATTCGTCGGATGAATGTTGCCCTTACTCGTGCAAGAAGAGCCCTTTGGGTATGGATCTCTTTACAATTTCCTTTTAGTGATAATTCATGCGTGTGCTTACCTGTTTAAAACAAAGATTCACTTTTTGGTTGGTATAATAAAGTGTGTTATTGTTGACAGGTCATGGGAAATGCCAGTGCCCTGGTGCAGTCTGATGATTGGGCAGCATTGATTACTGATGCAAAAGCCAGAAATTGCTATATGGACATGGACTCTCTTCCCAAAGACTTTCTGGTGCCCAAAGGACCTGCTTATGCACCATTGCCCAGTAAGGTATCCTCGAATATGAGGAGCTTAAGATCAGGTGGACCGAGATATAGATCAATGGATATGCAAATGGAATCCAGGTCGGGAACGCCATCTGAAGATGAAGAAAAGGCAGGTCCTCCAATAAGCTCCAGAAATGGGAATCATCGGCCATTGAGGTATTCAATGGAGAATTCCCTGGATGATTTTGATCATTTGGGTGATAAGTCTAGGGATGCCTGGCAGTATGGCATACAGAGGAAGCAGAGCTCAGCTGGAGCTGTGGGAAAGAGAGATGTTTACCCATAGTTTTATCTGCGTATTCTCCTTGTGCATCTTGGGGGGGGGGGGGGGTGGGATCTTCACGGACTATTTGATTTCCTAATCATGTGATCCTCCACCAGTGAAGGCTCTCGGATTGTTGGGGTTTTCAATCTGCTTGGGCTCTACGAGGCAGATGCACAGGTTTGGAAGAGGGAGCAGAATGCAGTGTGATTAAAACCTAATTACTGACACTGGACAAATGCTTGTGTTGGTTCTGACAATTTTAGTGCATGTTGCTCGATGTTTTTGAGAAGACTCAGATATTTACCAGCCCATGTTTACATGGAAGTATAAAAATGAGACAAGCTGCTTGAGAGCTGGAAATACTCAATTTTGTATCTAAATGGAAGGAGACCACAGGATTATTATCAGGGGTTGGAGGAGACAATGTGGTGTCAACTGACTTGTACATACTTAGTCACATTGTTTTAGCAAATAATATGTTTTTTTATTTATGAAAAACTGAAGTGTATCACTTCCCAACGACAGGAAAGGAAATGTAATGATTACCAATCTCTTCTGCTGCTTCTGCTTCTCTCCCTCCCTTTCTCCCTTTCTTCTATTGTAGTTTGTGTCATTCCATGACATGACGAATAGTTATTTTTTTTTTTTTAATTTTCTTGCCAAGTTGGAATCTCTGTCCATCATTAAAAAGAAAAAAAAGGAAAGAATGGCGCAAAGTACAAGAGTACCTGTGTTTACAACAGCCTTGGCAGATGGCTTTGACATTATTATAATTGTGATGAGATGGCACATGGCTGGGCACGTGCATCATTTTGCAGACCGAGGCCACAACGATAAAATTTGGTGGCAGGTTTGAAGTTCAAAGTACGAGCTTAAAAAAGTAAGATTGTGAAAGGAGGCTATCAAATATAATAATGGCTCAGTTCTGTTCTACCGAATTAGGTGGACTAGTTTCCCTGAATTTTAATGTTCTCTCCTACCGACATGAAAATAGAAATGAATATAAATAGTTTTCCGTCACATAGAACGGGAAAACTTTGACTAAGAGTAGTTTTTAGACCACAAATTAAAAAATAAAAATTTCAGTAAATTTACAAAATTATCCCACAAGCAAGTGATTCTTGCTTTTATTGAAACATTGAGCGTTGGTAGTTGATATTAAAATAAGTTAATTTTTAATAAAATTAATTTAAATAATTTTAAAATAATTAAAAAAATTTATTAAATAAAATTAATTATATAAATTAAACGAAATTTTATATTAAAATAAAAAATAATTATAAATTAAATTTTTGATTAAATTTTTTTACAAAAACAACTAAAACTGTATTAAACGATTTTTACAATTATAAAAGTTTTAGTGTGATCAAATATGCATTAATCAAGACCCTTATATCCCTTCACTTTGACATCATTAACTACTCTGACATTTAGACTGGCACTTTCTGTAAGGTTTGTTTTGAAAGATCAGAAAAGATTCATTCCCTGAAGGGACTCCGTAATTGTTTGATACTCTGCTACCCTTGCCATGCATGTGTATATTAATTTGGCTTTGTTCCGAGAATAAGGAGTTGGAAAGCGGAGGTATATATATGGCATCTAAGCCTTTGAGTAGTTTGATGGGAAAGAGTGAAGCACTCTGAATAACTAACTACTTGGGTAGGACAAGTAGGGTCTTAACTCAACCTTTTGTCTTGCCTTCAATAAATGAGGTTCTTCTTCTTCACGTCTTCAAGGAGAAAGACAGAGACTTGATAAAATGTTCTTACTGAACTGTAGTTTGTAGGTGCTTGAAGTTATGGAGAATGATTGAATTAGAGTACATACAATGTTTCATAGAAATTTTGACAGTGTAACATCAAGGTATTGAAGATTTTTGGTTATGGTGATTTATGAAAATGCATTTGTGGACAAGGAACGTGACTTGAACGATTTGTCAAAATTCGTATGGCTATCAAAATAAATTGATGGTTAAATCGTTAAATAATTGAGATTGTTGTTAGAATCATAGTTCGATACAATTTCGTACAATTCTGTGATTCTGACTGATAGTCGACCATGGACGTTGCACATACAAGCCATGGCTGCACAACATTTTACCCCTCCTTGAAACCCCCCTTACACCCACCCTTTATTTTTTAAAGTGAAGCCAAAACGCTACATTCCGTTTCAGCCTTCTATTTCTATTACTTTAGTGTTTTTTTAAATATTGTTTATCTAAAAAAATTACAGAAAACAACTTTTTTTTTATTAATTTTAAACCAATTCAAACTCAAATAAATAACACTTACATATATTATTAAAATAAATATATTATTTTAAATATATATATATATATATATATATATAATTATTAAAATAAATATATTATTTTAAATATTTTATTTATGTTATCTATTTATTTATATTTTATATTATATATTTTAAATTATTTTTTAATGTATTTATAAATTTGACGATTTGATATGATTTATAATAAATAATTTAATTTATGATTTAAATTGTGATTTAATTATTATGTTTATAAAAAAAAAGTTAATATTTAATATATAATAAGAATGGGCTTTTTTACTATGCATTAAATAGACACAATATATTTTTTTAAAAAAATATTAACATAGAGATTTATAATTGGACTGTATCAGTACTAAAGTTGTACTAAAAATGTGTACGACATGCTAATATTAAAAGTACATATATTTTGAGTAAAAGGTGGAAAAAAAAGTGACTGTAATGTTGACAGCCTAAGAAGCACAACAAACATTGCTTTAGGGGCAAGTTTGATGACGAGGAATTTTGAGACGAGAGCTCAAAAGAGAAAAAACCACAACTAGTTAGAATCCTTAGTAAAAGTCAAATTATGATCCTTACCTCGTTCAGAGCAACCATGCTCAAAGGCACTTTACATGGAGATGTCTTCACTCAATCCAATCAAGCCATCTGCAAAGATTTATTTTTTGGGGAACGGAGGGTGGATACCACTCCTTCACTGCATCCCATGCCTTAAAAGTCTTAAAAGGCAGGGTATAGTGTAAACTGCCTTAGAGCATGGCTCTCTTGACAGTTTCACTAGGCACCCCAAGACGTCTATACCTCAGAAGATTTGCCTTTTTTGACTTTCTTGACAACTCAAGGAGCAAGAGCTACGAGTAGGCCACTATTTTATCGGGAACTCCAAGGCGTCTCTACATTGAAACGAAGGATTTGTCTTAGAGCATGGCTCCCTTGACAATTCAAGGAGATAGAGCCATAGCTAAAGCGCTGTTTCACTAGACCTTCTAAGACATCTCTTAACTTGAAGAGTTTGCCTTTGAGTGTGGCTTCCTTGACTTGATAGCTCGAAGAGCTAGAGCCACGACTAAGGCTCTGTGCTGTGGAGGTGCTCCACTATGTGCCTGAGACTATCTTCTTTATGGAGGGTGCTTTAAGGCTAGCTGCACCCCTTTTTACTTGACATCTCCTAAGGCCTCCCTTAAACCCCCAATAATGCGCTGGCCGTGGCTAAAACGTTTTTGTGAAGAGCGCTCTGGGGCTCGTAGTGAATTAGCTTCTCAAGGAGCACTTCTTGGCTCCTCGCTTGACCCCTTACATAGTCTCAACACTCCTAGGTCTTTTGATGGGTGTCTCAATCCTGACACTCTTGGGGGAAGCGCCCTAGTTATTGGCTTAACTCGCATGATTTCTTATGTAGGGCGTCACACGGCTGATTTTTTTACTAAACTCTTTCGGTGAACTTCGCAATACTTACGTAAGGTCTAAAGGGCACTGGACTCAATGTAGAAAAACTGACTTCATGGAATCATGTTTAGTAGGATAATTGCTACACGAAGTGAAGTCTGTTCAATAGCCAATAGAGTTCCAAGACATGCACTAAATTCAAAAAATAATCCTAATTCCCACATCTTACATGCGAACGCACATGGACAGAGGTAAGTATATTTGATAACTACGTCAGCATGCATCACTTGATGTTCAACCACGGCAGTAAGATACTAAACAGCCAAGAAACTTCAAATACGAACTCATAAAGAAACTTGTAATAAAAACTACCCACACGGGTGCTTGTACATAAATATACACAATATGCTATATATTGGCTGGTAAAATATACACACACACACAAACATACATTGGCTTTAAGTGTTCCACAACAGTTTCCCTACAGTAAGGAACTACTCAGGGGATTGGCAAAGAAATGGTCGCGGCAAATCAACTTTGATTGACTGGATTTGCTTCTAATTAGATTCTGTAGCATGGAGGGGAACCCATCAGGTCTATTGTGATGCATCTTCCTTACAATAAGGTGTTTATCCAGAACCATCATTTCCAAAAGAGTTCTACAGCTCTGTGAGAAGTTTGTATTAGCATTTACTCTCACCAAAAGTGTGGCACACGCCCACACATACAAAAGGAAGGAAAACACATGTTTCCCCAAGAAAAAAAGAAAAGAAAAAGAAGTAAAACATATGGGCAGCGCTTCATAAACAAAAATCATATCAAAAGCTCACAATCAAGTAATCAACAAGATAAAACAATAAAACATATAATAATGCACATCTTCCAATGATTTCAAGGACCTTTGGATATTATGGCACCTCCAACACTGCTAAGGACAAAGATGGCGAGTTCTTGTGTAATCCTAAATATGTAATTATTAATTAATGGAAGAATTTCAATCATTGTATCCGGCTTGTAATACATTTAAAAATAGTATTTTCAAGAATAGCCATAATACATTTTTATATTTAACTTTTTAGTGTAAATTATTACATTTATATCGTAAAAGGAATTTACAATATATAGTAATATTTCTTATATTACTAAAAAAAATTATATATGATTATGCCATAATGACATCATCCTATTCAACCAGGAGTTTTAGTAAGGTTGAACTATTGACCAAAGCCCTAACCTTCTTTCAGGTCATCTTGGGTTATTTTCATTACAGTATTACATTTCTTCATCCACTCTCAGATGCAAAAGAAATAGTTCTTCTCTTGCATTCTAAAATAAATCGTGCTATTAGTTAAAACCCTCCTTATTTTACATAAGAAAACATTTCTTGCAAAGATTACGTACCTACTCAATAGCACTTTAATAAATAATAAATGTAGGATGAATATTATCCATTTGGAAAAAAGAACATAATGTCCAGAGTTAGATCATCACCACCAATCAGAGATCGTAATTGCTTTATCTGGATTAAAAAAAAAAAGAAACTTGTGGCTAACAATTTCAGAATACATGTGTAGAAATATTAAAATTTGGGAGTATACCTGTGGACTCAGTACGTGCATCTGATGTATAATGTCATCCTAACATGAAGATGCAAAAGAAAATTGTCAGAATGTAATCGCTTTTTAGTTAATATCAGGAAAGATCATTCTAGGTATGCACCCCAAGTTAAGGGTACATATGTCATAATAAAATCGCTATATCATCTTTATAGAAGTCTAGCCTATCAGTAAGCACTACACCTCATTTAGTACTCTTCTCTTTAACCTTTCGTTCACTTATCTTGGTATCAGACCACTATCCAAACTGTAACCCAAAACCATCCCTCAAACCCTAACCATAGCTTTCAAAAGCCCAAAGAGGAGAAAAAAAAGGCTATGGTCACAGACAAAGCTGACTGCTACAAGGCCTCCTCTGCCCTTAGCAAGCCACCCAGGGGTAAAATCGCAATCTATTGCTTTCTTAGAAATCTATCAATACAGCGACAGATTCATGCCATTTTCCTGACCAAATGCTCTTCCTAATACTTCAATATCATCTAATGAATGAACTTGGTTTCTTAGAATCTCAACCTATAAATTTTATGTCACTTCATTTTCATTTGCCCCTTTTAATTTATAAGTAGGCAAATATGACTTGAACCAATCCAAAAGTATTGGGATGCAGTCCCTCTCATTAGCAGTTCCATTACGAAGTCTCAGAAAGTTTAAATTTAAAATGTCCAGTAACAGCATTAAAGATTTTTTTTACCTCCAATATCCCTGGGTTTTGCATCACAATTCCAAGAACACGACGTCTGAGTCCCTTGTAGACAATGTTGTTCACCGTCCCATCTCCATTGATCCATGGCAATATTGGCACACATAATTCACCAGAAGAAAATTTGGGTGTTTCTTTCTCATGTTCGACTCTAGAAGAAACAACTTTGTCTTGTACAGTTCCTTTAATCCTATTGCAAGTTTGATTTTCAGGATCCACATCCCCATGTGGAAGATTAAGAATTGTCACTTTGTGCACATTATCACCACTATTGTTTCTTTCCCTCAGCAAATTAGCATGACTGATGTCACGTTTTTCTGATTTGTAAAGCTTGCATGAATCATCACTTTTCTTAATGTTCTTTGTTGAGGAAGGTTGTTGAACACCTTGATGCAAACCAGACACAGAGGTCAAAAAGTACTTGCAACGGTATAAAGCATCAACAACACGAACAGAATCATAAGCATTGACCTGCCAAAAAACAAAAAAATACATTACATGCAATAATTGCAAAACCGTAAAGCCACTGACATAGGCATAAAGATAATATATTAGAACCTCCTACAAAATGACTACTTCAGGGATATACTAGATTCTGCATAGGTTACTCCAATTTATTTCATTATTGGAAATAGAAAAATATACTCCATCAGATCGAATCAAACTCTTTGATTTGCCACTACTGTAAATCGGTTTACCAAAATCATAACAACCAGTCCCAGTTCTGCTCTGTATAGTTCCAAAACCAGTGAAAGAGTACATATTTGCATATAATGCCAGGAGTTCAAGGATTCATGGTCAAAACAGAGAAAACAGAAAGAACAAAGAATGAGATTTGCAAAAATTGGATCACTAGAGAAACAATTAGATTAGTCCATGACACTATTAATGTTGCAACCGACAGACACCAGGATTCAACTAATCTTTCAATCAAGGTAGCTAAAAGACACAAGCTAAGGGTAACAGAAATGCCAATAGAAGGGATGAGAAAATGCAAACAAACCCATAAATGCACATGTTAGCACATTTCTGCAAAACTGAACCATCAGAGCAGTTTCTAAAATTCATCGATGCTCTAGTCTACTAAAATACACAAAAGGAAAGGGAGAATTAACCCTTAAGGCTCGTCCAAATGCTTGAAGAATGTCAACAATCAAACCATCAACCTCTGCTCCTGAAAGGCATAAATCAAGAAGACTCAGGATAGTTTAAACATAGTTCCATTTTTTGTGGACTCAAGTCAATCATATGCTTGGTTAAATCTCAGAGCATCAATACCTGGCAAATTTACAATTTGGGCGACTTCTTCCATACTCAATCCTTGGTCACCAGCCTTCTGGATGGCAGCATAAACAACCCTGAAGACCTCAGCACAGATTACACTTGTTTGTTCATGACTGGAAGGCACCAACAAATGTCGTGCATAGCCTGCCATAGCTTCCCAAGGTGATTCGGTATGGTTTTCTTCTACTGGTACACTGTCGCATGAGTTAAAAATTTCTGGCATATGGTCAGGAGGAGAGTAATTACAACTTTGGTCCATGTTTAGTAGAAAAATTCCCTCAAACGGTTGGCCACCATTAAAAGTCTCATTATCCTTGAACAACTCTAAAGTATCCGCTCTTGAAATTGTTGCACGACATGCAGATATTAAGATACCAGGGAAACCTTTTTCCCGACGAGAAATAACTTCCCCTTCTACTCCAAACAAAGATTTCAGTTTCTTAGCTTTTTCACCATAGGGAGACTCACTAACATCTGATTTACGCTTTGCATTTCTCAAGTCTTCAGCCTCTCCAACACCATTATCTGGTATGCATGGTAAAATAGAAAGCTCGCCTGATGAAACTAAAGCAAACAAATGAAGAACGTCTCCACACTGTAGATCTTCATCAAGATTAGTCCCTACTTCTGTGAGGTCTTTATCTCTTTCCTGCAGCCACATAGAAAATTTAACAGCTCTCTTTCCGGTGTTAAATGGAAATGGTGACTTGGAAATACTATGCAAGAAGTGTTGTGATAGTTCAAAAGGTTGACTGCCATTTCCTCCAACCTGTCAGATGCAAATATAGTTAGAACTTAGAAAGTAAATATATACATAGGTTGAGCACATATAAAGCAAAAAACAAAGAAGAAAAATATGAAAGTGGCATCTAAGTAGTCAAGAAAAAGATTAAAACAGACAGTATGTTAACTATAACAATGAGAGAAGGGGAGGAACAAGAGAAGAAGCCGCTTAGCCAAAACTCTCTGCAGTAAATGCATGAACCGAATAAAATTGAATAGCAAGAATACCAGAAAAAAATTAACAAGATCAAAAGTTGTTAAAGAAATTCCATAGGCTGCTTATTGAAGTTTCAACCTCGTTGGAAGCCTATAGCCACATTAATGAAGTCTTGTCTTCTATTTCAAAGGAAATGTTCATGGTAGTTAGTAACTAAATGTTAGTCTAATAATTATTAGTTTGATTGATTCATAGTATCCCAAAGAACAATCACACTCAAGTTCAGATAATTGGTATAAAAAAAATGCAGTGCTTTGGGAAGTCATTCTCCATACAAGTTGTCACACAAGGCTTTCGAACAAAAATCCAATAGGTGAGATGTGTAAGCACAGCAAGGTGCAAAGCCCTGTTGTATTAAAGTTGAGTTCCAAGTCTAACGTTGTAAAGACTTGCTATATCCTCTTTCTAGCAAGTAGTCTTATTAGACTGTGGTCCGGTCTCCAAATTTCAAATTGCACAATAAATACAAACTATATGGGATTGAGAACCCTTTACCATAACATTCTTCTCTCTAAGGTAGTTAAAAGCTGCAAATAGGTCATGCTCTGAATAACGCCGAAGAATGTCAGCCAGCAGGTTTGGTGCCTGTGGGCCTGTTGAGGTGCTTAAGAAAACAAGCTTAAAGAGCTCCACCACATTTGAAACAGCCAATGATTCGTGTACTTGTTGGCTAACATTAACCCTATTATTCAGAAACCTAGTAAATTTTTTATCAAGACGACGACGACGTGATCTTTGGGCAGGAAATGCTAAGTGCTTCCCATGACGACCCTGAATAAGCTCACTAGAAATGGATGATGGAATTACTTCATTTTCTTGAGAGTCCTGCCATAAAAATGATTTCTTTAGTCAGGCAGCTTCCAGAATAACTCAAGATTGTAAAAAGTAAAAAAGAATATAAATAAAAACTCATCTAAGATGGAGAAGAAACCACAGAAAGGAGAGAAGAGAGAGAAAGAGGAAAGAATAATCAAATTAATCAAACATCAGAACAGCAAAAATAAGCTAAGCTGCATGGAGTCTTAGTTCAAAAGAATCTCCAATTATACTAGGAGACAAAGGCTTGACATATTGTATTATTGTCAGAAGTGTTAGAGAATTACATATCCTTCAGAACGTGCATTTACAGCTGACCACCCTTCATTTAGAGATCTAACTTTCTCAGAGCAGGCTTCCAGCTTAGCCATCCTCTTGCACCTAAGAACCTCATCAAGGGCCATCTTGATACTTTTGTTGTCAAAGTCATCCCAAGCTTCTTCGTTTAAACTAGTTGCTTGAGTTTCAACATTATGGCTAAAATTATTGTTGACACCTTTCTTTGATGGAATTCCAACAATATGTCTGCAACCATCTTTCTTTAATGACATGTTCTGGGTCTTTTCCAGGTGCTTTGCATAACGTACACCAAGCATGTTACAGAGTCTCATCACAGCTTTCCTGAATCTCAAGTTACGATTCATCGAAATCATTCTTTTCTGACAGGTGCTAGGAGGAGCTGGAAGATCCGAAAGTGAGGCCCAATCTGTGCGATGATATTTTGCACCAAGAGCAGCACGGTGTTTAACATATTGAATAACCAATTGCCTAAAATAAGATATCAATCGTGAGATACTTAGACAAGGTAAAACCATGTTTATAGCCTTATAGGAGTACAGTGAAAAAAAATGACCTCCTCCATTCTGTCACTGAAAGGGAAGGGGGCTCTTGCATCTTGCTTAAGGAACAGACAATCATGAAAGGAAATACAGCAAATATGTACATAAAACTATATAATGGGTATAAAAGGGAAAAAAATATCTACAAGGTACAATAACAAATATTATACAGTCATGAACTTCATTATTGCCTGATAAATTGAAAAAGCATGCAACAGTCAGCGGCACTAACTGGTCATAGTTGGTATGGTTATATATAAATGGTCCATCTTCAAAGGCCCATAATTTTATACTTCCCATATGGCTATATCAGTAGTATAATGTCTCCTTGGCTTACCATTCAACAGCCTTTCCAAACCTTTGCTTACCTATCAGTTTCATCTGACCATAAGAATCTTCTTTGACGTGTCGGCTTCATTTTGGATAAGACACACTGGTTAATAAGGGGATAACAGTCTTCAGAGTCTTCAATCTCATGATGATCATCCTCCTGAAATTCTTGGACATGTGTGGCATGCTCTCCAGAATGAATACCCATCACATCTTGTTCTTCCACATGGATCCCCACAATATCAGCTGCCGCATCAATTCTTGCATGCTTTGCCGGCCTTGATTCTGGAGAACTTTTTTTTTTACGACGAGATGAACTACCCTTTCGTCCAAGTGAATAGTTCTCATTCCCTTGATCCTCATTTGCTTGATCTTTAAAATGATTGAGGCAATGCCGATGCTTACTAGACCACACACTAAGTACCTGCAAGTGGCACTCAAATAGGGGGGGAAAAGACCATCATTGAAAATATAACAGCAAGGACATACTGCTTGAAACATACAGCTGGCAACCATACTAAATGAGTGATAAAGGTCTCACAATTTTTAATTAAATTTTTTGATAAAAGAAGACATTATATCAGGAGGAAAAGAGTACAAAGATGAAGGATAAGATATCTTCCTAAATCCCAAAACGCTAGTACCACCCAGCATCTTCCCAAAGCCAGGTAGAGACAGACCCCTTTTTCCTTTGGTAAAAAGAGACAGACCCATTTAATTGGCATGCAATGTGACAGAGGCTGGTGGAGAAGTTTGATGCTAGTGTTTAGTGCTACAGAGCAGCACAATTATCAAGTCCCATATAACTACTGATATTAAATTTGTCGAATGTAATAAACAAATCATGTCAACAGCTTCAAACAAACTAACCTGCTCCAAAGTCAGGTTTAGATCCTTTGCAATCTTCTCACAGTCCTTGTATGAAATTTTTCCACTTAAATCATCCTTCACTACACGCTTTAAAAGCTCTGCACGTTGTCCAGATGTCATAAGGCGAGTAGAGGCCCATGAACGGAAGCGAAAAACCTAGCAAATAGAAATAGAAAATTCACTATCTATGGGGTGGAACTGTATGATGGTGATTTTAGATAGAAACAACATGTATTAGAACACTATGATGAATATAAGCAAAAGAAATTGCTGACAGCATGCAATGAAGATAACCACCAAACCATCATCAGCAGGTGAACAAACATCGAAATATAATTTTTGGCTGGGCAGTCTCGTAACTGTCCATTGGAGACAAACTTGAAGATTACCTCATGAACCACAGATCCAGGAAATGCAAATGAAGCAGCTTTCGGATCAGCAGCAGCATAACAATACTCCAATGTGTGCCAATATTCATCAACTGCATGTCTATTAGACAGAATAAAATCATGCCTGATTCTTGGTCGAAGATCAAGGGATATAAAATTTAAAGATGCTGCATCATTTGAAAGGGGTTCCTCGATGTAAGGCTTAAGCTCCATCATGTGAGTGAAAGAAGCATGTGGGGTAATGACTCCATCTCTAGATTGCAAATCAGTCACGATCCGAATCAACTACACATAAAGCTTCATTATCAGGTATGCTTCAATTAATTCACAAGGTTATAATCTTACTCATTGATATTAACCTTCAGTTCTTTTGTGCTTTTCATCCAGTTTCCTCTTGTTTGTTTCATAGGGTTAATTGTCCTCTCTTTTACAACTTCCTTTTTTTGAAAAAAATATTTAAAAAAAAAAAAAAGAGTACTCCCCTATAAGAATTTATCCAGTAGTTAACAAAATAAACAGGACCAAATGACAACTTTAGTTCCATTTGTAGTAAACCTAAACTAAATTCAAACAATCCAAATGAAAATGTACTAAAAAATATTTAAGGTAGAAAAAAAAGTTAAAGTCAAATCACTATGTTTAAGAACACATTGAATGTATATAAGTTTCAAGGTGCCATGAGCAGGAACACGGAATAAGTTTCAGACTTTCTGGTACACAAGTGAGTTGCTAGCCTCAGTACTTTGTTATGTAAATGGGCGATTTCCCTTCTGTTTTCTCATGTATTTATCATTTTAATAGCAACGGCGCAGACAATCAAGTGAAATAAAGCAGAATCCCTTTTCTCTGGCTGTTGAGAGGTATTGAGGATTTAGGAAAGTCTTGTAGTATACCAAAAGTAGAGTATAAGTGTGTTTTTGTGGTTACAGTATTAGTATAAACAAATAAAGGTTAAGGGGTTAAGTTTATGAACATGCTGTCACTTAGTCTTTCAATAATATATTTTGATTGATCCCCTTCTCCCTAACTTTTCCTATCCTTGTTTTCTTAACAATATATCACCCATCTTGAATCCTAATACTAGCTTTCAGAAAAAAAAATTCAAGGACTTGGATTCATATATTTCACGGAGGTTTGCCATCTTTTATGAGATTTCAACTTGGGAAGGTATAGTTTTCTGTTACAAAGTCGCTGATGTTGAATTCTGCTATAATCATACTGATTATGGTAGTATGCCATAATGGATTAGTATTTTAATATTGACTTGTTTGTCTTACAGTCAAAGAAGATGCAATCAAAGATTTTTGCGTGCCTTGGGGAGTAGGAAGCAGTGGAGACCCGAAAGTTATGTATTGAAGAACTTGGCACCAATAAGAGACTTGTATGTTGTTTGGAGCCTGGGTGGGAAACCTAAGTAGTGCAGACCACCTATGAGAACTTCGAGCGGCTTCTTATATGAAGCAGGTTGAAAATCTCTTGAAATTGTGTCAGTGTTAAACAATGTAGCTGCAGAGAGCAACTTGGAGAATGTTGAATGGGCCACTCATAGGAAGTAGGAAAGAAATAAGGAAGCTATTTACGTTGTCAGGGAAAGCTCTAGATGCTTTAGTTCTTGAGTCAATGGTTGAGTTCTTTTATTTGAGTTGATTGTTGTTCTTTGTTTTTCTCTTTAGTTGGGTTTCATTTGTTACAAGACGCAAGCTTTGTAAGTTTCAGCTTGCGGGTGAAGGAAGTGTTAAATAGTATTAGCGATTTAGAATATCTTGTAGATTAATAAATTAGTTACTTCTAGTGCACCCAAAATAAAAAACATTAATGTCTTTGTGTACACAGTTCACACTGTCATTGAGTCTTTCAATCATATAATATATTGATTTCTCCCTTCCTTGTCTACATAACTTTAGCTCTCCTTATTTTCTCAATATTGGCTAAATAATTCAATACTAACCCAAATGCAATACTCAAAAATCTGTGAGCTTTAGTTCATCAAGTTAGAACTCCAAACATGCCTACAAGATTGAGATCAGGTCCTTGCAATATTGACACCACACTAGATCCCAATGTCGTCAGCCCACAAAGGAAATCATCATACTTTAAGTGGCCAACTAAACCTGCCCCCAATAAAAATTGTAGCAAAATTTTCTGTGAAGAAGCCTTAAGATAAAATGCACAAACAGAAAAAGATAAGCGTGCATTAAAAGATTTTGCTTTCTCCAATGACTCTAGGTATTGTTTTCATTTTTTACTGAAAAATAAATATCCAGTACATTATGCAACTGATTGCTCCACCACTGACACCACATAATAACATAAATCCTTGACCTCAATATGATGAAACCAATTCAAATGGAATATATGCACCAGTTATTTTTTGATAACATTCAGTGAAGAAAAAAGACACAAATAACTTCACAACAATACCTTTAACCGCCGTAAAATGTCAATAATCATTGACATCCTTCCAGTTGCATGAGTATCCATCAGACTCTTGTATTCGTCTGCAGGAAGATCACAAAGACGTAAGCCCATCTTACACTTCTCAATCATCTCTTCATATTTTTTAGTGGACCCAACAACTTGCAAGAATAGCTCAACTGGAATTGCTTTGATTGCTGCTTCCAGAAAAAACAATTTGCTGCTTCTATGAGGATTATTTAGCTCATTAACACCTTTTTCAGATGATGAAGCATCATTATGGCTAGCTGAACTATTCAGATAATCCCATAGAAAAATGTGCAGCAACTTTGCGCGAACCATTTTTGCCAATACAAATCCATTAACACGCATGGCTTCTGCTTTATTAGGTCGTCCATCTGGGAATATTGGACTTTGAGTTTTCTGAACATCCTCCATTACAGGTATCAATTCGTCATCCTTCCTCTGAGACGTGCCTTGGCTGCGAATTTGTATATCAAATGACCTCGCTCTATCTTGAATTTTATCAAATAATTCAGATGATAAACTTATGGATGGATGCACAACCACCACCCATTGTTTTTGCCCCGAATATTTTGAAATAACAGGGACAGATACTGTGATCAATTTGCAAAGCCCTAGTTCCTGAAGTTTCTTCAATATTCGGTCTATAGTCTTCCGGTCAACTTTTGCACAGTTGTCCTTCTCAAAGCTATTAAGCCACCTGTGCAGCTCAGGTCTCAAAAGGAACTTTTCATCCTGCACAGCCAAAAAAATAAAATCAACTGTTCCAAGAAATGGGACACAAAAAATCTAAGGCAGTAAGCTATACTCTTCCAAAAGCATTTAGGAAGGCTGAAAATCACAGGACCTCTAGTCTTTCAAGTATCTTTTTCGCCCTTCTAGTGCTATTCAGAGTGAAAGATAAACTTCGATATCTTTCATATGATCCGGTAGAAAATAATTTCAAAACATCAGGTGGCTGAGTCCTTGATGATGCAACACCCCCCTCGGCTGTGGCACTGACTATATCACATTTGCTGTTAGAAACTGTACCTCTTGCAGCTAACTCTTGCAAATTTATTGGTGTTTCTAAATAGTCAGACTCAACATTTCCTGGAGATCCACATGAAAGTTCTGCATCAGTTCCTGTATCTTCCAATTTTCCAGGGTCAGCTGGATCTCCATAGGAAGTTGGAGCATAATTTTCAAAAATTATAATTGCAGAACTGTCAGGCACATGTTGGTTTGAAGCTTTATTTTCATCAGGCTTGTGAATAAGTGAAACTTCTGGTTCAGGATTGAAATTCCTAGATGTCCAAACCCGAATTGTCTTGGATTTTTGGCATTGTTCTTCCTGCACTTTCATTCCAAATCTATAGCACATATTTACGAGTCGAGTGTGGCTTTTTTTAAGGTCAATTCCAAGTCTCTCGGTGACCTGTTTATGAGAAACATCAAAAGAAATAAAAAGTTGAAAGGCAGCACTATCACATGTAGAGATGCATCAATGAGAACCTGCTCTAAAAAGACTCCATCTAAAGAGAGATAAAATAAAAAAGAATGAAGCTCGCTGCAGTTGATCAACTAAAAAGTTCACAAACTCATACAGGTAACGACTAACAGTTTATTCCCAAAAATAAAATAAAATAAAAGGTTGGCTTAAATAGACTTTTGGTCCCCATAATTTTGAACCTTTTCCATTTCACTTCCTTTTTTATTCCTGACATGTTACTACTTCTTTTTTGTGGATAAAACAAATTTCGACAAAGAAAAAAAAAGAATGAACCACATGAGCAGAGGAAGGTATCCTCCTAAAAGAAACCCAAAAAAATAAAACAGAACCAGCAAGGAAAGCAAAACTCACCAACCTCTGTGTACATCCAACTAAGAACTACGAAGACCACTTTATCCCATAAAAAGGAAACAGCTAAAAATTCTGGCATTCCCCTTAAGCTATAAACACCAAAGAACATCTTACATCGCACACCACCAAAAGCCTTCCCCTCTTTACTCCACCCAAAACCTCTGCAAAGACATATCAGAAAGTGCTCCAAACCTGACAACCCAATGTTCAACTCTCTCTCAGTGGGTTGAAGTGATCCTTGACATGGTTTCAAAGCTTCCATGACCCAATAGTCAAGAGTTTGATCTTTGCCGCCTCCCATTCTCTTAATTGAAATAAAGTTTCAGCATAAAATATGGTGGGCCCATGCCTTGTCAACATTTCAAGCCCAAAAGGCTTTCATGTGAGGGGGTTGAGTTAGAGATAAGAGATTACAAAACTATTCATGGGATTTCACTTAATATCTTAAAATTTTGGGTTGAGGTGATCCTTGACAGACCAGAAACAGCCTCGAAACTTAGAGCAACAAGGCATCCAAATATTTTTCTCTATTCTTAAGAAGAATGGGAATACTATCCACAAATTTCAATTGTTAAACCTACACCTTTCCAAACCCCAGTAACAGGCCACTCAGCAAACTCCACCTCAAACCTTTTGGGACCATTCACTTTAACATCTAGAGAATAAGTAAACCAAAAGGGGCACAAAGGATCCCCTGCCTTACCTCTAGATAACATTAAACAAAGACTTAGGCTCACCATTTATAATAACAAGGTATACGGCTGCCAAAAGACACCCCTTAATCCATTATCTCCATCAATCTCCAAAGGCTGTACAACAAAGAAACATATTTAAGAAGCCCTGCCTACTACAAAAGTATCCTGATTCTTTCTCATATATGTTATCCTCTGTGGAAAAATCATTAATTTATTACAAGAATATTTCCTGTTGATTAGAGAGCCTGTTTAGTAAGGCAATTAAATCTAAATTGATTAGCTAGAATCAAGGAATATGCTGACTACTGTCATTAAGACTAGATTGAGTGCTGGATTAAGGATAGACTATTCTGATTATTCCTTCTAAATTTTTTGTACAAGTAGAGGTGATGAATAGGAACAAAAATAACTTGGTCCTAGAGCCTATTCTCCTACTTCTCCTCACAGTGCTCAGTTTTTTCCACCCTCCTTTATTTATTTTTTAGCATTCCCTACAATTTAACATATCATTAAGGACACAGCCATAGTGATGATCTTATAAACACTAGTCACCAACCTAGTAGGTCTAAAGGCTTTCAATTTCAAAGACTAATCCTTCTATAAGACCTCCCATCCTTTTTCAATTGCCTTCCTTGATTCTAGGCCATGATATCAGCTAACCAGCTAAGTCTATGCATCCTATCTTATGTAAATCATGTAATGCTGAGGGTGAATATCGAATGAATATCAGCAAAGTCCCACATCGATTTACGAGGGAGGTCTTGAGTGTTATATATATGGATTCGCAATTCTCCCCTTACAAGCTAACTTTTGAGGAGTTAGGCGGGTTGGGTTCGTATCATATGGTATCGTGCAAGGTGTACGGGCTACCACTACGAACTATCACCGAGGCGCAGTTTTTTACGACATGTCTCGATTGGTGATTTGGCCAACCCATCCGACCAGTCGAAGGTAGAC
The DNA here is from genome assembly GCA_037074535.1 of Gleditsia sinensis. NCBI lineage: Eukaryota > Viridiplantae > Streptophyta > Magnoliopsida > Fabales > Fabaceae > Gleditsia > Gleditsia sinensis. The sequence goes on along the minus strand of CM073468.1, from coordinate 3,850,367 downwards.
TCTAACACCATATGATACGAATTCGCCTAACTCCTCAAAAGCTAGCTCGGAAGGGGGGGATTACGAACCCATATATATAACACCTAAGATCTCTCTCATTAACCGACGTAAGACTTTGCCGATATTCACTCGAAATTCACCCTTACCATTACATGATTCACATCACTATCCCCCCATACTTCTCCCTCACCCCCCATCTGCATGAGTTATCTCACATTTTAGCAATCCAATATAGACATCTTCCTTCCTGTCAATGATTTATTAAATATCACAAATTGTATACACCTAATCTTTTATTCTCCTATTTTAGTAAATGGAATTTCTGTTAATCATCTTCACATTGCATAATATTGCCTTTAATTCTTCTCTAAACTACAGCAACAGAACCTATATGGTAAACACAAACAAAAAATTTATCAGCAAGCTTGAAGTACTTTTATATATAATTAACCTGGCTTTGATATTTATCTTAATTGATTACTATAGGTACTTAAGAAATTGTTGACTTTAATTTTATTAGTTCTTTTTTTCCTATCTTGTGGGAAAAGATTTAGTTGTTGTTGTTGTTGTTTTCCTATCTTGTGTACTTGCACAATTTTTGTGCATGCATTATGCAACCTTTGCCTCTTTTCATATATCCTACAAAAGAAGAGAATACAAAAATCAAATGCACACCTCTTTCAAAGTAATGCCATCTGATCCTGCAGCATCAATCATATCAAAAATTTGATGCTCTATAGGAAGCTCTACAAACTGATCTATGACGTGGCATTTCTTCCCAGAGTTTAAGTTTTGATCTTCTTCAGATCTAACAGTCATTGGATCAAGCAATCGTAGGCAAGCCTCAATCTGCAAACAAGTGAAGCATACAGTCATATTACCACCAAAAAAGAGTATCCAATAACAAGAAAAAACTTTGGTTACTGTGAAAAGGATGAAAGGATTTCAATTATTATACAGAATACCGCTCGACTCTGCAAACATGAAGAATACTAAAAAGAAGAACCTAAACAACTGAATAGGTGGTTGATTGCTCATAGATTTATTATTTTACTAAGTTATTAGAAGTGCAGTTTTCATTAATGCCATGTTATTGGAACAATACTGTCAAAATACAGAACCAGGAACCACTAAATTATGTTTGGTACTTTGGAATACAACAACAACAACTAAGCATTTTTCCATTAGGTGGGAAAAGAAAACAGTATATAAATAATACATGTTGACCCCATTGACGTGTAAAGAGAGACAGTGAAAGAGAATACTTTCTCTACTATTACCAAAGGGCAAAGGTTACAAAATATATACATGTGGGCAGATAATCGCAGCAATCCCTGGGATTTGATAACAGAAAATCCCAGGATATGGGCTCTACTTATTGGGAGAGAGATCTCCACAAATCAAGGGATTGCAATCAAATAACTAACAATAAATAAAATACATAAATGTCACGGATACAATAAATAAATAAGGGAATAACAGACAACCAAAGAAGATCTTGATCTGTTAATTATCTAGCTAACTACCAGATTTCTACAATGTGCCTTTCAAAGGTTTTGATGATAAAAAACAAAATAAAATAGTGTTTTAGAAAATACACATGTTGGAGAAGTTGCATCAAAAAGCTTTCATGAAGATATCAAAGAATGTATCAAGAGTTTGCATGGAACAAAGGCCAAGGAAACCCAAGCTTTGAAAGTTGTGTCTCTTTAGGTTTATCTTAGCCTTTAATTGTATGTAAATTAGAGAACTTAGCAAACCTTGAGCTTTTAGATGTGTTTAAGATGTTTAATTATGGTTTTCTTAAATTTGTTGGTGGTTTAATTTGTGAAATTTTCTCAAAATAAGTTTTCTAAAGTGCCTTAGAGGTCTATTATGAGTAACTAGCACCTAACGGCTTTAAAAGAAAGCGAAACTCTCAAACTAATGACCAACAAACACCTAATGGTAGCAATGGACATCTAAAGGGCTCTGAAGCTTTTTAAATTAATAGTATGAAAGACCAACAGAAGCTCAAAGCATCCATTGGGCCTATGTGTTTCTGAAATTCAAATCTAGTAAGCAACAAGTGCCTAGCTACCAGTAGAGGCCCAATGAAATTCTAAAAAGCTGAAAATCTGGAAAAATCCCAATCTACAGGCACCTATAGACTGGAGTAGTCACCCAACACAAAATTTAAGATTGATTTTATAGTTTTACAACAATCAGATTTCATTAATTTCGATCTTAAATGGTCCTCAATGGCTATAAACTTCATTTATCTATAAATACCAGATGTCTTGAGCATTGAAAGTCAAGAAAAATCAAGCATAACATCTTATATTTATTTTGAACTCTTTTTTTCTCCTATTTTCTTATATAAGCTTCATTTATATATCATATACTTCGAAAGAGAGTCTTTAAGCCACCTTTTTCATTTCTTCTTAGTAGTTAAGAGTCAAGAAGAGGTAATCTTGACGTAGTTGGATGTGGAAAACCAGTGTTATGTAATAAGTTTGGTTGTACAGGGAGAGAACCCAGTGTGTTCCAACTTGATGAAGTTGTGTTGATGTAAAGAGACTCACAAGTGCCCAATTAAACTTGTGATATAGTGAACTTCTCAAATTGCGGCTTGGAGACTGAATGTAAACTCGGTGGTTGAACGGAATCAGTCTAAATCTTGCTGTACCTTCCCCACTCCCTTGCTTTAGCTTCTGATTTTTCTTTAAGCAATATCTTGTCTCTTTGCTGGCTGCAAGTTGTGCTTTACCTTCACATTTTGGATTGTGTATTTGTGTTTAAGTTTCTCTTTTCATCAAAAGCGATTTTCTGATTTTATACCTTGCAAAAAGAATTTGTTTTACTAGTTTTTCACAAGGCTGTTAAAAGGTTTTGCAAAGAGTTCTCAATCTCATTCTTTGTTCCTATATCAGTGTAAAAATCTTAAAACACCCAATTCACCCCCTTCTTGGGTGTGAACCATTCCTAACAAACATAATAATTTTTTTAGAATAAAAGAAGAAATTTTATTGAGACAAGACAAAAGTACAAAACAAGAGGATTAGTTATCCACCAAAGCGAACAAAGAGAACATTAAAAAACCAGTAGAAAAAAGAACACAATAAGAAAATTAAGCATAAAACAAAGCTACCCAGTTTCTCTGCATATCCAAAAAGGACAATCCCCTGAATAACTCACGAGCTGAACATTATAAAGAACCTCTAAAAACAATCCAAGCTCATAAGTCATTTAAAGACATTGAAACAGCCTTAAAAATATGTGCATTCCTCTCTATCCAAACATTCTAAATAACTGCAAAAACCGGACATTGCCACAAAGATCTACCCTTTTTTGTATAGCCAAAACCTTTAAACCATATAAGGAGAAACTGTTGTAGGTCCTTCAGACAAACCCAACTCTCACCAAAGATCCCAAAAGCCGCTTCCACATGAAACAAGCCATTGGACAACGTAAAAGTAGATGAGCACCAGTTTCTGCACTATTCATACACATTATACAAATGTTAAGGGACAAAGCTGTACTAGGTCTTCAAATTTGAATAATAATAATAGTAAGTTAATAACTCCCATTTCAAACAAACAAGATAACAATTCCACACTCTCTGTACATTTGGAAAATGAGAATGGGGACTCCATTCCTGCTGCCTTCCCTTCCCTGCCTTCTGCAAGATTGATCATTGATATAATCTTGAGAAAAACAGAGAAGAATTGCTGCTGGCAGCCAGCAGAGAGGGAGAGAGGAGAGAGATAAGCTTGGGGCCAAAACTCTCACGCTCAAAATATTCAACCTTGGCCCCCTAAACCTTTTATTTATACTTACTCACATAGAGGGGAAATGATCCAAGAGATCCCAGAATATACCCTAAAATCACTAAACTCCTTTTAATTCTGATTTACTTCCTAAACAGCTCATTCAATCTTCAATTTTTAGTAAATATACTTTGATCAGTCATCACTACCCCGTTTCTTTCTCTTCTTAATTAATTCCCAATCAATTATTCTTGATTATGCGATAATCATTTCTATTTGAAGTAAAAAAACAAAGCTTAGAATGAGAATTCCATCTAGAGATTCAAGTCACCATTCCTTCAGAGGGGTGGAAATGGTGTCCCATTCCCAGGCAACCTAGATTAGCTTAATTATTGTTCTTTCCTTATTTGCTGTCATTCAATCATAATTACAAGTCCACTTCATGCTGATTCTATGCTCCAAAGTCCAAACTTACGAACAAAATGCAATAAAATGGAATGAAATATCTTTTCACTCCTGGTGCAACCAAACACTTGAACTAGAATGGTTATTCCATTCCCATTCTCATTTTTATTTTCTGTATAGAAAAAGAAATATTATTATGAAAGCATAAAATTAGAAAATAAGGGGAGGATAGGTCATCCTCCTATGAAAACCACTATAAAGAAAAGAACAAGAACCACACAAATCAACCATGCAACAAAGTAGCCAAATTCCTCTGCAAATCAAAATAGGAACCTCCTTAAAAAATTTATGAACAGAACACCAAAAATACTTTCCCACAGCATAGCAAGAGATAAAGATTCCCCCTTACAAATACAGTATCATTTCTATTATGATTCCACAAAAATTGATCCGATAACATTCTTGTAATATCCACAGGAGGAATCCCTCAGAACAAATCATGAGCTCAGCACCAAAGAGAAGGAAGATGAACAAAATGTGAGCAGTACTTGCATCTCTTGTTTTGCCTAAGAAGGAATGGATGGATTTCAACAATAAGGAGCACAATATAAAGGAGTTGAACCTAAGTCACTTATATAATCAATTATATCAACAAGGAATATAATGTCATGCCATCTCAAAAGTGTGTACCAAGGATGCATAATGACTTAATGAATCTCAGTATGAAATAAATTTAATAATAAGTTATCAAATATGCACATTCAATGAACAGAAATTTGAAATATAAAAGCAACAGAGAAATTAGTTATAATATTGCACCAACTAACCTTGCCATTCACTTTAGCATCAAACTGCTCCACAACATGATCTGCTTTCAGCCTACGAAAAATCTGATCACAAAAAGAACAGTACAATGAAAATATTTAAAACGAAAAGTAGCAATAAGGCATTGAGATTAGAATTTATTCCCTAAAAGGAAGAGAGAGAAAATTTAAAGTTGGAGAATATACTTCTCTCCAAGCTCTTTGTTTTGAACGAGATCCACAATAACCAAGATCTTTTTTTATATCAGACACAACGAGAACCTGCAACAAAAAGATTATCAAAAAACATAAACACCATAATTTATATGATATGTTAGTTGATAATTAAAATGACAACAAAGTTGAAAGCAACCTTGCCATTTGCTTTTTCAAGTTTGTCACAGATAGCTTTCATTTGAGGAGTATAATCCTTTACAAGGACATCAATTTCTCCTCTAGAATTTCCATCTGCATCCTCTGGGCCCTTCAGTTTCTGCTCCTCTTTGGTGATTTCAAATCTCTGATGCGAGCCAAGTTGCTTTGCATAGCGACGTAAGTATACTAAATTAGTAGCTACACATGGAAGATTTTTTGATTCTCCATCAGCAGAGGTTTCTTTCTTTCTTTCAAGAGCAGACTGCTTCACAATCAACCCTTGACACTCAAGACTCCTCAATACATAATGAAAGTTATTCCCTTCAATGCGCAACTGTTTACCAAGTTGACTCTGTGTAATTCCATACGATCTGCAGGTTTTCAGTGTCCAAATAATATTCATATAAGCAGACAAAAGCATATATCAATAAAAAATGAAAAAAAGCTAAAGATCAAAAGGAAAAAAGAACCATTGAATGCCAAAGAGAATGAATCATGAGAGGAGCAATTACAACTGAAAAACCCAATTGAAATGATTCCGAAATTCTAGGATTTTAATCCTCTTATGTCTTAACTTTTCCCTTTTTTCTGCAATGTTCAAAAGCTTCATCAAAGGAGACAAGGGTCAAACCAAGCACATGAAATATATACAAATATTAAAAAAGGAAAAGGAAGTAGAAATTAAATGGGCTTGTCTAGAATAAACCTCTCCTTGTTGAGTGAAAACGTGAGAAACTGGAAATAGGGCTTTGTTAGGATTCCAATTGTGACTTGAGTTGAAAGTATGAGATTTTAAAGTGGAGCTTGTACAAACCTTGGACTCTCCAACCTTATGGACTAGATTTTGGAGCATGGCTCTCCCAAGGTTCATATCAATGGTATCAAAGCCTTCCACTACTTCTCCGAGTTGCAAACAAGTGGTGCCAGTGGTGACACTGGCAATGCAGCATTCCTCCGAGGCTAGGTGAAGCTTGCATGAAGCCAGTCTACGTGGGTGCCGAGGATGCAAAGGTGTGATGGAATGTTAGGATCCCAATTGCAAGGTATGGGACTTAAATCCCATGTAAGAAGGATGGGACTTTAATGTGGTGCTTATATGAACCTTGGCTCTCCAACCTCAGGCTAGCTTATGGGGTTATGGCTCTATAATGGTTCATATCAAACTTATTGGAGAACACAGCATAAGAGTCTGAGTTCCAAATTATCCTAACCTGGTTGGATGAAATGAAAACAGGCTCAAAGAATAGCAGAAGGGATTGCAGTTCATCAATCTCACTTTCGTTCCGGTTTCTAAAGAAATGAAAATTCCAAGAGAGGTTTGGACATTGTGTAGAGAAAATTTTAATGCAAGAATTGTGTAAAATGGAAAGACCATAGAGGCATGGAAAAGCATCTAAAAAGGAATATCCCCACCCAATAATCCTCCCAAAACTTGATATGCAAATCATCACCAAATTTGAAACATAAAAGTCAAAAGAATCTAGTCCTTGAGAAATTGATGGCCCACCAATAGTCAAGGTGTATTCAAGAATGCCCATGCAGAGAGGTAAAGGAAAAGGTTGTTATGAGGAGGTAGTTATGCAAATGATTTGGGGCTTTTGGGCAGTTGTAGACAAGGGAGGCAGTTGTGTCAATGACTTGGAAGTTCTGTGCAATTGTAGACAGGGTTACATGGATTTTCTGGAGTGGACAGATTTGTAATTTGATTATGGAGAAAGAAAGGGAGAAAAAAAGTTGAAACACGGTGTGAGAACATCTCAAACAGCTAGTGTTTTATCTTTCATGTAAATTTTCTTTTCTGCTATAGGTAATTACTATGAAACCTACATTTAATTTATGATTTGGTGTATTTTCCATCTTCAGAAGATGTATATTTAATTACTGTTAAGAGAGTTTGACTATTTAATATAGAAATACTCTGCAAATCTGTTGTAAGTCCATCAGAAATAAATCCAAGGGCTCGCATGATTAACAGAGATCACTTGGTTGGCATCCCACCCATTTTGGTCTAAACTATACTTTACTCCTAATAATGCAGGTCTCAAGAAGGAACCATCATAACCTTTTAGTTAGCCAGAGCAATGTTATTTAACACCAAAGTTCCAAGACTTAAACACCCTCGTTCTTAGGTCTACAACAGGTCTCCCAACAAACAAGATGGTCTCTATTTTTCTCCTCACTCCTGAGTCCCGACTACAGATACATTCTAGTGTACTGCACATAAACCCATTAAGTGCATATAAACATTTGACTAGCATGTATATAGTTGTATAATATTCAAGACAAGTGAACTTGAGTAATCTACAAATAGACTGACATACAACAGTCTAACACTCAAGTCCTTCCTTATTCTATCAAATATATCATAAATAGATATAGAAAAGAGTAAATCTGTTCGATTAGCACCAATCTTTAACGGTGTACTTCCTACAATTCTCTATGACGCTCCAAGGACAATTTGGAGAAGCATTTGCAACATGAAAGACAAGCTCCTTAATCCTAAACTGCTTCTTTAGTCTTTTGAAAAAAAAAATAATAAAGAAAAAAAAATGTATTATTACTTATTAGAAAGTAAGGAAAGAAAGTACATTTGGGTGGAGGATAAGGAATCATGCTTAAGAGAAAAATGAAAAGAAAATGGTGAGCTGAAGTAGCTCAGCAATACAATAAGGCTGCTCAATCTCTTTGCATATTGATAATAGAAATTCCCTTGGAAACAACCATGAATGGAGTGCTAAAGGAAAGCTAAAAACACAATCCTATCCAATAATGAATGAAAGGGCTAAGACACAACCTTGAATATATGGCATTCCTCTTGACCCATTTACGCCACTAAACTCCATATAAAAGCAGATTTGAGATCATTTAATTGAAAGGATACGAACCTGGCATTAGCAAGCAGCTCAAGAACGCGTATTTGGTTAGGAACCAGACAATTCGATTCGTAAAGACCGACAAAGTTGTCTATGAGATTCCGTTGAGCGATAATCTTTAGATCAAGCTTCTCGGCAACTTCAAAGGACTGAATTGAAGGGTCGACGGGACTCTGTGTTTCCTTCTGAACTTCGAACCGTAGGGTCGGAATGCGGAGAAGGTTGGCCCATATGGCTCTTTTAATAGCAGGAGATAAGTTGAGGTTCGAGGATGAAAGGACTGGTTGGAGTCTGGGCCAAAGGGCTGCAAGAGTGAGTCCATCTTGAAGCTGAGAGCAAATTTCTTCAACCGCAGCGTGAATAACCGAGTCCATGGATACACAAGCGCGGGAAAGCAGTTTGTTTTCTGTAAAAATATGTTATTGCATTAAATAAACACCGACCCGGGCGCCATCGCAGTGCCGACGGCACTTCTGCCGGAACTTGTGAGCCTGACTTAAAATCCACCGGGAACTATTTTGTTTTCGGTTGGAAAGTACTGTCTCTGGAGGAAGGAGACGGTGAGCGAGAGGCGAAGCAAGAAAATAATTTATCCGTGTAATTTGCTCCTCCTTACACACGGATAAATAAATAAATAAATAAATAAATAAATATAATCCATGAATTTTTTACAAAAATAAACAATAGGAATAATCATAAAAAAGAAATTTTAAATTTTATTTTAAACAATAAATAAATAAATTATTATTTTTTCTTATTAATATATTCATTATATAATTTTTTATTATAAAAATATATATAAATTTTTTTAAAAATAAAAATAAAATATTATCTTTTTTATTAATAATAAATAAACTTTCTATAAACAAAAATTCTACGAGATAATCAAATATTTTAAATATTTTTTATGAAAAAAATACAATAAATAAAAAATTATTCTCTCGAATTATTTTTTTTTTAACAAAATTGATATTTTGATAGTTTAATTATCTTAAATAAAATTTGAGTAAATACGATTTTTTTTCCTTTTTCTTTTTTTTTATAAAAAATATTTAAATTAAATTGTAATGTATATTTTTTAAAATGATATGTGTGTATATATTTTTTATAGAATATTGTAATAATCGTATTAATTAATAGATAAAAAAATTTATTTTAAATTTTATAAAATTTATATATTTTTTAAAAAATAAAAAAGTAGTTGCATAATAAATGAATTTACGCTAAAAAATGTACACATAGGATGCAATCACATTATTAGCTTTCATACATAGAGTAACATCAATATGTAAGTTTATTGCAGTTTATAGGTACAATCTGTGCATCCATGTTGGCAACAAAAAAGAAAAAGAAAAAGAGAGACATGACTTATTGTGCAATTATAAAAATTGTAGATTTAGGTAATTTGAAAATAAGAGTATTCATTAAAACTAAAATGGGAATAATTAAACTGACTCTTAATTTAATTGCAAAATATATAATTTCTTAAGATAATTTTCTAGCTCAACTTTAGTATATCAACATTAGTTTTAACAAATAAATCATTATATTAATTTCAACGATCAATGGCATTGGTTTTGAAAAAAAATATGAATATGTTTCACCATTAATAATTGATTTAACAGTACAAATATTCGTGTATAAAATCAAGGTTTCAAAATGTAGTCAATAAGTGTAACACTCTTCAATTTTAAATAATTATGTTTTATCTTGAATACTTATGTTTTTATTTCTAGAGATTGTGTTTTCTCCTAAATTTTTTTTTAAAATAACTATGTTTTTGTTTTAAATAATCATGTTTTGTTATAAAGTGATTGTGTTTTATTTTATTATATGTCTTATTTCATATGGTATAGATTATTTTAATAGTATAAACGAAATTTTTTTAAATTTTTGGAGGTTTGAACATAAATAAAGACAGAAGCCTCACTGTCGGGGTGCCACTTTTCCACTGCCACGGCACTTGAGACAGAAAACACAAACTCAGTTTTCAAAATACTCACCATTCGGGCAAAATGACTGAAATGCTCGTCTGTTTATTTAATCTTCACCCGTGCCTTTCTCCTTATCTTCACCGTCAGCTCATTTTTTCTCTCTCCCTCTCAAACATTTTTTTTTCATTGTCTAAGATTTCGAGCTCCATATATATATATATATATATATATATATATATATATATATATATATATATATATATATATATATATATATATATATATATATATATATATATATATATATATATATATATATATATATATAGATTTGGAGCACTAATGGTGTCATTAGCTTCTCCAACGGAAAGAGTTGCTTAAATAGATCCCACAAAATTATATATAATAAATAAATATTTTTATTTTAAACATTGTTACTTATAAAAATAACGGTGTTTAAATTTTTTACCTCTCTCTTTACCGCCGTAAACATGTGTTAGGTTTAAAAAATTCAATGAGGATTAAGCAACTTCTATTGGAGATGGCCTTAGTTTCTCCGTGAAAGATGTTGGAAAATTTGAGGAATAAGTCTTAAAAACTTTAATTTCAAATAAGTATGTTTAAACACATTAAAAACAAAAAAATTAACACTATATATAATTTTAAAAACTTAAAATTTTAAATTTTACGTCCAAATAACTTTTTGTTTATTGTAAATAATATTTTGAATTAATATAAAAAACAACTTAATATTCGAGATTGTTTTTTAACATTTTTTGACATTTTAAAGTTTGTTTCATTAGTTTATATCTCAAGAGTCCACACAAATATCAACCAATTGGAAACATATAATCATATGAGTAGATAATATATACTATAATATATTTTTAAAATTTGTAAACCAGATATATGTGTGCCTTTGTTGGGGGAGGGGGAGATATAGTTTATATCTATTTAAAATAATGTGTTTTGATGCTAAAAATATACTACTCTTATCGTAGAGTCATTAGGATAGAAGACAAGCACTTTTTGTTAGTTACTTTGAAAATGAAATGAATGGTTAATTGTGAAGAAGTATCCTTGAAATTGTTTGTGTTAAACATGTTGTTAATGGAAACTTGGAAGTGTGGTATATTTAATATTTAGGATGTCGGACACGAGATGATAATGATATTAGTAGAAATTAATTGAAAAATATCTATATATAGTACGGTGTACGATCTCTTGTTTTAGTCAAAAACTTAAAATGTATTCTTGAAAATGTGAATAATGTATTGATTAAGTTAAATAGTTGTTGAGCTAATCTTTGTTAGAGTTATTGGATGGATATGTATTGACTATGCGTAGTTATAAAGAGTTAATTATTTTATAAGTATAGAGATATAGATTTAATATTATGAATATTCAAAATAATGGATCAAATCTGGGGGGTGTGATTGAGCGGAAGAGACTCATCTATCCTTAACCAAAGGTCAGGATTCGATCCTTATCTTTAGGTATGGAGCAGTTTTAAATCTTCAGGCTAGCTGTCCCATTTTTAGAGGTGTCTACAATGAGCGAGTGGATTAGTCACTGTGTCCGACAATAGATACCTTAATTGCAATAAAAAAAAATAATGGATCGGAGCATGAATTACGAAACAATAAAAACCTATAATTCTTGCCTATTAGCAAGAATGATAGTAAGTTTACGTGATTATAATGTTAGTTCGTCTTATAAATTAATGTTTTCATATACGGCTATTTTTGTTGAGATTATAAGACTTTATGGAAATATTTTATCAAGAACCCGTTGCAATTTTTGAAAGATTAATAATACGATTGAATCAAAAATGTTCTATTGCAATTTTATTTTCTATTTATAAAATAGCCGAGTTTAATAATAACTTCTTAAGTTGGTCAAATTTTAAATCATGTGTTCTATTACAGCTCTAGCATATTTTCCTATAGTTTTTTTATTGAATATCTCCTGTGTTACTCTATTGTAAATCTTATATGATTTTCTTTCTATGTAAATTTTGTATGTTTGTTTTTGTCAAAATTTAATTATTTGTCTCAACGCAAACCCTTTTCTTGATTTATAATAGTTTTAATTATGGATCATCGTAAAACTATTGTTCATCCGTTAAACTATAACAATTTAAACTAAATGAGATTATTTAGAATATATTTTTAAACTATTATCATGAATGAGAACTATTTTGAATTGAAAAAATAATTTTATTTATTTATTTATTTTAAAAAAATTATATTTAAAAATTATTTAATAAACTGTTTTGAACATGTGTTATTTTTTATTTTTATTTATTTATTTTGAAAACAAAAATAAAAAATAAAAATCATTTTTTTTTATTTTAAAAATAAATTATTTTTAAAATTTATTTTCAAAATAACAATAAAAAAATAATTATCAAATGAATTTTTTTTATTTTAAAAATAATTAAAAATTAAAAACAATTTTAAAAAAATATTATTCTCATTTAATTATTATTGGAGGATTTTGGATCGTTGAATTTTTGGGTTTTAATGGTACGTCTTCTAATAATTTAAATTCAGAGTCACGTGCACCAATAAGGACATGTGGCTACAAGACATGGGATAAATTAAAATATTATAATTGATTATGTGTAAATGTCTTTTTTTATGTCAATGATTATGTGTAAATGTATGTCTGCAATCATGGTAAATGACTAAACGTTAACTAAGTAATTTTTGTCGTCTTTAACTAAAAAAAAAATAGTATGAAGTAATTATTGTTAAAATTTAAAATGATGACTAAATAACTTCCTCCAATTTCCAAAACATGTAATTAGTTTCGTAAATAAATTATTCTAATGAAAAAGTGATTATATTTTAGTCACGTAATATATTAAAAAATAGTACTTTTTATAATTACTAAATAATTTTTAGATGAAGATAATTTCTAAATATTTAAATATTGGATGCTTGAAAGCATTAGCATCTAAATTATAATACGACGATAAAGCCCAAAGCCCAAAAATCCAGATCGGGCTCACTTCGTGATCCAATCAAACGGCCAGGATTTCGTATTTTGTTTCTCATTCGGACATTACATCCGTATCGTGCTCCGGATCACAGAGTCACACGTAGCAAGAAGAAAACCTGTCCCCGTAAAGGCATATATGAAAGGAAAGGAGAGTACACCCTGCAGTGGAAGTAAACGAGGATTTTAAAATATCAATTTTCCGAGAAGAGAGAGAGTGGGAGGGAGACATCGCTTCGTTGCAATCTCCCCGAATCTGTTCATCAAATCTCGCCGATAGGTCCTGTCCCTCTCGCCTCTATCTCTGTCTTCTTATTTCTTTTTCCATGATTTCAGGGCCTCTTAGCTGAAGCGGAGATTCGATTCTTTTTACCACACTTTCTGGGGAAAATTGGTTTTCCCGAGAAAGTTTTGTCGACGTCAACAGCTACAGCTGGGAAGTTCCATGCTGTCAAGGTAAGATGATAGGAAATGCTACCTAGGGAATTAGAGATTTTTCTTGTTTTTCACTTAAGACTACCTATACGTTTTTGCGTTCTTGGGTTTGTTCAAATATCTACCTGAATTTTGCTATTACATGACCTCAATCTCTCTTCCATTCACCCTCAACACAGTTATTACTGTAATATTTAATTTGGCTATCGAGTTCGGTCATCCTGTTCAATTTCAGAAATTATCTGAAAGAATATTTTTTTTTTTTTTACATCACTTGTGGGATTCCGATGAGAACATTTTCGCTGTTATTACTAGCTTTTGAAAGTGCCGCTCAACGTAGAACTTTCGGGGGGGGGGGGGATTGGTTTGTAATTCTTTTTAATATCGAAATTTCATTGGAGGCAGCAAAAGAAAAAGTTCTTTTCTGTGGAAAAGAGGAGAAATTCTCGTGCTTTGGAGTATGCAAGAGTTTCTTGAAAAAGAGTGGACCTTTAAGTCATTAAAAAAAGTATAGCTGCTCGATCTCTTTTATTTGGTTTAGTGACTCTTATGCAACCCTTGCTGGGTTGCTTAGGAAATAAAGGAAAGAATATGATTAAAGTAACTATTCTGGTTATGTTTCCCAAAATTCCTGTTTCAACTTTTTAAATTGCTTTTCTCTCTGCAATCAGATTCATTGAGCAATCCAATTGCCTCTCTCTAGTTTCTTAATTGAATTTGTAGATCTTGGAAAATATTGCTTTTTTGTTTTTTGTTACATAAAAATTTTGCTGCTTGATCTCTTCTGTTTGATATTTTTTCAGGGTGATTTTCTAATTGAATCACAAGTGTATTTGTAATGGAAGGAGATATCTTTGGAGACATAGTTAATACAACCCAGGTAGATAGCAGAATTTATCAGGCATTTCAAAAGAGTTTATTACAAGCCCAAGACATTTTGGATCAGAACAGGTTGCTAATCAATGAGATAAACCAAAATCATGAGTCGAAGATGCCTGATAACCTGAGTCGAAATGTGGGTTTGATCAGAGAGCTCAATAACAATATCAGAAGAGTGGTTGATCTCTATGCTGACCTTTCCAGTTCTTTTGTCAAGTCTCGCGAAGCTTCATCTGAAGGGGACTCCAGTGGCACTCTGAAGTCTGATGGAAAACACAGCCAGAAGAGAATTAGGTCCGGCTAATGGATTCATTCTTTGAATTCAGCTTGAGAACTTCTTAACTAGTTCCTATCTATAAAAAAAAAAAATAATAAATAAATAAACCAAACCAATCATATCATTTGAGAAGTAGATATCACTGGAAATATATATTAATATGCTTTGGTTTGGTTTATCAATTTTTTATAGACTAGATCTACTTGAGAATTTCTGCACTGGAATACAAAGTTCGTTCTGATGTCGGCCAGAATTTATTTGATGATGACTCTGTATAACTCCTTCGTATTGGTATTGTGTCTAGAAAGCATAGAGCTGTAGTTAATCTTCTAATATCCTAAAATAACATTATTTAGAGGACTCTGGAATTGTAATTTCGTGTAACGATGTTAGCACCATGAAATGAGGCGTGTTCATGGATTATTTTGTCAGCTTCTGAAGCTTGAACTTCAAAATCACTGTATTTTTGTATGAAGTCCTGGATTTTTATTCAGTTGTTCTGCCTGTTTTATCATTTCCCCGGGGGGGGGGGGGGTTTGTTAGGTACTTCGCGTTTGGTTTTGTTCCAGTTATCACAAATTGAACCTTTATTGCTTAATAAATGTCATTTTATTGATGATTGTGATAAAAAATTTCAACAAATCACGTTGTTCATTAGCCATGATCTTCGAAGAGACCTCTTCCAAATCCAGCTGTCTAGAGAGATGGAATATATCAGCATTCTTGGATAAACTCAATCTACGTATTTCCCGGCTTAATCTATTTATCTTTGGTACATTAAATAGACCAAATAATTTCTCTCAGACCCTGGTTCATGTGTGCTCAATAATGTCTTGTTCTATATCTGGAAAAAGGGGATTGATCATTATTTAATGACCTTAATGAATTATTGTTCTTTAGTGCGGATGCTTGGGTACCAATGAAAGTAAGCGATAAAGGGAGAGCACTCGAGGAGACCAAACTACCTAAGTTTAGAATCTTATGTGCCGATTGTTTGACCACTTGTTGGTCCTAATCGCAGGAAACATTGACGTTGAAATAAGAAACAAAAAAACAGGAAAGAATTCATTGATATGAACTTCCCTTTCGTCTGTGGGGGTAGTATAAGGTAATTAATACGATTAGTACAGAAAGAAAGAACTATTAAAATAAAGAAAATTGCTAGCAGCCAAACCATTGGTCACTGGTCAGTAGAAGCAATGCAATGATTGACCCGGGGTTAAGAACTTAAAAACCTAGTGCAATGAGAATTGGGATGAACTATGCAGTATGAACTCGCAAATTCTTCAATAATTTCAGTTAGCATCCAAAGTCCAAACTTAGTATCTGATTGGCGTATGTTACTTTCCATTTTGCTTATTTATCCTTTATACCATGGTATAGGATACTAAGATATAATATACCTTGGTATCAAAGATTCTTATATTTGGTATTATAATTTAAAATTGTTGTAAAAAAGATATAATTAATATTTTATATAAGTTAGCAAGGTTAAACTTTCAGTCTATGATATCCCATGATTATAATACTTAAAAGTGTCAGTGTCAGTGTCAGTTTATGTTAAGATAGATGCTTAATTACTCAACTGAAGACATTGTATGAATTGGTAAGATGGATGACGGTTGAGCATTAAACCAACGGTGTTTAAGCATTCTTTTGAAACATCCCATCTCTCTCAACTTGCATTGCTCGTTTAAAAAGAAGGCAAAGGTCTGTACCTCTTCTACAATGAATTCATACTTGAATAACATGATCTTGATGCAGCTTACATACTATAGGCACATCGTGGGAGAACTTGTACTCCTTCCCACCCCGAAAAAGGAAATAAAACGTTGTGAGTAAACTCTGCCAATGACTTTACAAGCAGGTCTGTGTAATCAGTAGTAAGAAAGAAAAAAAGGATGGACAAGCAAATAACAAATGTACTATCTTCAAGTTGTTTTGCTAATTAACTTCAACCACCTCGACATAACCTTCCAATCTTTCATGAGTGCCTCTACTCGAATTCTTCTCACGATCAATGACAATATCGCCATCAGAATAAGCCAAAACTGTAAGCCTATCAAAATTTTGCAGCCAACACAGTTTAAGAAACAGAAAGATCTCAAAAACTAGAAAATTATATATCAAGATCAGAAATTTCAGGTTTCACATTCACAAGTAACATACAAGGCTTTTGAATTAAAACGAAAAGGAAAAGCCAAGCAGATCTGATCCATCTCTCTAATCTTCATCTGTTACTCGCACTGCATTACTGGCTTCATCTTCTGCTTTCAAACTATGGTGAAACCGGGTGAGAACTAAAACTCAGAAATCTTAAATATCCATATGAATTTAAGCATTAATGGATCCATCTTTTGGAAGGAGATCAGGTGCTACATACCATTTTCTTAATTTCGAACTCCTAAAAATGAACAAAGAATCAAAGGCGGCAAATTATCAATAATGGGAAGAGTTGGGTAAAAAAGATGGAAAATTGAATGCAAAACTATATGGGTACATTGGGTAGTTTTAAAGATTATCTACCTTCAATATAAACAAGAATTTGGTCCACAAAACTGAGTTTCTTCTTAGCAGAACATAAAACAATTGAAAAAACAGAACCCTTTTAGCTGTTGAGTATAATAGAGGAAATCAAACTCTTCTTCGACTTTGAGAAGGTAGAAGGAGAGAGTTTTGAAGCAAAAGAGTAGAAGAAAGCGTAGGAGCACCCGCCATTTTTGGCACCCCGCTTGGCCGCTTCCTCCTCCAATCCCCTCTGCAAAGGATAACTTTCCGCAATTCCTCAAATGCCCCTACTAATATGCAATTTTTATTATTGGTGCCATTTAGAAAAACAGAAAATATTCCCCCCAAAAAGTCAGTACTATTAATCACAGCCGTAAAATACTTAGTTCTATGACGTTGACCGTTCGATCATCTTTGCCTACATATCAAAACCCGAACCCACTATTTTTCTTTCTAGGGTTTCCGAGACGCAGATAACGGAGAGGAGTCCCAATTTTCTTCAGAGCTCACACAAACTCACCAACATGGCGACCCAATTGAGCAAAAAGCGAAAGGTGAGTAATACTTTTCCGTTTGTCTCATAAAGAAAAGGAAACTTGCTCTTGTCTTCTTGGGTTTCTGATGCAGAGCTTTATCCTTTTCAGTTTGTGGCAGATGGAGTTTTCTTTGCGGAGCTCAATGAGGTCTTGACCCGGGAGCTCGCAGAGGATGGGTATTCTGGGGTTGAAGTTAGGGTTACGCCCATGCGGACGGAGATCATCATAAGGGCGACTCGCACTCAGAACGTTCTTGGTATGCACGTATTAGTTTGATTCCACACGGTGGGGGAAAGTGTCCCTTTATACTTAGCTTTGTTCAATTATCTGGAATTTTGATGAAGCAGTGTGGAATGTTTGGTTACCTGGTCCAAGAGTGTAATTTGTCAAGGTTGCTGCTGTCTGATATTGAATGATACTTAGAATAAAAGAATTTAAATTGCTTGTGAAGCCAAAATCCCCGAGGAAATTGAAATTTTATATTAACTTGACCACACTATGTATTTTTGCCCGAGTCCAGTTCATCCCGTTATCCTGCAATATTAACACGTATAATTGATACCTTATTATAAAATTGAGGAAAGGATAAGGTGCCTGGGTGTAATTTAATTAAGTTATGAGTTTCTGGCTGATGTGTTGAAATTGCAGTATTTAATTGCTCTTCATTTTGATTTGCGTAGGAGAGAAGGGGAGGAGAATAAGAGAACTGACATCTATTGTTCAGAAACGTTTTAAGTTTCCAGAGAACAGTGTTGAGCTTTATGCTGAGAAAGTCAACAACAGAGGGCTCTGTGCTATTGCTCAGGCAGAGTCTCTGCGTTACAAGCTTCTAGGAGGGCTTGCTGTTCGGCGGTAAGCTCTAAAATGGATGCGATTAATTCATTATTTGACGTCTATTCTGTCCAATAATTTTTTACTGTCATGTCACCTCTTGTGTTTCTCATTTGTTTACCTATGACCTATCTATTGATCTTTACAGTCTAGTCTTACAATAATCTTGCTTTTTTGAGAGTTCTGGAGTAGTGAAATTTTTTATGCTAGTGTAATTGGCTCTGTATATTTCAGGGATGTAAAGGCATCACATTTGCGACTAATGCTCTCAGTATCGATTGGTGTTCTCTTTGTCCGCATGATACTAGCTTAAGAGAACATTCGAGAGTGCATTAATGGAATCTTGGGGAAATCTTAAGGGCTTAAGGCTCTTTGCATGAATTTCAAGTGCTTGGAGCTTAGAAAGTCCTGCAATGCTAATTCTTTAGTGTTTGTCTCTGAAGTGTTTCCCTGTTTTGTATATTATCTTCATGCCCATATCTGTGGGGCCCTCACGGATTACATCTTCTGTGAACATCTCCCTTTGCAAAAGTATAAGAGAGAGAAAAGAATGAGAAAGATTAATTGCAGAATAACTTATAAGTGTACAAATATGGCATTGGATTGTACCACTCTTTTTTCCAATTACTGTATAAGAGGATCCTTAACGATGGTTACTTTGAATATCTGGATCTTGTTTGCTCCTTGAACTGTTAGGTAGTGGAGGAGGTCGTGACTTCCACTAGTTTCATCATTACCTAGTCAGTTACCAAATTCTAAATCAGTATCCAGTATATCCTTTGTATCTATCAATCATCAATATGCTCAAAAGGCATAAAGGGTGTTGGAGTAAAACTTGATTGAGTGTTTGGTTAATAACTTGAATTTCTTCATCTTTCTAATAGCTCATTGTGAATTAGTTTTTTTTATTATTGCCTTTCTATGTGGATTTTTTTTTTTTGGGGGTAAGATACTGCCTTTTGAAATTGAACTGTTATTTTTCATCAGAAACAATGTAATTTTAGCATTGTCCTATATCTCTTGCTCAAAAATTATGGGTTAAGAGGATCTCCTGTCAATGCTTATATAGATTAAATGGGAGTTTGTTAGTTCCTGAAAACTGTTATAGTTCTTGGGGTTATGGAACTCCTACAATTTACTCTCTCTCCCTGTTTCTGGGAAAAGAAACTGAACTGTGTGGTGAATTGTGATTACTTTATAAATTAGATGTCAGATTTATGTGAATTTAAGTTGCTGCTTTTATATGCCATAAATTGAATTTCTTCATTTTTTATAATAGCTAATTGGAAATTAATTTTTGTGGCTATTAGCTTTCTATGTGTATTTTTTTTTCCTTTTTTTAGGGGGCGGGTAAGATACTCAATTTTGAATTTGGACTTTGTGATATTTTCCATCCGAAAGAAACGATGTAGTTTTAGCGTTGTCCTATATCCCTTGCTTAAAAATTATAGGTTAAGAGTATCTCCTGTTAATGCTTATGTAGATCAAATAGGATTTTGTTAGTTCCTGAAAACTTTTTTTGTCCATGGGGTTTGGGAAGTCCCACATTTCACTTTCTCTCCCTCTTTCTGGGTGCCTTCGACTTTTTGATGAAACCATCTTGATGTGCAGGAACTGAAATTTGATTCTATACCCGTTGGATGTAACCACCCAAAAGAAGAAAAAGAAAAATACTGAACTGTGTTGTGAATTAGACATGTCAGGTGTATGTAGATTAAAGTTGAGATATCAAAATTTCATTTGAAATGATTTTACTATTCTTAGAGTTTGTGATTGTTATTATGAATGATGATGATTTTGCATTGAGCATTGTATACTTGTTCTGTATTTTCTAATTTTTATTTGATTTATAACTGTGTCAGTTGTCAAACATTGATATCCCTATTATAGAGGTCTATTCACCTTCTGGGTTTCCCAACTTGTGCGTGTTGGTTATTGTTGCTGAAATTTTCTTGTGGAATGAGTCTGCTTCTTCTTGTTTTTAGGGCTTGCTATGGTGTCTTAAGGTTTGTTATGGAAAGCGGTGCAAAAGGTTGTGAGGTCAGTTAAGCCATATGGTGCAAGATGGGTTTATGCAATTGCCCACGCCCTCCTTATTTCCTTTTTGTTGTTGTAAATTATCTTACCACATGGGTGTGATAAGATGATATTAATTTCTGGAATAACATGTGATTTTGTCAATATCTCCAGGTTATTGTTAGCGGCAAGCTTAGGGCTCAGCGTGCCAAATCTATGAAATTCAAGGATGGTTACATGATATCATCTGGTCAGCCTGTAAAAGAATATATTGATTCTGCCGTGAGGCATGTGCTTTTGAGACAGGTGAGCATACTTGCTTTTGACACTGGTTCAGATTTTAGTATGACTATAGGACTGATTGCAGTTCCGGGAACTATTTTTATTATGTCATGTTGTTTTTGATTGATCTCTATAAACTAAATTTTTGCAGGGTGTTCTTGGGATCAAGGTGAAAATTATGCTTGATTGGGATCCTAAGGGAAAGCAAGGCCCAACTAAACCACTGCCTGATATAGTGACCATCCATCAGCCAAAGGAGGAGGAGGATTACACCATCAGGCCCCAGTCAGCAGCAGGGCCAGTGCCAGTGTCAGTGCCAGTGCCAGTGCCCACCAACATAGAAATAGCGGCAGTTTAGACAACTGTTACCACTATTTCTACTTTTTTATTGTTTTTGTTTTAAGAGAGAGATGTTATGTTAGTTTTTTTTGAATTCTATGGGAATGCTAGCTGAATCTGTGGTTCCGGTTCATTTCTTTTAAGGTCGTATGTACAACTGTGTAGACTAAATGTTCCCTGCTGAGCTTCATATATTATTGTTCATGGGGCATATGGATTCCATCCATGGCTGAGTTCCTATCCTTGCTCTCCTTTAGTGTGAAAGGCAGACGGGAGGGAAATTTTCTGGAACTGAGATATTAACCCTGGCAGGCCCAAGGGATGGATAATGGTTCTTAAATTTTAAAAAAGCTGATGCAACCGATATTTTATGTCAAGCATCAAGGGGGGTTTCGTTTTAACCACAAAATTATTGTAAAAGTGCTTTTAGTATTAAAAAATTTAGAAAAATAAGTTATGTTTAAATGTGAAGAATAAATAATACATCTGTAGTTTTATTAAGTATTTTATTTTACTGTTTGGTTGAGTATAATGAATTTCAAAAGCAATGAAAAGAGAAAATAAAATGAGAATGAAAAGAAAAAATGAAATATATTAACTTTTGATATGATACAGTAAAATTTGTAATATTTTATTATTTAATACAAAAATAAATTTAAAAAATAAAAAAACATTAAAAATATTAAATCATTCTTCAGCAATTATTTTTTATTTAGATTTATCATTTTATTCATTTTTATGATAAATAAAATAAATTTATTTCATAATTAATTAATTAAAAATATCATAAATGATTAAAATGTGTTTTATTGAAAAGAAATATAAATTTTATTATTTTTTTAAGTATTTTTTTATTGTTTAATAGAACAAAATATTTTATAGAATATTTATTTTATTTAATTAAATTATGAAATCTTAAATTTTATTCTTTATTCATTTTTCATTTCAATTAACTAAATGTGTCCTAAAATCTCATTTGATTGGTAAAATTAAAGTGATGGAATGTAAATCTTGGTTCTATTTTTTTTTTTTAATAAAAATAGTAAAAAAATGTAAATTTTATAAGATACTGATTATTTTTTATAAAAGAATTGATATTATCTTAAAAAATATGTAAAAAATAAATAATATAATAAAAAAATTAAAATGTTTGTCACTATTTTATTCTTTTATTGATTTTTTATAATTAAAAAAATATATTTAAATTTAATATTTTAATATTTTTTAATAAAATTTAATTCAAATATTTATATTATTAATACTCTATTTTATTTTTTATTTATAATATTTAAAATAAAATTTTAATTTAAAAAATATTATTTTAATAATTTTATTTTTCAATGTAATTTTATCTTTTCATTAATTTTTATTTAGGTTATAATTAATTTTAATAAATATATATTTTTTATTTTATTCTTAATTTTCATTTTAAGAAAAAATTATTAAATCTGTTTTATCATAATAAATTTATAGAAGCACTCTAAGTAAATCACAATATTTTAAAGGGGTTTTAATTCCACAAGTACATAATTCTTTTTAAATTGAAGGGTTTTCAGATTTCACTTTTTTATATTGAAATTTTCTAAAAATTATTTTATTCAATTGAAATAAATAAAGAAAAACTTATATGGATACTATATAATTAAAATACATTTTGAAATATATAAATATTTACGCCTTATTTCTCTCCATTTTTTTAATATGTATTTACCTATCTATATTAATATAGCTTCGACTCATTTGGTTTCCTTTGGTCTAATTTTTATTTATTTATTAATAAAATTTATTTTTTATTCTTCATTTTTCAATAAGTTAATAATTATCATTATAAATTTTTTACTAATCATCACATAATAATCACTTGATTAATTTATAGTTTTTAATAATTATTATTTAAAAATAATTGAGAATTTTTTTATATATAATTTATTAATATTATTTTCTTAATAAATTAATAAAAATTTAAAATGATGAATCCAGTTGGATATGAATTTCTTTCAGATATTTTTGTTTCTATTTCATTGCCATTTCGGAGAAAAGGATAAAAAGCTCCGCGAGAGATAAAGAGGTACAGATTAGACAGAAGAGTTGCAGGTAAATCCGGAATCCACGCCCCTTATTTAACTAGAGTTCATAGCACGTTTCGAGTCCGAAACTATTAGGTGCTAGTAAACGCAGCGTACAGAAAAAGCAAACCTAAAACGCTACTACAAAGACTCACTGTTGCAAACTGAACCGAGAAAAATATATATATAAGAAAAGTTAAAAAATAAAAAAATATTTTTCATTTTGTTCAAATTCCTTTCCTTATGTGAGAAGTTTTCCCCAATCCTCTTCCAAAAAAGCTGCTTGCACAATCACTCACGGACGCTTCTAACTCGGCCCTACTCTGAATCGGTCCCATTCGGTGAAGATTTTACAGTTGCTGCTACTGAGCGGACTCGCTCTTGTGTCACTCTTTCTGCCTCTATGGTGAGCCCCAATTCCAATTATTTCTTTTGGGTTGGCGACAATTTTGTTTGTTAACAGCATAGAATGCATTTCTTCTTGGGTAATTCTTTAGCATTTGTAATTTGACGTAAAGAGTTCAGTAGTATTTATGTGGAGCAAGTTTCAGGTTTTATTGTGTTAGTGGTACTTTAGGATTGTGGGGTTTCAAAATTATATAAATTTCGTTGAACTTTACGAATGTACATTCTTCAAATCATCATTTTAATTATGCTACATGTGGTGTAATTGAGTAATCTGTTTATGTAAGGAAAAAGATGTTGACTTTATTATTATTTTTTTCTGGGTTCTTTCTGGGCTTTCTAGTCCGTATACTGGAGGTGCATGTGGTGGATTTTCCATGGAAACATTGGTTGAAATTGAGGATAATGATGAGGGGAAGCTTGGAGACTGTGGGTTTGATAGAAGTAGCTCTGCTTTGTCTTCACCGAAGCAGATCGCCAACCCAGTTGTGTACAAGCTCGTGCGGGTACATTGAATTACTTGCAGTTTCATTTTTGTGAATGTAAATGGGAAATATCATCTATTTGAGTTTGGTCTATTCAAGATATATAACATCTCAGAATTCTTTCTGCTATTCATGACCATGGAGATTTAATTGATTGTTGTTACTATGTGCTAGATACTGAGCTGAATGCAACAAGAGCAATTTAATCGGTTCCACCGCTGTAGTGTGCCTCAACTAGTGCTATTTCAGTTTAAAGATTATTTAGTGTTAACTTTAAAACGCTTAAGGAGAAGCACCGCATGACTGAAGTAGTTTGTGATAAGTACTACTTCATCAGATGGTGAAAGACTACTAATTTAATATGCTGTTTTCCTCGCATAATTTTTACAATCTCTATTCTATTGTTAAATAAAATTGATTAGCAGTGGCCAGCAGTCCTTACGTTAGAAAATTTGTCTATGGCCGAGTATTTTTAGGTTGGTATTGAATGCAGGATGAATATCATATAGAATGGGAGGGTACAATAGTACATGAAGCTACATCATATGTGTTGATCAATCTTGTCCTTTTTACTTGTAATCTGTAGAATCTTTGGTGAACATCTTCTGACCAAATATTATGGACCCTGTTTTAACTATATGGTAATATTTTTGTCAAAAAAGCAATTATGGTGATGTAGTGGCATTTGACTGTGTAAGGCATGTGCATTAGTTGATCTATTGGGGCTGAGTGAGCTTAGAAATTTATTTCACTTTAAGGTACTATAAATATAATAATTAGATACGGTTTGTTAAAGATGCACTTTAGTATTGGAAATTGTGCTGAGTCTTGATTGTTTGTGGCTCAAACTTGATGAAAATATATGTGCAATTACTCATTCTGATCCTGCAATCCAAGTAAAGGAAAATTCTGTTGCCTAAGCATTTGATGGCGAAGGAGAGAAAAGGCAAAGTTGCTGGGGTAATGAGTCACCAAGGGCCAGGGTATAATCAGTGGCAATGAGGAGAAGATGACCTTCTTATTTTGATGGCAATAGACCTGTAGATTTCCTGGTATGATGCTGGCTGCGATTGGTTCAAACTGCCGCTTCTTTTCCGAAGAAGGGGCTGATTGATTGGTGCCTTCTTTCTGGATTGGTTGAGGAAGCCAGAAAGGGAAAACCTTTTTATTTCTTAGCAGAAAGGAAGTCTTTCTTAGGCTGTCTATTTTATTATGGGTCTTCTTTGCCCACTCCCTCTTTTTGTTTGCGCATCCACTTCCATAAATAGTCCATTTACAAGACATAGTTAAACAAAAAAGACCACTAATCCACTTTAAATATCTTCCCTGCATACTTCTTTCCCCAGGATGATGCTATAATTCATATAGTTTCAAAGGAAGTGGCGAAAAAGGACTGTGAATGTTTACTTGTTTAGAGATTGCAAACTCTTCTTCTGACATCACTATAGTTTGTGAAGCCCGTGTTAAACCTATGAGATTATATTGACATACTATTGTTGTTGTGGTAGCCTTTGACAAATACTCTTTTGGTTCATTTTATGAGACTAATCAATTAGAAAAAGAGAGGTTTGAACTCAACAATTTTGAAGTTGGTGGGATGTAAGCTGTATATGCAGTAGAAATATAATTATGTAGAAAAGAGCGAAGTTTGAACAATATCTATTAAATTTGATATGTAATATTTAGTTATAAACATTTGTTTCTTTTGTATACCTTTAGCATTTGAATTATCTTATAAAAATTTTATGGTATAATTTATGATTTGATCAGTGGAATCCTTAAAACTGCTGATCCTAAATTTTAATTGCTTTTAATTATCTATCATACATCAGATTCAATCATTTTAAGTAGCCTTTTTTATTGGCATAGCCTAAAAATATTAATTTCAGTAGCTGTAAATAGACCCAAATGGCTAATTAAAGTACTATGAATGAGGAACACTGGAACAGTAACAATCAGCTTTACAATACAACTCTCTATTAGAAAAAGCCCTGATACTGTCTTCGGAGTATTATAATGAATTCATTGTTGATTTTCTTTCTTTGTTTTTTTTTTTTTTGAGTGCACAAAGTCTAGAACATTTGTAATCTAATAATAGAAAAACTCAAATAAATACTAATCAGATCATTTACATTTTTGAATGAGCATGATTGGTTTTTCTTTGATGCATTACTTTGTTTGGCTTGTGTTACTTATACCTTTGCCTCTTATTTCTGCAGAAGAGGCTTTTAATCTGTAATCAGAAGTAAAATGTTGAAAATGGATTGTGACAATTTGTTAAGAGTTTCTGTGCATAAATTAGAAGAGAGTGGGAAGTCCATTAAATTTGAAAGTTGCTAGTTGATTTTGCTTTGGCACATTGTCCTTCTCTGGTTTCTATGTTGTCTGTGTAACTATTAACCATATGGTGCTGTGATGTCTGATATAATCTTTAGGTTGAAGGTGATGGGAGGTTAGTACCTGCAACAGATGATGAAGTAATGGAGGTGGAGGATTTTCTTGAGTATGACCAGAGTGAGATTGGCGTTGATGCAGAAACTGGGCATAGTGAGGGATGCATGTCGATTGAAAGGTCTTCCTCTGGGAAGCTTCAATTGGAGTCCTCAGAAGGTGTATGCTCTTTTCTTTTAGTTCTGCAAATTGATATATCTGAAACATTTAAACAGAATGTTGAAACAATTGAAGTATTCATTACATAATACCTGCAAATTATATCCAGGGTTTATTACTTTAATTTTTCCTCTTCAAAAACCAGGGATTGAAATATTACTTGTGTCTTTTTATTTTATATTATTATTATTATCTTTCTGAGATTTAAATTTAAATATTAATAATTTAATATCTTTAGTTTTAATTGTTTAAATTACGAGAAGCCTCTTTTGTCATCCATTTTTTGTTTGGATTTGTTTTCCTCGCGTGTAAAGCTATAGGAGCTGTGTGGGACATTATTTGTTTTTTTTTGTCTAATTATTTTATTTTTGAAAAATCGTTGGCACATTAGTGACTTTAATGGGTATGATACTTATTATTTAATTGGATATGTTGATGGACTCTTGATGTTCTGAATAGTTATTATTATGTGGCATTAACTTTCTAAACTTAGTTCAGGTTAATATCATGTTGGCAAACTAATTTTTTTTTTTGAAAATAAATATCTTTTCTTATATTTTGTTTCCATTGGTTGAATTTTCATATCTGATTGTGTCTGTACTCCAGGTGTCTCACAATCAGACACTGCAGAGGCAGATATAGGGAAATTAAATGCACGGCTTCAGGTACCTGGCTCTCTCTATCTCCCCTCCCTCACAGGCTTGCATACACAGACACGATTTTAGATTCCTTTTCCTGTCTACTGGTTCGTTTTAGATTTTGTTTGTTGTTTGTTCAGAATTAACTATTTTATTAATGCATCAATTATGTTAAACCAATTGCAATTTCTTTCTAACTTGAAAAGCTGTTATGTTTTGGTGTAGCTACCTTAGTGCTTCTATCCATCTATTGTGATACTATTAATGCATATTTATTGAAGTGGTGGTCCACATAATCTTTTTGTCAAGCTGTGAAATTAGAACAACTTATGGCTGTATTTCATAACATTTAGTTTTAGACAATTTGTTAGTAATTACTCATTCTTTTTGCTTGAAAGATTCACATTTTTTATATTTTTCAGGTGGTTTAGGGTCTGATCTGTATTTATGAGATTTTGTGTATACTTTTAAAAATTTTGATTATATTTTTGCAGTTGACTCTTGAAATCTGATTTGGAAAAGATGAATTCCTAGATTGACTTTCCCATTTGTCAATCATGCAACAATCTTACTTGTGTGGAAGGACATGCAACAGCAATGCTATTAGGAATGATCATCAGACCATGTTTGTACTAGCTATAAAAGGAATTATTTTGGTTGATACAGGAGAGAGATACCCCCCTGGGGGGGGGGGGGGAGGGAGGGGTTGAAATTTAGTTTTTGTTAGGATATCCCTTTTAGTATTAGTTACACTTTCTTTCGTTTTGGGTCATCTTTATCACACTTTGGTCATATTCCATATTCTACATATAACATGCTAAATATTACCAGATGAACAGATATTCTATAGCAGAACATGGTATAAGGTAGAACTGACGATTAGATTAACCTAAGCTGTAAACTTTATCTGTAACTGCAATTATATTCAATCACATAGCAGTGGAGCATTTCACTTGGACAAAGGGACAATAAATGGTGATGAGTTTACATTGGATGAGTAGTGTATTAAGAGATAGCTTAAATCATTTTTTTTCACATATGTTGGTGACTAAGGTTTATATGACATTTTATTTTGCCAGGAAGTATAGCAAATAGGTGTGCTTGGTTTGCATCGGTATATTGTAATTTTTGCATGCTTTGAGTGACATTGAGAAGAAAATAAAAACGGGGCGTGAGTTCTTGCCTGTTCAAGATTATGTATTTATGTACTTCCTTGAACTTAATCTGTGAACAAGTTGATCAGATTATGCCATTGGGATTTTTATATTAGATTGACCTTTTTACCTTGGAATTGCTTATTATTTTACCAAACTCTGCAACTATATTTACGGAGTGGTTAATTATTTCATCTGTTCTTAGTAGCATATTGTGTTTTTTTAAAAAAAACTTTATTTGGGTGTTTGGTCAGTGGCTTTTTCTTGTATGTCTGCACATCCTGGTTTTTGTAGTATTTGCTATGCTAGGATCTTTCTTGACTTCTAAAATATTTTGTAGTACATTGAGCAGATGTTGCAAAAGGTGAAAGAGGAAGAGAAGCTTCGTCTGGCTTGTGGGTCACCTGGTCTTTCTCATGTAAATATAGACAGCCAGAGTTCTGCTTCTGAATTGCCCGTCATGGGTGGGACAATTCAATCTGATAATCCCTTTCAAGAAATTGTTCCTTCTTCAGCACCGACTTTTGATAATAGTCATAGTAATCAATCTCGAATTATTGGTGAATGTTCCAGACCTTCTGAAGGACAGATAGAAAGTGGATCACCTACGTCTGCTGTCTATTCTACTCTGAAGCCTGATTTGTCGTTGTTAAAAGGAGAAATATGCTTGGACAAGTTGTCAATCAGAGAACTTCACACACTGTTTAAAGTGACTTTTGGTCGGGAAACTACTGTGAAAGATAAGCAGTGGCTGAAGAGGAGGATTGCCATGAGTTTAACTAACTCATGTGATGTTTCAGCAACAACTTTTGTAGTTAAAGATAACAAACTAATTAAAAAATGTGAAGAAGATAGTTGTGGAAATGTGAATGCTCCACTCTCTAAGGATATTACAGCCGAAGAGTATATCAACTATGAGGGTACTGGAATTGAAGAAAATCAAGTCGTTTCTGGAAAGAGACTGATAAATCATGATGTGGAACATGATTCAGGAAGTGAGAATCTTCAGACAGAACAAAGAGCTGCCAAAAGAATCCGGAAGCCCACTAAGAGATATATTGAAGAGCTCTCTGAAAATGAATCTAGAGACCACGACCCAAGGTTGTTAAGTTCAAATAAAAATATGGGATTTGGACATGCCCCTCTAAACTCATATGTTGGGCCTGCTAGGAATGTTTTTTCAGAGGGGAGAACAGTTATCACAAGGTTGGACTCTCTTGGAGGTTCTGGGGTGTACGTACCTTGTGTTTCTCGGGTTCGCAGAAGTCGTCCAAGGAAGAATATCATACCTCTTATGGTAAGTGCCACTGTTTCATATCAAATTATATGAAAGCAGAACTTGGGATTGTCTTTATCCCTTCTTTAATTTTGGATATGATTTTTCTTGTTCCTATATTCTGCTAATTCTCATTGTTCCTATTTCTGCTTGATGCTAGCAATCTTGTTCTGTTCTAAAATGCACTCCATAACTCCCATAATAAGTTAGCGTATTTGTTTATATTTTTTTGTGTGAATAAATCCGTACTGCTTTTCTAGTTCGTGTTTTGTTTTGGTTTTAAATGTGAAAGCATATTTTTCTGTGTTCTCTTTCTAACTCTGCTGTGGCAGCATTCTTTTTGTAATTTATTGTTTTTATCTGTACCTTTTATTGATAGGCTGTGGAAGTTTATTGCTTTTCCCCCATGTTAAGTTTGAACGTGTTGATTCAGTATTATAGTGTGAACCTTGTCTGCCTCTGTAATAATTGTGCTTGAAATTATTTTTTATTTTTCTTACAAACTGAGAATGATAAGATTTCATTCTCAGAACTTCCATACAAGTGGCATGGTGGAGGCTGTAAAGTTAAGTAACAAGGCCCTTGGAGAGCATGATTCTCAGGCTGACAGTGAGAGTCAGGACGTAGTCTTGAAATCAAGATCCACACCAGCAAAATTTCAGGAGCCAGTAAGACCAACTATTTCTCTGCTTATAGTTGTAAGTGTAGTTATGTGTGTGTTTTAAATCTTGCCACTGGAATAGATAAATTGTAGCTCCTGGATGAATTATGTAGTTACATACATTCTATATTGCTTCTATAAAAATTCCATTATTGAATGTTTAAACTCAAAGTTGGTAATGAAATTGGTTTTTTCATTTCTTGAGAGTGAGAGAAGAAAATAGATACAAATGGCTTAATATCAATTTCTTGTGAGCTTTTCATAATTTTTTTTTAAGATACCGTTATCAAATTACCATTAAAGGCCACGATTCCTCATTTTATAGAGTATCAAATGTGTCTACAATTTGCATCTTCCAAGACTTTTTTTGGAATAATTTATATTTTAGATGACAGTCCCACTCTCCTAGAACAAGAGACCTGTTCTTCCTTTTCTCCCCTCTTTTTGTTTTTTCCTTTGGTTCAGGGGGTGCGGAGGTTTGGGGATCTGTTTAAGAACAAGATTCCAAGTGTCTGCATGTCATTCTATTGTAATATCCCTCCCACATCCCAATTGAGGCTCTTAGGCTGTATAATGTTATCACTTAATAATAAGGGGCTAGTTGTTAATTCACTGACTTTCATTTTAGGCTTGGCCAGCATCAATTTTGATAAAAAAGAATTTTGTCTCTGGGAAGTTCTACGAAACTACCATTCCATCAAGTTTTCAAAGTAGACTTTCACTTGTCTCATGTTTAATCTGTCCAGTATTTTCTGGGGCTTCTTTAATAGGGAAAAAAAAATAAGGGTCATGACAATTAATGGGAGTGCTAGCTTAAGAAGCTATTTAATTCATGCAAGGTTTCTTGCATAGGTCCTTCAATTTCCTTCTTGTAACCTAACTTGTGATAGGGATGACTGATTACTTTGACGACACTGGGTTCCATTTTTCTTTAACACAATGCCATGATATTATAATTATTTCTGAATTTTCCATTTTGGGGGTTGGGTGTGTTGGATATAGTCTACTGTTGAACCTGGGAAAGATAAGCAGTATCCAGTAATGGGCACAATTGAGCCACAGCATGAATCGAGACTGAGAAAGGCAAATCCATCTAGTTATACTTTAGATGACAATATAAATATAGTTACTGTTCCTACTGCAAAAGGTGGAATGAGAAGGAAACATCATCGAGCATGGACTCTTGTTGAGGTAATGAAATTGGTTGAAGGTGTATCACGGTGTGGTGCAGGGAGGTGGTCTGAGATCAAGCGACTTGCCTTTGCATCCTACTCACATCGTACATCTGTTGATCTTAAGGTATGTATAATGAGGTTTGGTGTATTTAGCCCATGTCATGTGGATGTGTGTTCATTCTTAAAGCTGATTTTGCTAATGCAGGATAAGTGGAGGAATTTGCTTAAAGCTAGTTTTGCTCAAGCACCTGCAGATGAGGGGGTAAGAATTTGTGACTCTTAAGTTGCTTTCTACAATCCATGTCCTCTGCCAGTGCATGCTGTGAACTCTGTCATCATGAAGCATCCTTGGAGTTGAGATACTATTTATGTTTTACCCCATCCAGTATTACCCCCTCTCTGGATGATTCTAATGAATTATATATACCATTATACCCACGTTTTTATAGTATGTAGAATGCTATTCAAATTGCATGTTTTTGTGAGTTATAATTTCATCCAGTTCCTGTTCACTGAATTTCCCTGAAATTTTCCCTTAAAATGCTTTCTACATTATTATTTTGACCTTGGAAGTTTTTTTTCTCCTCCTGTATTGTAGATGAATTCACGAAAGCATGGTACAGTTCCCATTCCTGAGCCAATTTTAGTCCGAGTAAGAGAGCTTGCAGAGATGAATTCTCAGGCGCCTGCAAATTTTAGCTCAAGCAAGCTGATGGCGGGTACCAGGAGTGTGCTCCAAGATAGATCATCAGGTTACTTGTAGCATCGTAAATAATACCAGTTTACTCGTCAGGCTATAAAAATAAGAAGCTGACTTTGGCACTGCCTTGACCTATGGCATCTTGTAGGTATTAAGAGATTGATCAGATGTTAATGTACTGACACGTTTATTAGTTTCATGTTAGTTCGTTCACTGTTGTAACTTTTTTGATCGTTCTTTGTACATCCATTATCTTCAAATACATGTTAGTCCCTTGCTGTTTCCACTTTCCACAACAGAATTAGAATGCAGTATAATTAGATATATGGATAATAATCTTTCAAGAGATTGGCAACTTTCAAAAGTTTCCACCAATTTTCAGTTCCCTCTGTTTTCTTATGGTACTGTCATGATTTAAGTTGGTTTAAGCCCCAAAGTTGTGTGGCTTCATGTATTTCTACCATGATGGCCACAAATGGAGTGGGAGAAGAGGAATTGTGGACTCGAGCTCTATCAATGGAGGTATAATTAAGTCGAGTTTTGAGCATAAGTGCTTTTCATTAAGCAGGTTGTCATATTAGACATTTAATTTGTCATAAAGTTCAAATTAAAGTCTAGCTGAAATTTAACTTGATAATTAAAAGCTATAATTAAATGTAGCTTAAGTTCTTTAATTCCTTTCTTAATCCCAGTTGGTTTATGAGGTTAAGTTTCTTGCTTGCAAGTAATAAAATCAAGTCTCTCCTTAATAACAAAGTGAATAATTCCACTAGAAAAATGAAAAAGAAATTAAAAGAAGAAAGATAGGTTACAGTGAATTCACTTGCTAAACCTGAAAAAGATTTGTTTAAAACTTACATGCACATTTTTAAGTATTTATTGTTTAGTTTTTCAATTAAATTATAATATGCTAAAGAATTTTATTTTTTTTAAAATAATGATGTGTTGCTGAATTGAAAAATTCACGTCATAATTTAATGGATTAACTTAATAATCAACACTAAAAGATTTGTATTTAATTTTTGCCTTTTTTTATAAATTTTTTAGGTGTATTAACGAAAATTGGGCTGGGCTACTATTTACTAGCCCACCAAAATGATGGGCCGGATTGTTTGATAGAATATCCAGTTTCTATGCTGTGGGCTGGATTAAACGGGCTTCGGCATTAGCTTTGAAGTTCACTCTTCGGAAACCTTCTCTCTCTTTCTCCCCTTCTCTCTGCACTTCTGAATTCTGACATCGACGGGGATTTAACTCCGGTGAGCCTTCCGGTAGACGTATTTTCCCGCGTAATTCCCCCCTAAGAGGATTTTATAGCTTATGCTTTCAATCATGGCATAAGATTATTTTGGTTGCCATCGTTGGAATTACTAAAAACCAAAGGAACTGAATTAATAATATTAACTAGCTTCCGGACGAGCTAAGATTGCTAGAGCGCATATCTCGCTCTTGGATTACTAGCTTCTCATTCTCTTTATGATTTTGTATGAAATTCTACTTTAGCTGAATAGTTTTCGAAATAGAAATAGTAATGGTCTGCAAAAGTTAACATTTTCCTAATTCCACTCTTCCATTAGGTGGTAGCAGCTAATAACAAGACAACATGGGTATAATAGAGAAGATCAAAGAAATTGAAGCCGAAATGGCTCGGACCCAGAAAAATAAAGCCACAGGTATTGATCGGCTGTGTCATGTATAAATCTCATATAGTATGTTTGATTGAAATAATCACAGAGTTCAAGAAAGATGCTTTGCTGGGTACTAGTTCTTTCTCCCCATTCTTTCCTTTGTATCATTTTGACCTTATATGGTCCCTGTCTCTTTTTTTTTTTTTAATAATTTAAATTCTTTGTCTTGGGTGTGTTTGAGATTTCCAATATGATGGTTTACCTACGGGATAGATAAATGCATTTAAATTTGTTTATTATGCAGAGTATCATCTTGGTCAGCTCAAGGCAAAGATTGCAAAATTAAGGACACAATTGTTGGAGCCTCCAAAAGTATGCTAGTTTCTTATTTCTTTTTATCTACTCCATGAGTTTATAGTCTATATATTATCTTCATAAGTTTAAACTTCTGTGAGCCCTTCACATACTTGATACCATCTTTGGATTACCTGGATGAGTTGGTCTTCTCTCAACTGATGATTCACTGGCACTTGTTTTTGTTACTGTCCATTCTACTACAAGTTCTAATGTAAATTTGATCCATGATTCTTATGGTATTTTTGCAAAGAATGAGTAACCTGAATGCATAAGCAAAATATAATTCATGTTCTTTTGACTCATTTTTGCTTACAATTTTAGATTTTAGAGGTTTCTTTTATAGTATGAGATTGTTATAAACTTACAATATTTATGTTTGGAAAGGAGAGAGAATTCCTCCAATTTTAGCATATACAGGAATCTACAGTGCTTTGAAATTTGCCAAATTGCTGCTCAAGGATTAAGTTTTCTATTTTCCAGTTGCACTGCTGGTTGTACCGGTGAAATTTTAATGCTCCAGCCATTATGCATCAAAAGGATACATAATTATAGGAGAGAAAAATATCAAATGCTCCCACTTGATTATGATGTTATCTGAGTGTTGAAGTTTGGAATTTTTCCATTTTGATTTTTTTGCCTATCATGGTTTAGTTCAGCATGCCAGGGTCTTGATTAATTTTTTGCCATATCTATTTGTAAAGTTTATAATCTTCTTGTCAAATTATGGAATAGGGCTCTAGTGGAGGTGGAGAGGGATTTGAAGTTACAAAATTTGGCCATGGACGTGTAGCGCTATTAGGATTTCCCAGGTCTGCTTTTTGCATTACTCTTTTCTGCCCTTAATTTTTTAATTGATGGATTCTTACTACTGTGGCCTCCCATGAAATTGATTGAAGTAATGGGCATTATTTCCTTTAATTGCTTTGATCAAATACCAACAGTATATTTGTGATGGGTGTTGATGCTTTTGGGCTTCTCTGTCTTCTGTGTGAGATGTGTATACTTAAGAATTTTGATGTTTGTAAGATCATCGCCCATCCAATCCTTCTCCTTTTCCATTTTTCAGTGTGGGGAAGTCAACTCTTTTGACACTGTTAACGGGCACACATTCAGAAGCTGCATCCTATGAGTTCACAACGCTGACCTGCATTCCCGGGATTATTAACTACAATGATACTAAAATTCAGCTGCTTGATCTTCCTGGAATTATTGAAGGTGCTTCTGAAGGCAAGGGACGTGGGAGGCAGGTAAAACTAAATTTTCTTGTTTAGATCATATGTTCATACTTATGCTTCTGTTACTAGGTTTTAGGTTACTGTCTTGCAAACTGATTGCCAGTTTGCAAGAAATGCTGATGTTATAATTTCTAACAGTGACTACTGACTAGAGTATGATTGTTCATTTTAATGATTTCTTTGGACAACATCACTTAGGTATCATTAACAGTGCAAGAACTTTTTTTTTTTTTAATGTTTCTCAGGTTATTGCTGTTGCCAAATCTTCAGACATAGTATTAATGGTTCTTGATGCCTCCAAAGTAAGTGCTATTTTAGTATTTCCTAATGTATTATTTTATTCATGTTAGCGTTGCTCGTTGTGAAATGATATGTTGGTTATTGAAGTAATTCAAGCACGTTCCCACCATTATTATGTTTAGACTAGGGATAATGACTAGTCTTAGACGATATTTGACTCAACATTGTGATTGCCGAAGACACCTTTCGAACCGGCCTGGGAATTACACTAATAGCTTATTTGTTGCAGTTACTCACTGTCCTATATAAGTTTACTTGCTTAACTACTTCATCTGCTTACATGAGATCAATATATGAGTGAATAATGTTTCTTAATTTCTCCTCTACTTGGTAATTAATAAATGTGAGATCAACAACTTTTCCCCTTCTCTCTTCTCTTTCCAGTCCTCTAATCACTATCTTTTCATTGTTTTTTGCCTTCCCTATGCAAAGAAAATGTTATCATCACTTTTTGCAATTGTTTGTGCTCCTTTTTCTGAATCCATACCAAATCACTCTGTTTATATACATTAATTGTAGTATTTAGTGTATTGTTAATGGAAAAGCTCTTTTCCAATCTTCTTGCTATGCTTTATTTATTTATTTTTCTTTCTGAAAATCTGTTAGAGTGAAGGTCATAGGCAAATATTGACAAGGGAACTGGAAGCTGTAGGCTTACGATTAAACAAGAGACCACCTCAGGTAAGTTACCCCCAAGGCTATATAGGGATGCATGACATGAAGTATGGATTTTCTTTATATGTTTGATTTAGACTTATCTTTTTTGTCATATATTCTCATTACTTTGGAGCTTTACCTTTCTTGGCAGATATATTTTAGAAAGAAAAAGACGGGGGGTATTTCATTCAACAGTACTTTGCCTTTGACTCATGTGGATGAGAAGCTTTGTTATCAGATTCTACATGAATACAAAATTCACAATGCAGAGGTACATAGAAAACTGTAAAGTTATACCAATTTGCATTTTTAATTCCAGGAAATGTAATAATAAGATGTTATGATTAAGCACTTCTTGTTGAATCTTACTACTACTTTAGTTTGTTTGAATGTGGTGCGGAAAGTGTATTGGCTTGGCTGGTTGTGATGTACGCATGTTAAACTTCTAATATACTCTATGCTTTTATCACTGTAAAAATCCCTGTATTTTTCATTATGCAAGGTCATAGATTTCTCTGTCATTGCTTTCCTATGTGAAAGCAGGAAGGAAAAAAAAAATGTCCATGACAGAAGAAAGTGGAAATATGAAGGTTTTCTACTATTCTTAATGTCTGGAGCATGACTTACTCTTAAATAAGCATGTTGTTGACAGAAGATACTTTTTTATCAGAGTTATTGATGAAATCGTTATATGTGATTTTCCTTTCTTCTTCATTTTGTTTACATATTCTTCTCTAATGTTTTAATCTCTTAGGCTTCTCTGGTAATAAATAGTTAGTCATTCTTTGATTTCTTTTATCCATTTGAAACTCGTGACTGAGTGCATTGGTTTTATTGAGTGATATTTACTTGCTCCTTTCATCTTTGTCTTCATAAGTAGAAGTGAATTTTAGTGGTTAAAACTGTGATTAAAAAGGGTAGACTAGCATTTTTTGTGGACATGACAAAAGAGTGGACCTGCCTAGGACATGATATGTCTTGTCTTTCTACTGGGTTGATGGCACAATGCTATCTTACTGCCTAACCATACGAAAGCAGTCATCTAACATTTTTTATTTCAGGTCCTTTTTCGTGAGGATGCCACAGTGGATGACCTCATAGATGTTATTGAAGGGAACCGTAAATACATGAAGTGTGTATATGTCTACAACAAGATAGATGTTATTGGTATAGATGATGTGGACAGATTAGCCCGTCAGCCTACTTCTGTAGTCATCAGCTGCAATTTGAAGGTAGATTCCGTAGATTTTGAGCAATTTTAAACTGATTAGCTAGTGGTGGATCTCAATCTTACTGTAATTTCCAATTTGGAAGCAGACGAATATGAAATTCAACAGATTTAGTACAAATTCTGTTTCAAAAAGCATTTATTTCTTTTTCCCCCCTTTCTTATTTATCATCAAATTTTAATTTCATGTTTCTGCAAACAGCTAAACTTAGACAGATTACTATCAAGAATGTGGGAAGAAATGAGTCTAGTTAGAGTTTACACAAAGCCACAAGGGCAGCAGCCTGACTTCACTGAACCTGTGGTCCTTTCCGTTGTATGTTGCATAATCTTTATGCTTACACGAATCTGTTTCCCTTATTTTATTTTTCTATTTTGATAATCTCTGGTTTTTTATTTTTATCCATTAATTCCTTTTGTTATTTTACTCTCTATGGCAAATTATTCTAGGATAGAGGTGGCTGCACTGTTGAAGACTTCTGCAACCACATACACAGAAGTTTAGTGAAGGACGTGAAGTATGTTCTGGTCTGGGGTACAAGTGCAAGACACTACCCACAACACTGTGGCCTTGGTCATGTTCTTCATGACGAGGATGTTGTTCAGATTGTAAAGAAAAAGGTCTGGAAAATTACCCTTCTATGGTCTGACAAGCAACTTTACTTGAGAGGCTACATGTCTAATTGTTTTAATATAGGAATGGTCATAATACTTTCTTCTTAGCAGCCCCCTACTTTCCCCTACTTCCTCCAATTCCTCCTCATAGCCACCTTCCCCCTATCTTACAATTCCTCTTTCTCTACTTCCTCCCCCTCCCCTCAACTATAAAAAGCAACATAATAATAATAAAAATGATAATCTTAGTACTATTATTATTTATAATGTAAATGACAATAACATAGTGACTACCATTTTGATTCTCATAAAAAGGAGATTGAATTATTTGAACCCACATGATTGTTAGTATTTTCTGTCCTTTTCTTGTTGCGAGATGAACACAAATATAATTTATTGATGAGTGATTGAATGTGATAATATCCTGCAGGAAAAAGAAGAGGGAGGAAGGGGTCGATTCAAGTCACATTCCACCGCCCCTGCTCGGATATCCGACAGAGAGAAGAAGGCCCCACTGAAGAATTGATTATGATACTACTACCTGATCCAATGATTAGTGAGGTGGGTGTGATAAATGATATTTAAAATAAGAGGTTTGCATGTTGAGAGCCTAGTACCCTTCTGTATGCTTACCAAGTGGAGCACACATGTTTTGGTCGCCTATGTGTAGTAATTTTTTTCTTTGGTAGTAATTGTTATTATTAATGAAATCTGTCTCTATGACTTTAAAAGAAAGGGGAAAAAAGGGAAGGGTGCTGCATCTCCATCCAAATTTTACTTGGCTTTTATGTACCATCGATGTATATTATTTTAGTCGTGGAATATTAAAGAGTGAAATTGCGCCAATTACATACTCAAAATTATGTTTCTTAATTTTAATTTGGAAAGATAAATTAGTTAAAAGTATGTGCAATTTAATTTGGACACCACCCAACTCAAAATATTAGTGTCTATAAGTTTCTGGTCTCTATCTTAATTAAAAAAATCTTTAAAGTGCAAACACTATTTTAGAGATTAAAATACAAAATGAATAATTTTTTATATGGTATAAGCAACTTGAAAGTAATTTATACCAAAGATAATTTACTGATGCTTTTTTAAAATGTAGCCTACGCTTAAAAGAAGCCAAATCCTTTGAAAAATGCATGTGACCGTGTTTATGGCATAAAACTGAGTCCAAATAAAAAGGGGAAGGTTGATGTACTATGTTTACTTCACCATTTTATCTGTAGTGCCATGTGCAACCGTCATATCCAGTGACAAAAATAACTACTTACACGGCCTCCTTCGATTTTAAGTTTATTTTTATAAAACTTGCGTAACTAAGTGGGCAGTTTTATCCACAATGTTGCATAAATTAATGTATTTTTTTTAAATAGTTTTAACATTTCCAAAGGAGGAGGAAATAAGTAGAATAGGATTCTCTTTGTATGTACCCATAAGCCAAAAGCCACAGACCCTTGGATGCTTTGGTGAGGATTATGAAACAATGATTGGATGCTTTGGTGAGGATTATGAAACAATGATTGGATGCCAACAATCCTTCATCGACAAGTACTAAAAAAGGAGGCGTAGAAGTAATTAATATTTTACGAAATACTCTAATAAATATTATTATCAATCTTGACCATTTTTTAAAAAAGTTTTATTGTCAAATTATTAAATGTAACATACTTACAACAAAGATAAAGTTGGATAATATTTGTAATTTTTTTAAGGGTGATCTTTATTCAAAGAAACTATAATTTTCTACAAAATGTATAAAAAAATATTTTTAAAAGTAGATTTTTATTTTCAAATTTAAGTCAAATATCCTCAAATTCTTATTGAAGCCGCCAGAAGATCCTTCACAGCTAAAAGTAGCCCATCGGCACCAAAGGAGGATGTGTCACTTCATTGTAAATCTCATATGCTTTCTTTATTGAATATTCCAACCGCTTCATCATCATCCAAGACAGAATGCTTGGCCTATTCATTCTAACTCAGAAAACCACTTTTCAGAGGTTATAATGTCTTTTATCTCTTCCAGCATAGTTGACACCAAATTCTTGGTGGGTTCTATTCATATTTCATAGTAATCGTCAACCCTATGTTGACAAGGGTAAATATTTAAGTGTCTTCAGAGACACCTTGTTTTCGCCATGGCTTTTGGCGCAAAAGAGATGTACAGTTATGCTGGAATTCTGATAGTAGGAGCACTGGTAATTGCTGTTACATTTTTCAGTGTCACCATGCTTGGCTGGTGCACTTATAGAGTTATTAGTAACATATCATCTCTTCCACCAACACACATACCTGTTGATGACAAGTTCTCTTCTTCCTGCATGAATTTAGAGTCTCATTCAATTACATTCCAATATAAGGCAGCAGGAAGAGGGAGTGCAGAAGGGACTGACAAGAATGAATGCATTATCTGCTTGAATGCCTTTGAAGAAGAGGAAAGTGTGAGGCAGCTTCATAGTTGCAAACACATCTTTCATACAGCCTGCATTGATGTGTGGCTTGGCTCTCATTCTGGATGCCCTTTGTGCCGCACTCAGATTGACCGAGTGCCTTCTTCCCCAAAGGGGATTGAGAAAGTACCCTTTCCAAATGGGACTGTGGCTTCCGGTGAGAATTCTCAGATGATCTTGGTCATTGTCAGCCCCTAAATTTTAGCATCACGTCCTCAATCTCCACCAACACATCTTTATGTTTACACATATGCTTTTGGATCTGTCTCTTCGAAAGTGTAGGATGCCCTTTAAAGAGAAAAGTGCAAGTGAGTAATCATTGATGGGAAAATGAAGCAAACCATTGATTTTTCCCATTAACAGTTAACCACTTGCACTTTAGAGGATCCCAATCCATGCTCTGTGAAGGATTAAATTCAAGTATAGCTTCAACAATTTTCTCATCTGTGTTCAGTTAGTTATTTCTTTTAAGGGCTTTCCGTCAAACTTTTTTTAATCAACCAGTAAATTGTAGATGTTTGACATGGTAACTAGTGTTGATAAAAAAATAAAAATAAAAGACATGGTAATTAGTAATTGCAACAGCATCAAGTATAGATTTACAAATATTACTATCACTTCAAACATTATGATAATATGAGATTTAAACACACGAAACTTTATATAACTCATTATTTTCATCCTTCTTTAAAGCATCTTCCTCCCCTCATAACTTTACATCTTTCTCAGGTTATCTAACCTAGCCTGCAGATCATCATCTATTCCACTGTCTTCGTTGCCTGTTGATTCAGCTTGTGCAACCCTGTTCTTTGCAGCTGGTGCAGTGACAGAGGTTGATGAAGGTGCATTCAAAAGCTGGATG
Organism: Gleditsia sinensis; assembly: GCA_037074535.1. Lineage (NCBI taxonomy): Eukaryota > Viridiplantae > Streptophyta > Magnoliopsida > Fabales > Fabaceae > Gleditsia > Gleditsia sinensis. The sequence goes on along the minus strand of CM073468.1, from coordinate 3,808,617 downwards.
TTAAACAAAAGCGATATTATTATAATCATTAATTTTTACTATTATAACAAATTCAATAGTGATTCTGTTCACTCATAATGAGCTCTTGTTGGCAACAAGAATTATATAGAAAGGAGAGTAATGTCCTACCTCAGAGTTTATATCAATTCCGATCTCATCAAGCACCTGATTCACAAGCTCTTCTGTCTGTTCCTCCTCTTCATCACCTTCCAAAGCATCATCAATTGAATCTCCCATGACCTCAGTCACCAGTTCCATCTTTTCATTCTGCCTTTCAAACTCTTGCATTATCCTCTGTAAGGAAGGCAAGTTCATCCGCCTATTCATCTGGCCCATTGCTTTGGTGACTCCTTTCATGGCATCCCCCATTGCTTGAGTTGATTTCAGTGTCTGAGATTGATATTGGAGAGTCATTTTCAAGGCTTTGATTGATCCAATCATTTTATAGGCATAATATCAAAAGATTCTCTGCCCAAAACCATCAGATGAAAAATACGCAGACATCCATTGTTCCTAGAAGTAAACAACCAAAATATACTTTGTACCAGATCGTCCAAACTCTTTCATACAATTGACAGACAACGTAAATCAAGGAATGCTAGCATTCCAAACAATAATATTCACAATAATACTTCATAACCTGATGCTGCCCTGCTTCTACATATTACAAGAACATCAATAACCTTCATGCAGGTATAGCAAAGTATATCCTCTATTTTCTAAATATGTGAGGAATATGTTAGTTAGGTGAAGACAATTTTAATTCATACCAAAACTACACTAATCATCATATGGTATAGTAATTTTGTGTTGGGCGCAGCAGGTACGACACATACCTCCAGAATAATATGATATTGTCTACTTTGAGTTAAAGTCCTCGTGATTTTTGTTTTTAGAATTTCTCCAAAAGATCTCATACTAATAGAGAATGTATCTTTATTTATATAATCATTTTTTTAATATCTAATCAATATGAGACTTTGTTTGCATTATTAACAATCCTCTCTTCGAACAAAAGACCTCATTCGGACCTCCACAATAATTCTTTTCCTCGAACAGTACTCTCATTCCTCGTTCGGAATTATGGGATTCCATCAGATGGTAATACAACAATCTTTCCCCTCGAATGGTACTCTCTTTCCTTATTCAGAACTGAGAAAATTCTGTCGGCAGAAACACTACATCGACTCTCTTCATTTAGAACACTAAGGATCCATCACTTTTTGTTCGGCGAATCTCCTCCACAAAGCTAGATTGGTCTCTGATACCATTTGTTGGACGCAGCAAGTATTACCAGCAAAAATAAATACGAAATAATTAACAAAAATGACACCAGAAATTTAACGTAGTTCACTCTTTATTTTTGAATTACATCAGGACTAAATCCGAATAAATTTTCCACTATAAAAATAGTAGGTACAAAGAGAGTTTTTCCCAAAATAAATTTAAAAACTACAACTGAGATCTAACCAAAATAGTGGCACACAAAGTGTTTTTCACAATACCCTGAGAGTATTATTTTCTCACTTACTATTTCTTAAAAATCACATCAAACTTTCCTATTTTTTTCTCTTTAAAGAGTTTTTTCACTGATTTTCTCTTCAAACTGTTTTTTGCTATCTGGCATGGTGTGTTTTGCTCCTAAAACGCCTAAAATTGTTGACAATCTTGGCGTAGTCGGTGAAAATTCAGTGTTTACCTATTTTTCTTTTCGTAATTGTTGAAAAAATACATTCAGTACAGTTTTCGTTCTGTTTTTTTTTCCACCTTGCTACTGCATTTTTTTATATTAAAAAATGGTGGTGGACCCTCTATGTTAAAGGGACCCACCACCAACAAATTTGGTTATAGATTACATTGATGATCATTTTAAGAAGACGTGGACATACACTTTGAAGACAAAAGATCAGGTGTTAGATATTTTCAAACAGTTTCATACTTCAGTTGAGAGACAGACTGGGAAGAAATTAAAATACATCTGAACAGATAATGATGGAGAATATACTGGACCAGTTGAACTGCGGTATTTTAGGAGGTGTTGTCTAATGCCGAATACCATGCTATTTATAACAAATATCAAATAGTCCAGTATACTCTCCACCATTATTTGTTTGGATGCATTTCAACTTCTTCTCAATCTGCTTCTTAACTGAGGTATGAAACTGTTCGAAAACATTTAACACCTAATCTTTTGTCTTCAAAGTATATGCCTACGTCTTCCTGAAATGATCATCAATGAAATCTATAGCCAAATTTGTTAGTGATAGGTCTCTCCAACATAAAGGGTCCACTACCACTGTTCACTCAACAAAAATGCAATAGCAAGGTGAAGAAAAAAATAGAACAGAAACCATACCGAATGCATTTTTTCAACAATTGCAGAAAGAAAAATCGGTAAGCACTGAATTTTCACCAACTGCGTCAAGATTGTCAACAATTTTAAGTGTTTCTTTACCTATAAATAGGCAATGAAAGAAAGAGAAAAGCACATCAAGTTAGGCAGCAAGAAGCAGTTTGAAGAGAAAGCCAGAGAGGAAGCTCTCTGAAGAGAAAAAAATAGAAGAGTTTGGTATAATTTTTAAGAAATAATTCTTAAATAGTGAGTGTTAAAAATAATGAGAAAATACTCTTAGATTATTGTAAAAAAACATTTTGTATGCTACTATTTTAATTAGATCTCAGTTGCAACCTTTAAATTTGTTCTAAGAAAGACTTTTTTTGTACCTACTATTCTTATAGTAAAAGATTTATTCGAATTTAATCCTTTAGACGTAGCAAAAAGTAAATCACGTTAAATTTTTGATGTCATTTTTGCTCATTATTTTGTATTTATTCTTACTAGTTATGCCGCTGCACCCAACACTTTGACCATTGAAATTAACGTAAGTTGGCCACATAACCAGTGAACTTTAGTTCAATGTTGTTGTCCACTGAATCGCATAACTCTATCTGATAAATTATCTGCGAGGAATGCATTCAAGCATGTAGAAGGAACTTCAAATTTCTGTGATTAAGAAAAAAGTAGAAAAGATGAGCAAAGCATACCTGAATTCTTAAAGCAACACCCTGGAGTTGTGATTTAAGCTTGTAAAACTTTTCAATCTGATGTCGTGTTCTGATAAGGTCTTTTGCCATTACTCTCACTGCCCCCTAAACAAATTTAAGCCAAATCCACAAATTGTTTAAACCAGATGAAAACGGAGCAAATCCAAAGTATATTCCTAGACAAATGAACTCAGTACTTCAAGAACACTATCCCAGTAAATTGATCACAAGCATTACAAAAGAACTATTTAAGCATTCAAAATATATTTAAAAAAGACATACCATCTGTCCTTGTTTGGCATTCTTCTTTATCTCAACAATCAACTTCTTTTCTTGAGCTTGCAGACCTTGTCTTTCCCTTTCTATTTCTCTAATGGACTTGTCCAACATCCTTTTATTCTCCTTCAAAAGCTCTGCCACAAAGAAACAATTTTTAAAAAATAAAAAATAAAATAACCCATTAAAGATGCAATATTTCGACATTGAGAATGCAAATTGAAAGCACCCACAATTCGTTGCTCCATCCAAATTGGTAAACACCATTAACTGATGTATCCCTTTTGATTACTTCAATTATAAAGCTAAAATTCGGCAAACTACAACAAAACCCGTAAAAGAAAAAAAAAATAAGAGGGAGAAAGAAGAAATACCGGCGGGAGTCTTTCTACTACCGAACAGAAAACTCATCTTCACCGTCTATGCTGAAGTACTCAGAAGGTTTCAGATGATTTGGTCCCTTCCTCTCTTGCTTCCCTATGCCTTGGGTGTGTGCCTTCTTCTCGCAGACTTGCTCTGTTGAATAGTTGGTAAGGAAAAGGAACCTTTTACTCTCTTTTTATTTTTTTAAATTTATTTTTGGTTAAATAGATACATGGATAAGTTAAATTCCAGAATATTAAACTAATCTCATGTGAGTTATCCGGCGATCGTCTTTTATTTTATTCTTTTAGATAAATTACAATATATTTAGTGAAAATTATATAATTTTTTTTAATTTTGATAATTGAAAAATTACTATTAACTTTTTAAAACAAGTTAATTTTTTATTAAGTCCTAATTCAAAACTGATTATTAAATTTAACATTAATTGCTTACGAAGTATATAAAAAACAAAAAATAAATTACAAATGTGAATATGCTATTGCGGTCGTTCCCAATTTCCCATCAATAAATTTCTAACTAACTTGTTTGAGCAATTTTTCAAAGACTCAAAATATAATATAATAAATTTTGTTTTTTGGACATTAATAATTTTGTTCATTTTGCCTCCTTTTTAGTTTTTGGGCAGCAATGTAATCTGGGCTAGGATAAAGCTTGAACTTGTACCACTAGCCCATTTGCAAACTATAATAGCCCAAAAGAATTGCCGTTACTATGGGATGCTCCCCGCTTGGTGTCATTTTTTTCTGGTGGACAAAGAACGAGCATAATCGAGTCAATTGCCTTCACTATTATGTATTTTGAGTAGAGAAAGGATTTCTTGGCGCTGCAGGAGGAAATCTTGCGACTGTTCCAGCTTCTCCTCTTCAGCGTCACCAGTTTTAGGGAGGGGGCTACCGTTAATGGCAGTGTTCTCCACCCCCTCTTCTTTTTTCTATCTTTAAATTCACTTTTTTTTTAAAGCTTTTTACTCTTTTTAATAGAGTTTTTTGTTTCCATTAAGGAGATTTTCTTTTTCATTTTCAAAAGAGGTATAAATCTTCAAATTTATATATACCTATATTTAGATATACAACTTTGTGTTTTCATTTAGATAGAAAAAGTTCATATTTACAATATTATGCTTGCATTTGCATAAACAAAAATTGGAGAGTCAATATTTAAAAAAAATTATAAGATATGTTTTCTCTATGTCGATATATTTTAATATTTTTAATATTTTTTATATTAATTGTGTATATATAATGTTGAGTTATATTATTTAATATATTAATATCTGTGAAGTGTGCTACTTAACTTTCTTTGATTATACTATTTAAATTTTGTATATTTAAAAATTATAGAGTTAAAGGGTCTATTTATTTTCTATTTTTAAAAATTATTTTTTATTTTTAATTATTTTTAAAATAAAAAAATTCGTTTGATAATTATTTTTTGTTATTGTTTTAAAAATAAGTTGTTTTTAAAATAGAAAAACATAAATAAGAGAAAGTTATTTTTATTTTTTATTTTTATTTTTAGAACAAAAAAATAACATATTTTTAAAATAGTTTATCAAACAGATTTTTTTTATTCTGTAAAATAATTTTTAAAAATAAAATTAAACAAGTCCAAATTTTTATTTTTTTTTACTTGCTTTTATCTTCTATTATTGATTTGAGTATATGTTATAATCTTTTTTTAAAAAATGGATAGTAATTTTGACTTGTCCCAAATTTAAAAAAAAAAAGGACCAAGAACAAGTAAAGCAAAATTAAACTATTTTAGAAAAACAAACTTCCTTCGTATTCTTTAAGAAAACTTCAACACAAAAATCAAGGAGATTTGTGAAGACATACTCCTCCACTTTCATAGAATGAGATTGGTTCGAATCGATTACGCAATTTTCTTCTCTATAAGTATGCACCAACTTAATCTCCTAATATCTTTTAGACAGTTCTCTAATATTGTCAGTCTTAAAAGAGGATGGCCAAGCTCACAACTCTCCTTTACAAATTTAATAATCATTGTTGAATTTGCTTTAACAATAACTCACTCCATACTGTTAAGCCAATCTCATGAGCTCCCCACACTTTAGCAGTAAAAGAATTTTGTATGCCAAGTTTTTTTGTAAAACCCATGGTCCAGCTGCCATTTGTGTCTTTGATAACCCCACCATATCCTATTAATGCATTCTGAGTCCAGTATGATCCATTTACATTAAATTTTCACCAACTCTGATATAGTAATAACTACTCGAAAAGTCTTCCTATTTTTTCTTGTTACCCCTCTGCATATTCTGCCAAAAAATGCCATTACCCATCTCCCTCGCATTGAAGCATATGAGAGGAACCAGAGCAATGTCGGACTCATACTTATTATGAAACACCCACTCATGTCTTTGTAGCCATATTCGCCATATAGTCCATCCAAACACTTCTATCCATTCCTTTTTAGAATCCTTTCCTCGAGCCATATTCAGGTTTAATGACAACCAAGCTTTAAGATCTAGGGCGAAAAATCAATTTCATTTTGTTAGTTGCACCAAAATTTGCCAAAAGGGAGAGAAACCAAGTGACAATCTCGCAAGGCATGAATAGTAGACTAAATATGGAGGCAACATCTTGGCCACTGGTCTACTTCTGTATATCTCTAGGTTACTCTATTTTTACTAGTGAGAATTTTATCATGCTTCACAAACCAAAGAAATACTTTGATTCTCTATGGACCCCTATATTTTCAAACCTTTTTCCACTCATGCTCTTTTACTTCTACTTTTTCGCCTATCAAAGCTTGATAAGCAAACTTGATAGAGCAGTTTCCGTCTGATGTCAAGGTCCATGAAAGTCTATCTAGAGAACAACTGTAATTTTTTCCAGTACTACCTTGGGAAGAAAATGGATAAATTCTCTCTAGTTCCAATCCCTGTACTGTGCGCAAATTCCTTCACCTTTCTGTAACTTTCATCCTACGAAATGGGTGCAAGAGCTATGACAACAAAGGCAAGGGTCCCCTAAGACCCACACACCCATCTAGATTAAAGCACCATCCCTTAAACACCAGAAAATATAATGTTGTATTTCTTCCCATATAGGTTTAAAGATATGTTTTGCTTCTAAACCTCTAGAATAAGATCAGCACCACATTTGTATTTATTTTTTTAGTACCGAAACCCACAAGGCATCTCCTTTACAGTCATTGGATCTTACCCTATCTTCATCAAGTAAGACTCATTCATTTTTCGCAGCCTTTTAATTCTCAGACCCCTTTTATTTTTAGGAAAACATATGGTGTCTTATATATGCTAAAAGTTGGGGTTTAGGTTTTCCATTATTAAAGCTCCAGATAAAATCCCTTTCGAGTTTCTCAATATCATCACAAATACTACAAAGAATAAGTGACTTCTGCATATTGTGTGTGGGAATATATGGATATCTCCATTGAGGAAGCCAGAGTAATTCTTGCTAGAGAGTTGGATTTCTCCTTCAAAGCACTCAAACGTTTTTTCACTTTGTCAACAATAAAATAAAAAGACCCTTTAGATGGCCCTTCATGATGCAAAGGAATTTCCAGATATTTCTCCAAGTTGTTGGTTAAAGAAAATCCTAGCTCTGCACTGAGTTCCAAAGCATGGTTGTGATCTACATTTCAAGAGCCAAAAATATCAAGGCAAATCTTCATAATTTTCATATTATCTATAACTGCCTCAAAAAATAAAATAAGATCATCTGCAAAAAAAGAAAAAGAGAGATAAAGGGATGATTTTTAACTCTCCACAGCCATCTCTATCCCATGGGTTAGCGCTCAATACAAAGAACAAATAAACAGCGAAAAAGGGGGTTCCCTTGCTTGCCTTAAGGCCATTAGTCTTCTCTTCATTTCACAAAATTTGCACAGAAGAAATAAAGACATAATACATGACCAAATTAATAATCTTATCTAAAAAGCCTGCCACCAAAAGAGTGTCATAGAGAAAACTCCAATCCAATCTATGGTAAGTTTTTGTTTATATCAATCTTAATAGCCAGTCATACACCATTGATCTCCAGATTCTCACAAGCATTAGTCATTTTTAAGAACGCTTTCATTTGGCAGTCAAACACCGACCATAAGTAAGCAAAACTTGAAACTTGGGCTGAGAGAGTTTGTAGAATCTACGCAACAGAGACCCTTTTGACCAAATTTAATTATTCATTCAACAGTAGACATTAAGGCTCTGAAGATGAAGCCATTTAATGCAGCCGACAAAAACGGTTCCATTATTGTCATCCTCAGAAAAAACATGTCGATCCAATGTAGTATCTGTCTTAATCAGACACGCTAAGTGGGAATACTTAAAAGCAGTAGTGCTTTCAATTTTTCAGGACCTCAATGATAAAAGAAATTCACTTTTTGAACGTGTAGACTTGATGATTAATTACATAGCCGTTACTAAGAGAATTTATATCGTGAGTTAAGGGTCTATTTATTTTTAATTTTTAATTATTTTTGAAATAAATAAAAAATATTTTTGTTTTTTGTTTTTATTTTTAAAATAAAAAATAACATATTTTTAAAATAATTTATCAAACGAATTTTTATTTATTTTTGTTTTACAAAATAATTTTTAAAAATAAAATGAAAATTAAACAAGTTCAAATTCTTTTTAATATTTGATATTAATTAAGTTGAAACATTTTAACCCCATGATTTCATCAAGTCACTTAGAAAGAGGAGGAAATTTCATTATTTTTTATGAAAGTAGAAATAATTTTTTTTATGAAAAAAAAAAAAATTTAAGACATGAAATGACTTAATTGCCATTTCTTCTCTTTAATACCTCATTCTTTTTAAAAAAAATATTTAAATAAGAATTTTTTTATTTACTTTATTTATTTATTATTTTTTTATTTTAAAGTTTTTTTATAAGAATATTTTTAAAAAATAAATTATATTCTTAAAAATATGTTATATGAATCAAATATAAAAATAAAAATTAGTTGAAAATACAATAAATTATTTTTTTAAAAATAAAATAATAATTAAATTTTTTTTAAATTTTTGCATATGTATGAAATTTCTATAAATACAATTTTTAAAAAAATAAAAAAATTTCATAAATCAAATATTATTTTAAATTAATTATACTCATATTAATAAGGAGAGAGGCTATGCTCTCTCCCGAGTATACGTGAAAACACAAATATTACCGACTCAATAATTAGTAGAATTGAATAGTGTTGGAGGAAAGCATCTTCTGTTGAAATCCTACAATTCACGCAAGCATACGAATACAATGAGTTGCTTCTGCCATTCAAAATGAAGCTTTTTTGTCTGTCAATCCACATCATAGGTAACAGGGGGCGCCGGCCGGCTGGTATTTGACAGGTGATTAGTGAGAAAGCAGCCTAGGCTTTCCCTTTTTTCCAGTGGTTGCTGCCTACAAATCATAGACTAGGTTACTACTTTTGGAATTTCCTCACAGGGGGAGAGTGAGAGATGTTTATAAGTGCTAATCATTGTTTTTTAGTTTTATTATTATTTTTATCCCCTTAGGTTAATTTTTTCCTGTCTGAAAAACAGATATATCCTGTTCATGAGATTTATATTAACGTTAAACAGAAATTAAGAGCTAACTTTTTCTCAACAGGGTTTCTCTTGGTCAACATACACAACCTTCATGAAACCCTATTCTAAAATATCCTTATAGACTCTTTGATATAAGAGCTAAAATTGGTCACTGTCATTAAGCTATCTGCTTGCCCCTTTTATATTCCCTTAGTTCTATAGCTGTTTGCTACAATAGCAGCTAGCTGCCTAAACCCTCGCTTGGGTCATATATCTAAGGTCCTGTCTTCCAGCCTCAAAAGAAACTCAGTTTTCCTTATTCCATTGTACTAACTGAGTATTTTAGAAGGTGTCATTAATGACAAATGCACTTTAGGTACCCAAAAGTATCGTAGCTTAAAAAATTAAAATACTTAATGACAGCTCGCATGTTGGGTCAACTTCATGAAATAACTAGCTATTCAAAGAGATTCTAGAGCCCGAAGATTGTGTGGTGGGAACTGGTTAGGGCAAAGCTAGTGGCAAATATAGCCGCCCTCGGTGACATTGCCTACTATAACTAGTCACTTTCATTGCATAATTTCCTCTTGGAACAAATTCTATATCAACTTTCTCTTATAACAATACCACGAGTTCTCTTTACTCACTTTCATCATTATTTTTAGTGCTCACGGACTTCAAATTCAAAGAGAAGAAAGTTTAGTTATTCAAAACGCCATAGTAAAGATTTATGTGAATCATGAAATAATACAGTTTACTAAATATGATTAAGGAAACAGTATTATATTGATTCATGTCATATTTAGTAAACAATTAATTGAGAAGCTTATTTGAATTGAGCTACAAGAATGCTTTTATTTTGCGAGAATAGCATCAATAGCTAGCTAGCGAGAAGAAAAATACACATTGAAGACATAAACAATTCAAACATGGTAATTTTTCTCTGCTATTGTTTCTTTTGCTCTGCGAAACCAAAGAGAGAAAGATAGAGAGAGAGAGAGAACTAAATAAACAATACTGTATTTGTTGATATATAATTTTCTAAGATTAGTATACTAAGAACCATGTGAAACCTTGATTAGTTAACCATAGGTACTAAGAGCAAAGCCTATTTCGTCTTTAATATTATTAAAAGATAAAGTGGATGCATCATGGATATACGAACTTGAAAGGCACAGTTCAAATTCAAAAGGAAAACTTCGGAATTTTCATGGCGGACGTTGGTGGAAAAGGGCATGACAGAACATTATTTGATAAAGACTAATGGAGGCAATAATTATGCTCGAACGTTTGGATGATCTAGGAACACGTTATATGAACTCTCTCTCTCTCTCTAGATCTCTCTCTGACACAAAAGAAAAATGAACTTCATGCAATTCTATATCGGAGAAACATGATTATTATATTGCTCAATCGAACGGGAATACTGCAGATTCTCTAACTTTCAGCGATTTATAAGACTTTCTGATGTCTCAAGTACACTCAATTTCTCATACCAGGTAGATTTAGATAGGTGTAATTCTTTGTCTTCTTTCTTAATTGTCTCGATCGTCACTAGTGGTTGAATATACTATAATTAATCAAAAATATAAATGATGTTCATAGTACAAATGTAGGAGACCCAGATTATTCTCGTTTATATCCTGGTTTTATCTTCTGGTTTTGGAATGTGACATAGAGCTTTTTTATCTCTAAATATTAATTGGTTACCGAAATTTTCTAACCTTATAGCCAATTAATAAAACTACAATGTACAGACTCTAAACTCAAATCTTATTGAGTAAAGAAGTTTACATGAAGAACATAAAACTACAATTGTTTCCTTTTTTTTTTTTTGGGATTCCATAATATAGATGGTGCTTTGAGAACAGACTCTCTTATATATATATATATATATATATATATATATATATATATAACCTAATTTCTGACAGATGGAAAAAGAAAAAGCTAAATCTCATGAGATATATACATCGTGCTTTGTTTACTTTTGCAAATATAGAGCTGCAGCTTTAAGTTTGAAATCAATGAATGTTACATATAGCTAATTGAATTTGTTGCATACCGAAACCTAGAGAAAAACAGAAAACTAAAGAAGAAAACCTATACTTTTATAAGCAAGGAGAATCTCTCTCCCATATGTCTTTGTCTAATTTCAAAGAGAAAACAAAAGCTGCTACGAAACTATTTAACTGTTTCAAGACAAACAATCATCTCGGGATCACCAAAATTCTCAACCCCTTTATTTTCCTTTTTTACTTTCTTTCACTAAATTAAAGCTGCCTTCTCCGTATCTTCACAACCCCTACCATTTTTCTCTTTACCACCAATACCCCCACTCAAAATTCAAAACCCTCACTTCCTCTCCATATTATCAAGTATCAACCAAGGTTTAATAAGGTAGTTAAACATAACATGGTGCTAGAGGCACACGTGGCTGTCAATTACAGGTGTCAGAGCCTGAGTGGTGGGATTCTTTTGCTAGGCAGTAGGGGGGCAACGTTAATTAAAGAAGGTCCCCCCCACAACCCTTCGCGTACACCCTTCACTCTTGGAATGAATATGAATGATCAATGGCATATTGACAGAGGATCTCAAGGGGATTAATGAAGGACAGAGCACACGTGTGCATGCGCGACATTTTTGGGACATGTTGGACCATCCCATCACGTGCGGCTGCAAAAAGATTAAAAAATATTAATAAAGTTAAAGAAAAGTTACTACTTATAATTACTATAGCTATGGCATATGAGGTGGCTCTTAAGTAATCTGAATCCAATTTGTATGAATTAATGGCAGGCTTTGGGGCAACGACTCAAGCAAGGTACATCCTGGTCCCACCACATCACTAATTTTCCCACCCTGACATTGCAAAAGGGATATATATATATAGTCAAGAAAAACAGAAGTTGACGAAAGAACAACTTTTACCGCAAATAATAAACGACACAACACTTCGTTAGAAACAAGGTTAAAGAATCTTCTATTTTTGTTGTTGTTGGTAATTAGACTCTAGAGTAAGAAAAATTTTATTAGAACATATTATAAATTTCAATAAAATTTTATAATACTATTTACATATCATCTATTAAAAAAATTATTAATAACAGAAATTGAATTTAAAATTTATAAATAAATTAAATATTTTAATTCTTACAAGTTAAATCAACCACCACCATTGCCATAATTTTCTATTTTGAGAATAATTAACATTTTGAGAATAATTAAAAGGAATGAAAAATAATTGTAAATAAATTGAAAAAACTATTCGTGTTTAATTATAAACCCCACAAATTAACGTATTGTCCTAATCTTTGCCTTATATTAATTAAGATAAAGATCAGGAAGAAGCTTTTCGGAATTAGCAAAACCAATGGATGGATGCCATTGTTGATCAGAAATAATATGGTTCGAAAACGAAAGAAAAACAAAGTTGACAGCCCAAAATATGAGTATTAACTAGCTCATCGATCACAACCGGTACTTAATCATTTTTCCCCAATTTAATGTAGGTGCCACAATTATTGAGGAGATTAGCAAACTTTAATAGTTGACAAATCTGTCACTGGCGAAGATAATCTAGTGTCCTCGCATAACAGACAACTACATAAAGCAGAGGTTAATGTCCTTGACCCTATATGCACCCCTATGCTAAGACAAGGTGAAGCCAGTGATCAAGCCATTTGTGGTGAGACTAGAAAGTTAATGAACCAGGGTTGGTCCTACAAGCTTACATTAGCCACATAAAACTCTGCAAGTCATGGCTCTTAATTAACAAGCCTTTTTGAACCAATGGTTAGTGCCTGGTGGGTAAGTGACATGCTGGGCAAGGGAATGCCCACAGCTACTTACCCTCTACGTCCTTGTTAATGGTGACACCACAGGTACTCTGTTTCATAATGGATCATAGGCTGAGATTAATGAATGTGGACAAGACATAAATCAAATCATAGTAGGAGGAGGATATGCCAATTAAAGACAAGTTATATAGTATTCACCAAGCTATAAATTTCTCTCTGCATGTGGCTAACGGCAAGCCATTTATATATTTTTATTTATCATTCCTTTTAAGTAAAGTTGTTTAATATTACAACAAGTAAATAATGTATTAAGTTATTATCCAAAATAGAATAATCCCCGTTACATCTATCTACCCTTTAGGTTCTAAGTCTTAATCAAATAATAGAGTTTGGTGCATATATTAATGGTATTTTATTTCATTTTATTTCTACCAGAATTGAGACTTTTAAGAAAAAATTTCACACACACACACACATAGATGATATTTAAAATTTTAATATTAAGTATGATAACTAAATTAAAAAAAAATTGAATACAATTAATCCTTAAAAAAGGTTGACAGTAAGAAATCGAGAAGTAGAATTTTTATTATTTTTTGGATGGTAATTCAGATAAATAATGTTATTAAAAAATCTTAGACATCAATATATTAAATATCAGCATTTTGAATGCCTTTTGATATTTTAAATATTGAATAAAAATAAAAATATACCAAAAATCTGAATCAATTACAGTTTTTTTTTTCTTTTTTGTTCAAACTGAGTTAATTACCTCATCTGAAACTCAAAAAACTAAAGGTTAATATATTCAGAAAACGAAGACGAAGATAATAATGATGATTAGGGTTATGTAGAATCCAAGGAATTGTCAACGCAAGGATGAGTAGGTGGTCTCACACCCACTATCCTATATAAATATTATCATTGTCAACTTCCCCACTTCACCAACCATATGTGAAAATATGGCGTTTTAAAACCAAATCATTTTGATTAGTCCACAAAGTGGTTTTTTAACCCAATATTTTCACAGTTGCATGCATGGCAAATTCTCTTCCCCTTGATTAATCATCAACTGATCGATTCTTAACTAAATTTAATTTATTAAAATTAAATAGATCAAATTAATCAAACAAAATTTATTAAAAATTTATATATTTATTTATCTTTTATAAATTAATTTTTTTGAAAATTTTCTAGAGTATTAATTTTTTTTATAATCATTAGCAGTTAGGGTCACCGACATTGCCACGCCCTAGAAAATAGCCATTCTCACACTATAACACTTTTGAACATAGGATAGCCTTTTCTTTTCCTGTAGTCCAAGCTAGCTAGCTTGCAAAGTTCTAATTTTGCCTTTAAAATATGTTATATAAGAATATTCAATTCAATGAGCATATCACACTGTTATGATTTAGTGGTCCTCCAAAGTCTATTGGTAATTAGAACATTTTGCACTTTTTTTATTAATTAATTAATTAATTAATACCCTCGTTGGGTTTTTCATCAAATATGAATGGTGCTTTTTATGCTAATTTGAAGCATAAAGGAAAGATAATTGTAATAGTAATTGTTCGGTTGCTAAAAAATCAAAGGACAAAGATAAATTAAAATAATAATAAAAAGGTAAACATAAATTTGGACTCTGAAGGTTTTTGTTTGTTTTTCCTCCGGTTCCCGTTATCAGATCCAAGAAAATGTGAGAATTCCCATAAAGTTTTGACAAAAATTGTACTCTAAGTGAGCTCTCAACTAGTGCTATAGTAAAAAACAAAGCATAAGATTTAGATAAAATTTATTAAATATTTGTATTATGTTTTTCATAAAAATATAAAAGTATTGCATATTATTGATTTCTTAAAAAAAGATATACAAAATAATTCTATTAAAAAATAATAAGTACTTGAACACTACAATTAAATTTTTCTCAAAAACAAATTGCAATATTTATTTAACGGGGAAGGAATTGAGCAATGGCAACCAGTTTGCGATGAACATGAAACATTTAAAGGGAAAAAGACGAAATTTGGATTGAAAGCTATTTCATTGAAGATCATATAAGAGAGACAAGAAACAAGAAAAAGTTGTCGAGTGCCATGTATAAAACAAACAAACCCCTATTAGAAAGGTTTAAAGATATTAGAATGATGTGAGGCTGAAGGTAATGTCATGAGCAATTTTCAGCAATTGGACTAATTTTCAAATAACTCAAGACAAAGCTCTTGGCTTAGAAGCCATCCAAATTTGACATCGAGGGTTCAAGAGAATCCAAATAAAGATCTATTGTCTTCATCTTTGGAGACCACGCCTTACATCTCTACCCTGCTTTTATTTTTTCCATCAAACCCATCATTTTGACCTCTTTTCGCTGCCTCTAACACACTGCATCTGTTTTACACAACGAAATTGAAGTACCCAGTTTAGTCAAACCCAAGGAGTTAATATTTTAACTATGGTTACAATATAATTTGTTTGTATCAAAATGAATAAAATTAAATTTAAAAAAGAAATTGGCTATCTATGGTTAAGTAATATAAATTTTGAAGAGATCAAAAGGGAGAAAATCTTGTTGGATTATCATATACAGTCGCTTTTTGACTATTGCTCCCACGCATATGTGATGGACGAAAATAGTGTTAATTTCAAGCAGAAGAGGTCCCCACTGAGAGAGAGAGAGAGAAAGCAAAGCCTTCTTTTCCCCTGCCATGAATGAGTGTAGAAATTCTGCCTTTGCTTTCAACTCATCTTCATCTTCATCTTTCACACCCTCTTTAATTTTATATGCTTTTTCCTTCTCCCAATTTTTAGCGTACAATCCCTCCAAATCTTATTTACTCCCTTTTTACCTTCACACCCTTAAAATAATGATCAAATCCCTTATATCTTTCTCAAAGATTCTGTATGATGATTTACCCCTTTAATCAAATACATAAACATCAAGACTGTAAAAAAGGAAAATATTAAAAAATAAAAAAGATAAACCTGTTGATGTCATTGGGTCGATCTATATTTATGTTATTAAAAAAAGTAATGAGATTAAAGAACTGACAAAACCAAAAGAGAAATCTTATTCTCAGATAAAAACCCCCACACCATTAAATTCTAATTAAAAAAAGTCGTCTTTTTTTGTCAAAATTACAGAATGAAGCCGTTGGCTATAGCTCGATTAGTGTTGAAATGGGTAGTTTCATACACAGGCAGTTCTTCCCTATACCTTCCAATCCCAATTGCTGATAGATTGTCCAATTCAAAAAGATCGGAACTTGAGCAACTAGCTGCATCATTGTCGTCTTCTTCCCCTTCATCAGAATGCATAACAAAGTCCTCTTCTTTCTTTTTCTGACGATTCTTCAACAAGTCCCTCGCAAACTCCTCCACTCGCCGACTCTCCTGCATCACATGCAACCTAAGCTCTTCACTGCTCTTCTTGCCATAGCTACTACTCTGTGTAGCAGAGGTTGCAGCAATGGTAGCCATCAAACTCTGTTCATCTTGACGTAGATTCTTGTGCCCACATGGCCTGCAATCTTCATCTACTATTACACTAACAGGGCAAAACCTCACTGACCTTTTAGCACCCGACCTTGATGATGGGGTTTTGCTTAAACAAGACCTCGAAAACGAAGAAGCTGATGAACAAGTAGTAGAAGGCTGTGATGATTTTGACTCAGAATTTGATACCTTTGCCTTTTTTGAGTTTCCTCCTGACGAGAATAGAGAGTTGAGAAAGCTAGCGAGTCTTGCACCTGGAGAAATGGGTTGCTTTGCTTTCTTCAAATCACCATACAAGATCCTCAGAGCTTTGGATTTCGTTTTCCCCAACCCATTTTCGTGCTTCGGCTTCTGGGTTTGAACAGAATGGTTCCTATAGCCATTAATATCGTCAAAGTCAGTTTTTTCGGACAGGAATGATGAAATACTGGTTCGAATCGGCTTTGGCCTCCGGATTCCATTGAAGGATTCTGACTCTGAAGACGAAAAGCCACCACCAGAGCTAGAGTCAGAGGAGCTTGAGCTTGAAAACATCGACAAGGAATTTGAATTGCTTCGAGTTCTTCGTTCAAAATCCGTCAAGGAATTCCTGCGACCCACGACCTTATCCCTCACCCTCCTTTCTTCCATCCAATTTTCCACCGTTCTGGCTCGACGAAGGTTGGGTGCTCCAGTTCCATCGTCTTTATCATCTCTGAAAAGATTGCTCTGTTTCTGCTTCCTCATGGTTTCTCTGTACAACATGAGACGATCTTGTTTCTCCTCCGTTTTACCTTCGTCAATGGATCTGTAAACTGCGTCGAGAAGAGTGGAAGAAAATGATGGGTTTTCTCTACGGTGCAGTTTCTGGTGAACTCTTAGCGAATTATCCCATCTTTCCATTGATTTTCTCTTTTATATAGAAGTTACGAGAAGGGTGAAAGAGAAGAAGGAAAAAAAGAACTGAAGAGAAAAACGGGGGATGATTTTGAAGGGTATTCAATTACTTGGGCTACGTTGTCTGCTTCAAATAGTACTGTAAAAGCTCTAGTGGACTCTTTGAATTATGACTCAGAGATAGTTAAAGAGAGAGAGAGAGAGAGAAAAAGAGATTAAGGGAAGCAAGGCATGATTGTGGGAAAGGAAATTGCAATAGCAATTTTTTTCCAAAATAAGGACTCGGGAAAGTGCTGTGTTTGGAAATCACTGTGAGAGGATATAAGAGAAAAGAGGAAGAAGAAAGGAAGCAGACATGGGTATTGATGGGTGCTTGATGCTTTAGAGAGAGAAAGTAATGAAAACAAAATTCCACGCCTGAGAGAGGAGAGGAGAGGAGAGGAGAGAACAGAGGATGATTGAGTGTGTGTGTGTGTGAGAGAGAGAGAGAGAGAGAGAGAGCGTTTCCTTTTGGATGGTCTTATAAGGGTTGGGGGAGGGGATTTTGAGCCAGCCAGGCTGTCGACGATGAAGTCGAAATTTTTACTTATTTAATTTCATACTTTAATTATTCAAAATTTACCACCTTCTTCTCCCTTCTAAATTTTGCCTAAATTCACATGAAGTGACATTAGATCCTTGCTTTTTCTTTACTAGAAAAGAATGGAAATTTATTGATGCGTGGGACCATGCAAAGCAGATCCTGATCTTAACAACACACCCTATTTACTTCTGGGTCCACGTTCCGTGTTTCTTTACATTTTCTCTTGAAGTTATATGCGTAAATTTTTATTAGTCTTTTACACTATATACTATATGGCATTAAAAATTTCACTTAATAGCGTTTAGAAATGTACCCAATTGCTCCAACCACAGTTTATTAGTTAAATTAATACGAGAGAATAACATTTTTTTATTCATCTTTGTTTGATTCTTTTTAGGATGATTTAGAGAGTAAAATTCTCAACGAACCAAAATGACGCAGAAAAGTGTCTTTAATTACTCGACAGATAATTTAATTTTAGAGAAAGTCTAAAGACATAAAAACATGTTAATTGTAAAATCTTGAACATTGGCCTATTTTCGTCTGTTTTTGTTTTAAGTGATGCTTTCTAATGATACAAAGGGTAGTTATTGTTGGAGGGTTTGAGTAGAATTAGGAAATGGAAGACGGGGAGCACTTCCAACATAAGGTATTATACTGTATTATGAGGCATGATCTTCCTGTTTGCACAGTCAACTAATGCGGCTTCATGGCTAAACTTTGGGCTTTAGGATTTTTTTTTTTTTTTCCTTAGCCTCTCATTCCTCGTATCAATCTTCGATTTAAAGCTGTTTTTCTTTTGCTTATTTTATTGTAATCTTTTATTTTTCTCCTCCGAAGAATTGAAATTGTCGAAATAACTATACCTCTCCCAAACAAATTTGCTTCATACACACAGTCTAAACTCGAACTCAAGACAATAGGCTTAAAGAACCTAAACATCTATCACTTATACCAATTTGTGTTGATATTTTTATTGTAATCTTGAGGTACAAACAAATGGAACCAAATAGAGTAGCTCAATTCCAAGTATCAATAGTTGATGTTTGATTTAGCATATTATCATAGACATAGTTATTAAATTATAATTAGAGAGAATTTGATGGTTTGAACATGTTTTAGGGCAGAAATAATTTCTTTGATTCAGTTGAGCCTCGGATTCGTATAGAGGGAGCTACTTGCCGTAACCTCTGACCTTTTTCTTCAAAATATAGATATAAACAATAAAGACAAAAATATCTGTAAAGTTATTCTCGTGATTATTATATCTGCAATTTTTTTAGTTTATCCAAATTATGGTTTACGTAAACAGAGATTAGCAAAACTGAGAAAGTTTTATGGGTCACTAAGAAAATGTAATAATGCAAAATTGAGAGCTAGTAGCACTTAGCAAAACTATAAACAATATTTTATGAGTTAATTTATTCAGTAATATTAGTTCATTTCTAAAATTGATAATAAAATGTATATAACTTAAAAATTCATTTCAATTCAATAAAAAAAAATTATTTTAGACGAATAAGAGTTTATATATATAAATTTTTTAAATTGAGAGCTAGTAGCACTTAGCAAAACTATAAACAATATTTTATGAGTTAATTTACTCAGTAATACTAGTTCATTTCTAAATTTGAGAATAAAAAAATATATAACTTAAAAATTCGATCTAATTCAATAAAAAAAATTATTTTAAACGAATAAGATTAGATTGATTAGTTTATATATATAATTTTTTTTTGAAAAAAAAATTAAATTTAAATAGAGAGATTAAATATATTTTTTAAAACTCAACCCAATAATTTGATCCGATATAATCTGAATTTTTTAATGTTCACGTTTAGCTAAACTCCCCCTAATTTTTCTCAGCATGGAAAAAGAAAAAAGTTTGCTCAGCGTGAATTGTTAAAGCAAATATCAACCTCAATGCCGTGTGGTCTGAATATAGAAAGAAGGGCATGCAGCTGAATTCATGTGGAAAAAGGAGTAGGAACACAAATTAATGCTGCTTTCACTGGCCGCCATCAATTAGCAAAATTTGCAAGTGTCATTAATCACCTACGTGTCTATTTCTGGGGGTTGGGTTGGGTTGGGTCGGGGCAGAGGAAGGAAGAAAGAAGAAGAGAGAGAGAAAGAGAGAGGAAGGAGAAGGAGTTAGTGGGTGTATGGTGCTTATTTCAACAATGATTGCTCTCGTGGCTCCTAAACTTTATGATGGGAATGAAAAAAGAAAAAAAAAAAACAAAGATTAGAAACCAACAAGAAAGCTACGAGATTTGATTAACACTAACAAAAGGATCAGAACTATAAAAAGCGAGAAAAAGTGAGATATTAATTAACCTGATAAGCTTGGGACAAAAGACCCTCTGATACAATAAAAAAACAATCCACCTCTGCAATTTTTAATAAATTTTTAATATAGTTTTAAAATCTTTGTATCTAAATAGTGAAAGATTCTAATATAATCATACTTATTCTTTTTTTTTTTTTAAATAATAATAAAAGATTAAACTTATGATTTGAAAGTAGTTTTTGACACTTTGTTTTGTCTTCTCTTTTCTTCTACCTCAAGAAATGCTCTTCATGATAATAAAATACACGAGCTACCTCGGTAGCTAGCTAGGCTACCAATATAATATCAGAAATCCACGTAGTGTCTTACAAAAGCAAAGAATAATAACAATCATGGGTTGCTATGATGATACACGAGCCAGTTTCCACTTTCACGTTTCATGCGTAGCAAACTAATTAAATTGTTTAGTACGTATGCAAGTACAAAGCTAGCTAGTTAGCCAAATCATTTTTCGTAAACAAAATGGTGATTCTATTATCGTGTCACACTTTTATTAGTCTCTCTCGTTTATCACAATATTAGTATATATTCAGAATATAATAAGCTTGCCAAGTATTAGTTATTTTTGGCCAAGACAGGGACATCAATGATGATCACCAACACTTTTTTTTTTCTCTTACAAGTTTTTTTATATTCACTGATCTTATTTAAAATATTAAGATTGTGTCTTTCGTAAACGAAGGCTTGATTGAAGTCAAGTTTCAAATTGATTGATGATGTATAATTGCTTTGAGTGAAGGACTTATTGTTTTTAAACATGCTCTAATCTATGGATCAAAGCAGTAGGAATTTGCATTCAAATGAACAAAGGAGAGAGAAAATAGAGAGATAAGTAATATAACAAAACCTAATTAAGCAATATGATAGGGTCAACTTGGTAAGAAGATAATTGAGGATGTCTATATATTGCACAAACACGAGTTGTAGCCCTAGAGAATCAAAATTCTAAAGCAGCCTCATGAGAAAAGGTTGAGGATTTATTCCTTTCAGCTCGTGAAGTCTACCACCATATTAAAGTTATAATTGAGGGTAAGATTCCATTCACATCAATATATGCCAATATTGTTTTATGGGACCCAAAAGACACTCCATTGCTACAACATAGTTATAAATGAATTAATTAGTTTAATTGTACTTGAGTTGTTTTTAAAATTAAGGGTGCCAGTTGAAATTTCAGTCAGAATTAAATGAATAAAAAAGAATTAAACCCGATGAATTTATTATTAAAATAGTCTAATATTATAATTATATTATTTTTTTAAATTAAATTGATTTAATCCAAGGGTTGAATCAATATATAGTTATTTATTAAATTTACTATATAAACATTTTAAACTTTATAAAAAAATAGGTTAAATTTTTTATTATTAGAATATATATTTTTTCTTGTCATGATAAAATGATTACATATATGTATACACATGCATAATATAACATAATATAAAAATAATAATTTATTAATTTAATTAGTGACGTAGACAGTTCAATTCCAATAATTCAGATGTTTTACGTGGGCAAGTTTCCAATGCCCATCAAAGGCATTTTTGTGTTATAAGAAACGTAAAGAGGAGTAAAATTAAATGCAACACTACAGAAATGATTACCAGAAATCCTTTGCCAAGCAACTAAATTCTTAGTTGAAATTTTTTTGGACGAGGACAAATGTCGCCGCTAAAATATCTCCTCAATGGCACCTTGTATAATCAACAGCAAATAAAATATTTTATGATTATTTTCTTGATATTTTTTTTCCTCCACTAAAATTTTCAATAACAATAAAGTAATGACTTTCCTTGCGGTGTTTATTTTTCCATCAACCTTATTTGTCTTATGGGATTATGGGGATATATGCTTCATTATTGAGGCCTGTAAATGCTAAAAAAAGATGGATGAAAATTTTTGTGTCGTCGCTTTTCCTTTTTGAATCTCAAGCGACACCTCTCGACACTACAAATGCTATAAGAAAAGATGGATACTTGCCTATACCTAGCTAGCCATTTCCAAAGGGCCGGCCATGCTTCTATAATTTCAGCTCAAATTATTAACTTCATGTTGAAATCATGGGTTACGTAGCTACCCCACCACCTTAGCTTCAATAAACACCACAGATATTGCTTTGGCCCATTTTGATCGTTTTAGCAATAAAACTACTTTTTTGATTAATCAAGCGTGGCTGCCTCCTGATGGCTCTATGCCTAACTATTACTGCACGATTTCCATGTAGAAAATGATTTAAAATCATTGAAAACCTCGTGCTTCCTTGTTTGTTTCTGGGAACTCTATCGACCCACTTAAAGTTTTCCAGAATGCCAAGTTAATACTCAAGATATTTTTGGTTATGATCATCAAATTTTGGTATATCCGAGAGCTAATAAATGATTAATCTTCTTCGCACCCACACTTTGCTTGTGCTTAGGCTTTGATTGATCTATTAAAAGCTCATGATTTTATGCTTCAAAACCCACTTAACATAGTTCTTCTGATTTTACTTGATATGACTTGTGGCCATGAAGATGAAGGTGTGCTTTGATCATCAACCAATGAGAACCTAGAGAGAGAGAGAGACTGCAAGTCAGATAGATTCTCATTGTAATGATGAGATTTCAGAGTGAAGGCGGAGACTTTTATATGTTGTACTGATGCACTGCATTTATGGTGGGCTCTCCTTAGTTCAACAATCATATAGGGACAGCATGCCAGTTTCCACTTTAAATAGGCTAAATCTTTTGATTCTAAGCTGCTCTTACCTTAACAATTTTTGTTTGTTTTATTTTATAAAAACTAACAAACAAAAATTATAGAATGAGAGATCTTTTCAATTTTTGGATAATATATCTTATAACTCTGGGTATCTTGGATAAACCAAATACGTCTCTTAAATATTTTATGATATCTAAAATATTCAAAAGATGATAATAAAATTAGTGTTATGAACTGTTAGACACTAACATACTATAGTTATCATAAAATTTTACATATCATTAACTTCAATAATTCTTATCTTTTTCTCTTTCTTCTTTCTTGGTTAAGAGAGGAGTGAGAAACAAGTGAGAGATTGAACTCACTGACATCTCAATTTTTAAAATTTTGTTAGTACTACGTAACTAGTTTCCTCTAGGAATGGCAGTACAAAGCTTGTCATTCTCAGTCTAGATTTTGAAACCAGAATTCCGCAAGAATGAGTTGGAAATTTTTTGCTGTGTCAGAATGTGAACGTGCACTGACACTTCTCTAGGATATACACAGAAACAGAGGGTCTTGAAAGAATCTGTACCTTTAAAGTATAAACAAGGTGGGGGTGACCTGGGATTTTCACACTTTGAACAAATGGGTGTGATTGATACAAAAAGAAAAGCCACAGCGATCCCGAGGAACAAAAGATACAAATTTAAAGCGAACCCCTATGGCAGAACAAAGGTTGTGTCTTCCCCTGCATCCTCTTACTTTCTCCAAAAGAGAAACAAAGCCGCAGAATAAAGCCCCTCTTCTGTCTACTTTTGATTCAGCTAAAAAAAAAAAGCAAAAATTAAAAAACCATGGCCCTTTTTTTCAACCATTTGTGGACAGAGAAGAAGTGATAATTGAGTGAGAAATGCCTTGATGCTGAAAAAGAGAATAGGCAAGATGGGTCAATTGCTGAATTAGTACGAGACTGTAAATAACACTGCACCATCTCAGGTCACAGGAAATATATATATTCAAATGCTCCACAAGATTTTGACCCCAAAAGAAAAATTGTGCGGTTGGGAAGTGATTCGGATCCCACACGGGCTACACCCTTTGGTAGCAGATTAATGGATCATATTTACTTTACTATCAAAATATCGTGTCATCTTTCACTTGAATTTGACAGGAATACTGTGACTTGCTTTATTAGCCGAGGCTGGCTAGCGGGTTATTTTCTCCATAGACATCATAGTAAAGGGATTTTGATTCCCTTGTGTGACGTGATACTTGTGCAAGGAAAAATAAACACTATCAGTTATTTTTTTTCTTTTGTAATTAATTGTTTTGTGTCTATTTCTCTTGATTATCATATCTCAAAGAAAGAATCTAAATACCAAAAAAGGGCTAGGAAACACTGAAGTTAAGAGCTGTCTAAAAGTAAAAAACTCAATAAATTCCAAACCTACCGCAAATGGAGATTGAAAATTGAATGCCTCATTGCATTTGGACGAAAAGATATGTTTTCATTTCACATTGAAAACTGTGATTTTTCCATATATATATATTCGATCTTACATTCAGAAAAGGGTTAGATTCACAATTTTTTCAGAAATTTGTTGTCCAATTGAGATGGCCCAATTGGGGTTGCTGATATGCACCCACCTGTGCTCCTGGAGCAGCTGCAGCCACTCCAACTCCAACATTATTTCCCATGGGTGGTCCTAAATGATGAGGACTAGCCATAGCAGCTGGCTGTGAAGGAGCATGATACATACCCGGGTACTGCATGTGAGAAGATTGAGCAACAGCCGCATTGAAAGAAGCATGACCTGCGTGCGAAGGAATGTACGCAGCATGAGGCGTTTGCCCAGGCATGTTATAGTATGGAGCAGATTGCATGCCAGGAAGCTCCCTTGGGTTCTGAATCCAGATTTCTGATGCCTCAGCCTGTGAAAGAAACAAATGACAGACTAAGTTCTAGTCACATAATAAGAGATCAAGAAGAAAACGGTGGGCTTGAGAGCAGCACATAATCATGTAGACAAGAATTAATTTATCAAGAATTGGAGCCAAAAACGATCCTATGACAACATAGGATTCATCGGAGCTCTACTAATCTTTCACTAACTATATTTTATTTGCTTCTAGGATTTCTACATAACGTGAATCCTGAGGCTCAGTGCGGTGTGTTCCTTCCTTGATTTCTGTTGGTGCAATTTACCATCAAAAGCTTGCCAACAGGATTGGATCCTTTAGGGATCTTGTGACAATTGAAGAGATAAAAGGGAAAGATGGATGGAAATATAAACAATGCCAACAAACAGGCTATTCAAAATTTAAAAGAACGATGTACATTATGATTAGCTCAATTGCTCGGTCACAGTGAATGAATAAAAGCTAACATACAAATAATCCCTTCCCTTCAACTTTGATCCTTTACAAATGAGTCTCTGGTTTTAGTTTTGGCAATTAACCACTCAATTTTAACATGTAGCAAACAACTCCTTCCATTCACTAATAAGCAAAAGAAAATGAAGAGAATGGATTTAATTGAATTGGAATTTGATAGAACTTGATTTAAGAAGAGAACTCGAGTAAAATTTACTTCAATATTATGATTTTATGCAATTAATGTTTAGTTAGGACTCACAAATTTGTGACATTTTGAAAAGAAGAGGCTATTTGCCATATGTTAAAAGTTAAGTGTGTTAATTGTCTAAATTGAAACTACAGGGGAGTTATTTGCCAAAGTGTCCAACTTGAAAGTTGTTAATTGCAACAATTTGGCCAATATTAGTACATCCATAAAGGGAGGATCAGCGTCCTTCGTTTGTAACTTGAATATGATCCTATAATGAATGAGGAGGCAAAGGAACTAACAAGAAAATCGAACAGGTATATGACAAGAACCACTTCAACTCAAATTTAAACTTTTGACTTAAGTGAAGACTATAATAATATCTAACATACCCCCTCAAACAGAAAACATTTAAACTTTGAAGTGTGGACAAAGTATAGGCTCATTATAACTTGTGCTACCACTGAAACTTAATTTTAGTTAAGAGAATGAAGGGCGAAAATAACAACACTTTAAACTACTTGGTCATATAAATTCTGATATTGTATCAAAAACTATTTCAATTCAAAATCATAATCTTTTAAACAAAGACCAATGAATAGTTTTCTATTATAATTTCTCACAATATACAACAGCACAAGATGATATAAAATGATAGATACTAATTTAAACAGATTAGAAAATTAACAATTCAGAATTCACTATAATAATAGATGTGCTGTGACTTGTTGATTGGACATTCAAAAATCACGAGGGGTTTGCTTGCTTGTTAGTTAACATATTGCTTTGATAAAATCAAAACATTTGGCTCTTTTGTGAAAAACAATAGACAAAAGTAGTAACGTACATTACCTGAGGATTTGGGACATAAAGATTATTATCTTTGTACTTGATTCGAGATGAATCTTCCAGAGCAGTTGCACCCCCAACCACACCAGGGGCATTCATGGCATATCCAGCTGGATTAGTGAAGTTTCCAAATCCTGTTGGACTGCCAGAAGGAACATGCTTGAACTGCTGAACCCCATACTTAAGGCTGTTGGCATTAAGATGGGAACTACCTCCAGGCATCAACATGTAATTGTTGCCATTTGATGGGTGAGGATAGGGAGGATTACTAGAATATCCAGGCATGGCCATTGGTGGAACATAGACTGGGGACAGAAACTGACGAAATGGCATAAGATTAGCAAAATGCGAAACATGAACTTGAGGATACATCTGTGCCACAGGAGGTTGTTGTTGCACCATGGCAATTGTGGAAGCAGGAATGCTGTTAGCTGCATGAAAACTTAAACCCTGCACTCATCCACACAAAAAATGTCAAAGAGGGTAGTCACTTTTAACAGGTAAAGTTGAATACGATCAAAATATTGTGCAAGTTATCTAAAAGTAAATGTGGGAGGTAAAAGCAATTAAGCTATTGCATATGAAGACATGAGAAGTTTTACTTATATTCATCCAGAAAACACCAAAGCCAGTTTGAACCCAAAAGCTCAAATAATAGAAAGCAGAAACAGTACAGCAGCTGTTCCAATTGAAAAACCGCTTCAGGAACAATCAACAGAAAAGGTTTCATAGAATATCAAAGGTTGTCTTCAGTTTTGAATTTACATTCAAATACACAAACAGACTATTTCTAAAAACCACCATCAATACCTCAGCTATTCTAAGAAGTTCAGAAATTCTTGAAAATAATATAATGAGTGATGTGAGTAAGTATTCTGCAAAACAAGAGTGGTGAAACAACTCAACAACAACTCATTCGGTTTCAACACATGAACTTCCCAAAAATGACAAAAAATGAAGATATGTCACCTCAACAGTTAGTATCCGCCAGTAGCTCTTCAATAAATGATGGATTAAAAAAATATTGTCCTTGCACACAAGTACGAATTAACCAATTCAGTGATCTTAAATACTAAAAGACAATAGTTTAAGCATACCTCCTGAGGAGACGGCGGTCCCTGACCTCGTACAGTACCATCCATTGTTGGTCTGAAATAAGGAATGTCATAACCAGTTGGAGGATCGTATGCCTGTTCACAAACTTAAATGTGAGAAAGGAAAGACAATGAGAGACAACAGATATTTGCTTATAAAAATCTTGAAATTTGATAGGGACTTGAGTAGTATGGGATGCTTAAGTCCCACATTGGATAATACGAAATGTTTGATGGGATATTTAAGTGGCTAGGTTCTCCTCCCTCAATGGCTAGCTTTTAAGGGTGGGTTCCCCAAATAATTTGGATATCTATAATTGGTAACATCACTAGTTGTCAGCGTCATGGAAAGAGCTACCTGCAGAGAGGCTGGCAGGAAAGGCCAAGTAAAGTAACGCCGAGTGAAGTGTCGTAGAGTGCAGCCACCAGGACATCGATTTTCAGAGGCAGTGCTATAATAGAGACTCGGTTAGTATGGAATGCTTGATGGGATATTTAGGTGTCTTGATTCTCTCCCCTTAACGGCTAACTTTTAAGGATGAGTTCCCAAGTTGTTTAAGTGCCTATCAAAATTATTATAACTTGTGTAAAGGGAGGGCGATTGGATCAAATGACAACAAAAGTTGTAAGATTTTTTGATGTATGCAAGTTTATAACATCCTGGTAGATTATGAGCTTCTATTTTAAAAGTCATTCATGTGAGACATTATTTAAATCAGCTATCATTAAATACTTTTCCCCTAACTAGTGAGCATAATATACGGTAAGTTTCTATTTCAACTACCTATTTGGTTGTGTAAAGCACTTTATCACATACATCCATAGCTAATTATGGAATTACGGTACATGGTACAATGGCAACAAGCGATCCTAGTTAGCCACTAGTAGTGGGCTCATGGTGAGGGCTTTAAGTAATTTGCAAAAGGTCAAAAGTTTGAATCTCAATGATACAGCTCATACTACCAAGATGCATGACAAATGGCAACAATGAAGCAAGGTACACATTATACTAATTCTATCATATTTAATATTTAACATGTCCAAATGACAACTATAGGCAAGTATACAAATAAGCAACTAACATATGTTAAAGCATGTAAAAAAAAATTATTCTCTAATATGTTTGATTCTCTTCTTTGATTAATCAACTAAATGGGATATTGTTTCTTTCCTACTTTTCTGTTTCTCTGGTTCTTTTTTTGTTTTGGTGGGGGGGGGGTGTTGGTATTACAATGAAAGGCCTGAGGAGGGATAAGAAATAAGGGACTTTCCACAATTCCTTGAAGAACCCAAGCCTAATGACTGGGGCAGTGAACATAGGGCCAAAGGCCTGAGTCAATAATTTATTTTCCTACTCAAATACAGAGTTTTTCAAAATAATTTCTTTATTGAATGAACTAGTTCTTCAGTTTAATAATATTTTTAATTTGTTAGTCATTTATTCATTCCACAATCCAGATCTCTTTCCTTTTTCAACTGTCCCATGTTTTGTTTTTCCTCTTTACCAATTCGCTTAATAAAAATATTGTTCTCTCTTATCTTACATTTTATTTTTTCCTAATTTACTCAATACCATTTCTAATTTTATAAAAGGAAATATGAATATACTGAAAACAAAATACAATACTGCCGACCAGACCAAGCCTTTTCCAGCCACACCCATTGCCTGCCAGTCTAATTTTCAATTGCATGAACAATTGCTGATAACAAGTGTTGCACATGCCACACATGGTTGACATGAAAATCACAACCCCAAGGCAACCCCTCATCACAATGCACCATGTCACCATCACATGC
This sequence comes from Gleditsia sinensis, assembly GCA_037074535.1. Taxonomy (NCBI): domain Eukaryota; kingdom Viridiplantae; phylum Streptophyta; class Magnoliopsida; order Fabales; family Fabaceae; genus Gleditsia; species Gleditsia sinensis. The sequence continues at coordinate 3,779,303 of CM073468.1, read as the reverse complement.
AATTAAGCATCATCAATAAGAATGAATACAACAACAACTAAACCTTTTCCTACTAGGTGGGGTCGGCTACATGGATCAAACGGCGCCATAGTGGCCTATCATGGATGAGATCAAAAGATAAGTTATTAACTATTAAATTATTTTTAATAGTTTCACTTATTATTTTCTTTAGCCTCCTTTTACCTCTAAGAATGAATACACCCAAAAAAAATATCACTGGTCAACCAATATGGCTGGTAAGACTATAAGCAATCACTCACCGAAAAGCCTGGCATATCATGAGAATCTTGCTGCTGCTGTGACTCTGAAGGCGCATAGGATGGACTATTGTCTCGCACCAATACAATATCAGCATAATTGTCCAGATTCTGAGAGCTCAAGGACTCTTTATGATCAGGCAATTGTTGCTCAGAAGCAGCACTAGATACTGGAGAGTCTGATCCAGTATTTCTAATGTGGTCATCCTGTAAATCCACCTGCTTGCTGCCAGAAACATCATCACTGGACTCTAGAACAGGTACTGACAAGCTGACATCATATGTTAAAATTAAATCGCATTATTACTAGTGCAGTAAAATGCATACTAAAATTCATGTAATCCCCATCTTAATTTCAGTGTCACAGTATACAAATTCTTCAACCCATGAGATTCTTCTTCTTTCTTTTTTTACTAGTGTGAATATATGAGCATAGGCCATAGCACATTAAGCCTACAACCTCATGTCCAAAGAAACTTTTTCTCCAATACATGACCCTATCATTTCCAAAACAATAACTTACTTCAAAAAAATTCATTGTATCTTACACTTTACATGTCCCAATTGTGCAGCTATCTACCAAAAATTAACTCCTTTACTTACTGAAAAAACGAAATTAGTAGAAGCTACAAGAAAAACAAGAAGCCAACCTTGCAGAAGATTGCTCATTTGACTTTTCAGTAGTTCCTATTGATTGAAATTTAGATTGATGCCTAGCAGAATCAAGTTCTGTCCCAATGGTGCCAAAGGTCAACTGGCAGCGTTCAGTCTCTGGAACTCGAATATGCTGTGCTATGATCACATTTTGGTTCTCATATATGCTTACTTGAGAAAGTTTATCTTGAAGCTTTTCTGTATCTGCTTCTATATCTTTAGAATTTTCAGCAGCTTTTTTAGGCGTTCCAATCACTCCAGGACTGTTACAACTTGATTTCTGGCTTGATTTAGGTCTCCACTCTTTATTCGGCTGGGGTACTGCATCAAAACCCGAAATGAATTCTACATTAAATTTTTATCCATGTACCGAAAGACCTAGAAATGAAACAGATTTTTCTACCTAAAGAACCATATAAAACAAAAACAGTAAGAGGAAAAGGATAAGAATCCTTCAACAACTTTTGTGCATTTATCTCAATGAAGTGGATTAGTAAGAGAGACTTCTTCTGACTGAATAAAAAAATCAGCAAGCAAAGGGTTCCAATGATTTGATAGTAGACAGTGCATTAAGCAAAGAATCTTGCAACAAGAAAAAAAATGTGTGAAAAAAATAAATTATAACAAACTCTCCTGTTTAGTTGTTTCAGATTGCTAACATCAATTTTCTAATAAGAACTGAAACATTTCATAAGCACTTAAGCCCAGGTTACAAGAATTCCATTCTGAAGTCATACTTTTGCTACAGATCTTTTGTTTTGAAAAATAAAATTAAAAAAACATAATAAAACAAACCACCGCAATGCAGTAGCTCCATTTCAGAAAGATACCTCGCTGATGTCCCTCAAGTTGTTGATGTGGCCTACTATACTGATTGTTCAAGAATGGTCTGCTAACTGGCATGCCATTGAATGAAGGTTCAGTTACATCGGTTTGAGTAAATTGTTCGGTCTTCGAGATGGCACTATAGGATTGAAATGAATTTTTAGAGGCACCATCCTTTCTCATATGTAAATTAGCATAAGAACTACTAGGATCAGATGATTGTTTCACTGAATTGTCTGAAGACAGTTGCCGAACACTGGCCCCTACTTCACGCCTAATGGCTCCAACAACACCTGGTGATCTAGAATCAGGTGAGGGAACATGAACTGGATCTGTAGAAGAGGAATACACCCCAACAGCAGAACTGGTTGATGCCAGTGCAGAAGAATTATGATGGACATTGTTTAGCTTGATTGGTTGCACCCGCCTCACCACATTCAGAGGCATACCTTGCTTCTCCTCAGCTGCAGATATTCTGTCACCTCCATTTAAAACAGCTTCTCCTGACTGTCTAGCATGTGAATAAGAAGGACCATTTGAAGCTTGTGATGAACTGCTAGAACCATGTGACCATTGATTGTCGGAAGCTGCTGTTAAGCTGTAACAAGATAATAAAAGAATTATATACAAGTCTCTGGAATATATAGTAAAAACCTGCATGCAAATGTAGAAGACATGAACAAAGAAGAAAGAATATTGGCATCAAATGATCCAATAATTAACTAAAACTAACTCAAGACAGTAGTCACTTAAGAAAAATTGCCTATAAAATATATATTTCTAGTCTGGCTTCAAAGGGATATTCGTTACTAAACAAGACATAGTTTCTCCAGGCCTCAGCCTCACCTATATTAAAATCAAGAAAGATATAGATCCAAATCAGAGAAGACAAGAGAAAAAACACCATTCCTGGATCATGTTCCCAGTTCTTTCAATTCTCAGATAAAACCTTCCAAATTCCAACCTTCAATAACATTAACACATTATTACAACTAGAGTTAATCATTTATGTTCTGTTGTCATGTTCTTCAATAGAATTTTTTTTTTCAAACTTTCATGTCTCATGTTTCTCCTTTCTCACTGGCAAAAGTTCAGGGTCTCCCCTTTTTCCTATAGCCCCTTACATCCTTATGAGTTTTTCTTTAGAGAAGCTAGTGTTCCAAACAGATGCTTACAGTGTAAGCTACAGAAACATGGATCAGATTACCACCTTAAGATGATAAATACAATTCAACAAGATCATTTGTAAAAGAGAAAGCAGGATACAAAATTTATAACAATATTTTCTTTACTCTATTATTGTCCCTACCACAATGGTTTATTACTTCTCATCAAATATAATTCCTTCTCACTGGCGTAGATTCTTACCTTTCAATCTGCAGCAATATAACTTGCATGAGATATAAGTTCGCAGTTTACATACATCCTCATCCATGTTATAAATAACTTATGGAACTACTCTTTCAATTTTATTTTAAATATTTTATTCTCGTCAAGACTTTTATCTCACAACTCAGGTACGGATACTTTTTCTTTCAACACCAACATAGCTGTCACTCAGGACAACAAAATCTAAACTAAATGTACATGGCCATAAGGAAAGGGTAAATATTATTTTTAAAGAAGTATGATTAGAGAGAAATAAGAGAAACTTATATGAACAAGTACACTAGAAAGGCAATCAATCCTTCTAGACAGCATGATCCAGATAATTTATAAATCATAGCATACCCCTTTTCAGATCTGTTTAAAATCAACCGCTCACTGTTGGATGATGTCCATTGCAGTGAAGGAGGCTTCAATTCTTCATTAATTGTACAGTTCACTCGGTTGTCTCTGACAACACGGAACTGTCTGCCAATGCCTGAACAGTTAGCAAGAATTTAACCATCAGTAGAAGCATATACTAATACTAATGATCATACTTAAGTAACATAACTAGCAATGCCCTTAATTATTTGCAAACAAATACAAATGAAGATTTCCTACAGAAAATTACAAACAAATAATCTTGTGATGGACTACTAAATTGTTTACCTGATCCACTGGCATAGAAAAGAAACGAAATTTAGGGACACTTTTGTCAGCAAAAGAAACAAGACAGGAAGCAGCACCAAAGACCAGTGTCTCTAAAGTACAAAAACATGTGTTAACTACCAAGTGAAATTGAAATGCAATAATTATAAAAATTTTGGTTGTTCCTTATTTACTGTTGTGTCCTATTCTAAAATGAAATAAAGATAACTTTAAAAGGTTTAAAAATTATTAATCACTGTGAATTAACAGTCTTAAAAGAAGTTCACATTCTATTCACCTTCTATGAGTACATACTGAATGTTAGTTTGGACCAAAAAGACAATCATAGTATCACTTTTAAACATAGGTATGAGATATGAAAATTACCAGGTAAGGTATTCCGAGAATAGCTTTTTCTTCGAACATTATGATTAGAAGGAGCATGAATTCTCATTCCCTGACCAACATTCTCGATATGTCTTTGTGGGTCAGCTGAACCCTTGTGCCCAACACTCTGAGGCTGCAATGACAGATACTTGTTAATAAACTACTAACCAAACCCGAGCAAAAAATTGTATACAAGGGGTGATACCTCTTTTTTTCTGTCTCTCCTCTTCTTTACCTCATGAAATGGATCTAAAAACAAAATTTCAGTATACATTAGGAGAATATAGCGTTTTCATTTTTATTCCCCTTCAAATCAATTACTACTCCAAGACATGGTAAAAAATACAAAAGAATAGGACAGTATGGCATAAGAAGTACGTATCAAAAGCAAAATTATACGCAAGGTTCAAGAAAGATGTATGAAATTATATGATAAAAACAGCCAATAACAACATGAAAGCAAGATAAACAAAGAAACACGTACAATAAGATCCAGATACTAACGTTGAACAACATAATGGAAGATACTATATTCAAAAGAGAATATATTAGATCATATAACGTTCAGAACTCAAAATAAAATTAGGTTAGACATACCTCCACCCATACAAATAATACCAAAACAACCCTATTTAACTCTTAAGAGAATAAAATGCGGATGAGAGATAAAAAATAATTTTCATAATTGCACTATATCTTCCATTCCAGATGCTGAGAGCAAGTATATAATTGGACCTAACTAGAGATACCACCATTTATAATTCCCTGCATAAATTGAAAAAATTAATCTACCTAACTTGTCTTGTCCCTCTGAAAATTTATTCAATATCAACAATTACTTTATGTCGTCCTCACTCCTGAGAATAAATCGGAGAATAAATAAGAGCATAGACATCAAATGAAATGATATCTACATGGAAAATTAAACTTACACTAAGCAGGGCAAAACCAAAACATAAAAAAAAAAAAAGCAGTGAAGTAACTACAACAAATCAAGCATCAAAATACAGGCTACTAAACCAAACATACTATCGTATAAGAATATTGTAGCAGTAACTCAATGAAAAATGCAGCCGATATATGAATAATTCAAACAATAACAGCCTCAAGATACAGTAAATTAACCACTTGGAAAACCCAAAAATCCACTAGCAGGCAAGAAAAATGAGAGGGGGAGAAAAAAAAGAACCTCATTAATCCAAAAAGAATGAAAGAAACTTGTCAAAGGAAAACCACCAAAAAAAAAATTAACTCGAAGCAGTGTGGCCCACCTTGATTGAGCAATTTCTGGGCGGTTTCATTAGGATCCATGTTGGTTTCCTTGAGGGTCACATAAATATCAGCATCGGAATGGTTGCCCACAATTTCTTTGATGGATTGGATAGTTTTGCGCACTTTGGCAGAGAGTATCTGTGTGCCACCTTCCATTGTTGTGTCAGATACCATTGCAGGCAACACTAAAGAAAACCCAGCAAAAAGCAAAGGATATATATCTATAATAATTTTATGTCTATACTATTTATTTAGCTAAAAATGAAAGCTTGGGACAGTGAAGGACAATAATGAAGAGAAGCGTAGGGTTTGCGGTCGAAGAAAGGAGACCAGAAAGCGGCTTCAGAAAGGAGTTTGGGAAGAGACAAAGCAAGGGTTTTGAAAACGCTGTACCCCTCAAAGACTATAAGGGAAATTCTTAAATTTGATTGGTGGATTTTTGGTTGGAAAAAAAAAAATAAAGCTCAACAAAAAGTGACTGATTAGTGAAGATTGACCAATTATATAATTCGGACACGTGGCAATCAATTCGCTAATCCTCCCTGCACGAGAGAAATTCGACATAGTAACGGACACGTGGCAATCAATTAATATATCAGTAATTGTGTAATATTTTGTGTAATTATATGCCAAATTACTTCTTCGAAAAAGTGTTGTAATAGACATACACGTTGGCATCTAATTGCCCGTCAGCCTTTTCAAAATATATCCCCATTTTATGTTAAAATAATAATTATTTTAAATTACTTATATATACTATTAAGTCATATTTAAGTCTGTACTTATAAAATAAAATATTATGTAAAAAAATTTATATTATAAATTTTTTTAAATTAAATTATTTAATGTTTAAATATATATTTAAAAAATATTTTTTAAAAATATTTATATATAATTTTGATAAAAAGAGAGAGATAAAATATATAATTTTAATAAAATTTTAATTTATAAAAATACAAAATAATTTTTTCATGTGAATTTAAATTTTTATAAAAAAAAATTTAAAAAATTTTTAAAACTAATTTATAAAATAAATTAAAATTAATTTATAAAATAAATATTTCTGTTGAAACAATGGCTAAACAACATGGTCGTAGTTCATCCAAACATGACTACAGAAATAAATAGAGTTTCTTCCAAGTTTTGAAATGGGTTTTGAAACGAAATTTTTATAGTCAAGTTTGGAAACATGTCACAAACCGAGAATTCAAAAGCTAGAAGAAATGGTACTTTTCCTACACAAATATTACACATTCTAAAACCTTTTTATCATGCAAAAGTGACTTTCAAGATCCATAACATAATTCTTTGCTACATATTTTCCCAGTTGCACTAGAATTTAAACTTAATGAAGCTATTGACAGGGCCATGCATGTCATAGCATATCACTAGACATCACACAGAGCAGTTTCAAAGTTAATGAGATGGAAAGCATTTGACATTTCCCATTCCCAGACTGTCGCAATTTCACTGTGTCATAGTTTGATACTTCCTACTGTCTGTATCCTTCCACAGCCACAGTGAGCTCCAAAGTCTTCTATTGGAAAGAAAACTGAAATCTAGATTCTAGAATGCACATAACTCTATCAACCAAAACAAGTGGCTGCCATCAGCTACTACATAATAGCTTTTTCAAGCTGTGCTGCTGTTAGCCTGCTGTCTGAAGCAGTTGGTCTGTGAAAAAGCTAGCTCCATAGTCATAAGTATTGTTGGTGTATCCTTGCCCGGTTCTCTTCCCACCATAATCTGGCATGCATTTCTCCAAACCTCTCTCGGCTGTGTAAGAGAATGTAGAAACAATAAATTTAACTGAACCTGATTATCAATGATACTAGTAATATAAATAGATTAAATTTGTTGATTCAGCAATCCAACAGTAAGAAAAATCCGAGAGCCTTTGAAGTAGAGTTGGTCTACAAAAGATATGTAGACCAAAGTATTTCAAAGATAGGTCCTACTAAAAAGTACACTTAATATTTTTATATGTTTCTTTATGATTGATTAGTTTAAACTATCTATTTTTATAAATCCAGTCTATTTAAAAAAACTCCTAGGATAAATCTGGAAATGGTTTTAAGCTTTATTCTTTACAGAAGGGGACTGAATGAAGGTATGAAACCATTACCGCAGGTGACTGTAAACCAGAGCAGGGCTGCAACCCTTTTAAAAAGCAATTAGGACTTGTCAGAGTAGAATCTTTCCTACCAATAGCACAAGGAAGCAAAAGGAAAAGAAAACAAAATGAAGTGGCAGAGGAAATAATCATCAAGTTTAATTTCATGTTAAGTTTATAGAATATAACCACTGAATTTAAACTACCAAAACAAAAAAGGAACACGTTAAACAATGTCAATGACTCTATAAATATCAAATACCAAACCCCCTACTTTTCCCCCAAAGAAAAAAACAAGGTCCAGTTTTGACAAGGATCCAGGATTACAAAATAAGAATGAAGGTAATTAGCCTGAGGAACAAAAAGATGTTGCAGTAGAAGTTTTAAATTTTAATTATTCTCCATGCTCATTTTTGCTTACCTGAACCGAACACGCCTTAGTTCTCGGGTTCCACCTGGCATTGCTCTGATAGTGATGTATACTCCTGGCTCATCCTGCTCAATCCATTCAGTCTCCATATCACTTGCATTGCTGACTGAGAGCTCTCCTGATTGATCTCCCTCTCTTGATGAACTGGTCCTCACAGAACCATCTATGGATGAGGTTTCAGTCTTTGTCCCAAAGATGCCAGAAGGATTAGGTGCTGAAGCTAGACCACTTGGTTCATAGCAATGACGGGATTGCGCTTGATGATGATCCAGTGAATCTAATGAGGAATAATCCATTCCCATTGGACGCTGAAAATGGCGAGGTGGGCGCTCTTCACTGAGAGGAGGAGTAACAGGACTATCCATAGCAGATTCAATCTTTGAGCTCTGTTAAAAGAAAAGAAAGGTTATCTAAAAACCAAGTAATACATATGACACGTGGTTCTAGCCCACTAAAATACAAATTTTCATTGGAGTTGTCCGTGGAAATAAAAAGGAAAACAATCCAACTATTCAAGTGTATACAACTCCTACAATTAATTTGGCACCCTTCCCCCTTTCATGCACATAACTGATAATAAAGCTCATTGAAAGCAATTGTTATTTTAGACATTAAAACTTCGGGTAAGAAATGGTTTTAAGTGCAGAAGCAGGTGTTGACATACTTCTCAATAATTCAAGGCAAAATTCCTGACAGAAATTCCATAAATTTATGCGTCAAGTATGAGTTAGATGGAACTTGTGATCAATTATTCAGGATAACATACTAAAAAATGATTGGAAATAGGTGTGTGCTCACCTCATCTTCAGATCTGGGTAGGTTTGGAAGAGGAACTGCTAGTTGATTGAACCTGTGAACATTGTACAACTCCATGACTTTCTCATAATTCTCTGCCCACCACCTCTGAGCTTGCCATTTATTAAAAACTTCACGGCTGATCAGATATATAAAATCAAAGTTAGTAAGCAGTTATCGACAAGCAAAGAAATATTGAAATGAAATCCAAAATTTTCCACTTCATAAAATTCTCAAGCTTTATGAATGACTAGCAAATAAGTAAATCCATTGGCAGCCTGACAGACTGCATAGAGTGACTAGATAGATTATAGATATTCAAGGAAAGCAGAAAATGTTACAGCTTAATCCCTTGTAGAGATTATGAAATCGTACATACATTAATCGTGATTGGAAGTTTATCTTCTATACTCTATAATTCTAGCCCATCATACCCAATGTTTTTTATTGGCTGTGATGATACCCAACCATGAAAAAAGGAATAGTGATATATGAATGCATAGGATAAGTGGGCAAAAAATACTGTGGTTTAAACAAAGAAAAAGACCAGATGTTATTGCTAATAATTTAATGATAATAAGATGGAATCAATCTAATTACCAAGAAATGCACCCATGCAAATTTCGTCCAGAACTATAACAGTATTGTTAGTATTAAATTTAGATATTCCAAATGGCTTAGGACAATCTAAGCCAGTAAGTATATCACTCCATGAGGGCACCATTTAAGGGGGGGATAAAGAAGCAGGTGAATTTGTGAAACCTGTAAGATTCAGAAAAGAACCGTACTAATTTAAATTTCTACCCCATTTGACTGCTTCAAGAGTCGAGGTTTATTTTGGTAGTAGCTTTTGAAGACTGTAGCTAACTGAATCCTACACTTTCAGGGCAGAAAGAAGAGCCAAAATTCTAACAGAAATCCCAAATATCACTTGTGCCAAAAAAAAAACTTTAATCTTACAAGTTATTATAAATAAAGTAAAATTTTATATTTCTCTACCGTTAATGATTGAATGAATCTTTTTAATATCCCTTCGTAGTTCTTGTATCTAGTTCTCCACTTTTATATTAAAAACAGAAGGAGTCGACCATTTGCAATCAGTTCATGCAATGAATAGAACTATGGCACAAAACCAATCCTTTTCTTTCTTTTCTCTCTCTCTCACTTTTTCTTTTTCTATTTTTGGGTTGTGGGGGAAGAGGCATTGGAATCGCCGGGCTAGGAGATAAAAGCCCCTTTAGCTTTTGTCCTACTCTACCAATCAAGCATGAGTTTTGGAAAATGGAAATTAGAACAAAGCTAAAATTCCTACCAAGATCTCACAAATGCAAACAAACAAGAAAGAACCTGACAACATACGATCTCGACAGCCTATAAAAGCATGTGATTCACTCTCAAACAAACATACCTTTAATGTCAGATCAAAAAGAAAAGAACGTTTAAACCGCAACGGACAAAGTCACAATGGTTAAGTGCTAGTTGCCTCAAACACATGACAAGGCATGTGATTACACCCCAACATATTGGAAGATACCTCAGTTGGTAAGAGGGGAAAACACCATTCATTTTCAAACTGGGTTTGCTTTCTCCGGAGTGCTCGCCGGGAGTAACTCAATGTGGGAGAGTGCACCCTAGAGATCGTCCGGAGATATGGCTGGGGCAAACCCCAATGATATCCCTACCCAAAAAACAAACAAAACAAAACAAACAAACAAATTAGGTACCGGTACCTGAACCGTATCCTCTTCAAATCATTCCCCCCCTGAGGCAATGAAACAAAGGTAATGAGCACACCAGGCTCCACTTGTGCAACCCATTCCTTCGGCTCATCTTCCTCCATGAAAACCGGGGACTCAGTACGCCCACTTACTGATGCTGGCGTGCCTTCCCCACTTGAAAGACCTTTTAGTCTCGCTTCCATTTCTTTCCCCCAGAGCCTTGGCGTTGAGTTGCTGCTCCCTGTTCTGCGGTAGGCCCAGTGGAACCTTGCTGATTCTGAGGCCGCATCAGAGTCGGCATAGTTTCGGTTATCAGTTGAAGATCCTGAACAAGGCTTGCAATTCCTATATGCTCCAGAAGCTTTCACTGCCATGTCTTTGAACTGAAAACAGAACCAGATCTTTGTCACCACAAAAAATGAGACAAAAATAAATAAATAAAATTGGGTCTTGAAATTCCCTTATTTGTTCCACAATTAAACTTCAAGGATTCAATAAATTACACTCCCACGAAATTCCGGTTAACTTAATCTTTTACGGTTAAGCCTTCAAAAACAGAAGAATGGCACAGAAACCAGACAGTGGGTGTTGATCATTAAGAATGAAATGAAAACATAGAAAATGGATTTTGCTAAGTACTGTCAAACTCGTGTTAGCCAGACAAGTGAAAGGGTTATAGATATCGTATTGTTAGCTCTAAAATATAAAGAACTGGAAAAAATAAGAATTGGATTCTTGTCTTCCCTACATTTTCTCAGGGACCAAAAAGGTTTATGGGCTTGACATTTACCTGAGCAGTGAGAGACTTCATAGCTTGCTTGGTGCTGGGTGTTTCCACAGCTTCGACCTCCTCTTGTTGGTGAAGAGATCCATTGTTGAGCTGTTTCGAACAGGCTATACACGTCAACATTTCCGATTACCCTCCGAAACACGTACTTAGTTTTCACCCTTAATAGAAAAAGGTGACAATGTAACACTCAGGCTATAAATGAAAAAAAGATGACATTTTGCCCACAATCGAACAAATTGAGGATCTGGGGGAACTTCATCAACTTAGAAAAGCTCCGTTGCTGCTCTAAACCAGCACTCAAAGCCCGAGTGAGTTAGAGGAAGAAAAGGCAAATAATGAACCTGTAAACTATAAAGAAGTACAAACTCAGAAGGATCAGACCGTGAAGACCAGGATCATAAAAGTTTCAACTTTCAACGCTCCCTGGGAAGAGAGAGAGAGAGAGGCGAGGAAGGTGAACGTTAGGAAATAGGAATAGATGCAGAGCATGTTTCAAGGCGATATACGAGGGATTACGGATCGAAGCGCCTTAAAAAAATAATTTCTCTCCTTCGCTTTTTTCACAGTGGGTGTATATTTGATTCCCTCCTTTCCTTTTTTTTTCCTCTCTTCTCTCTCTATCTGAGACTAACGCATAGAGCGCCAGATAGCCAGATAGAATGAGTAAGACAGGCTCAGGCTTTTGAGAGTTGGGCTCCCTGCCTCGCAGCTTGCAAGTGGCTCTACTCTACATCTACCTCTACCTACTAGGGGTGGATATGGTGGTGCCTACTATGGGTTGGGTGCGTGAGTGTCAGTGGACATGCGCCACCAGCGCCACTCTATTCTCTCCCATGCCCAATCTATTTGCCACTAAGAATGAAACCAAACACGAAAAAGGCGTAAATGAGAGCCCTCGTTGCGGCGAGAAGCTATCTGCTTACCAGAATCATGGAAGAGCATGACAGAACTTAATTAAACGCACGCACTTATTAATATTACAAAAATTATATAAAAATAATAATTTTTAAATCACATTTTCCTTTAATTTAACTGGCTCTCTTAATTTTGGCATATCGCCGATTGTAAACCTTTTTTTTTAGAAAATAATTCGATTACATTAATAAAAAATGAGAAAAAAAAATGTAATTTTCATAAAATAAAATACTAGTAAAAAATTTATCTTTATCACAAAATACAAAAATTAAATTTGAAAAATTGTATTTTGAGTTTTCTAAAAGCTTAAAAAAACGAGTCGCAACTAATAAGTTTTAATAAACTTTTATCATTATTCATATTTTTATTATAGCTTTAGAGCTTTTTCATCATTTTATAATAAAAAATATTATAAATTTGTATATGATACCATCTTCACTTATTCAAAATTATGAATATTATTATAAAAGGCAGTATCAAACAGTCCTTTTATTTACAGAATAAAATATAAAAAATTATTAAATTATTAAATAAATAATTAAAGATAATAACAGAACAATTTTTAACCATTAAAAAATCGTAACACTTACCTTTCATAAATAAAATAATAAAAAAAAGATAATAATTTAAGGAGTCATTTGATATATATAGTAAAAATTTTATTTTAAAAAATATATATTTTTAAGAAATGATAATTACTAAAAATATACAAAATATATTTAATTGACTTGACTTTAAATATTTATTTTAAAATTTTTTATTATTACATTTGATTGTAATAGAATTTTTTTATAAATTCCAATATTTTTAAAAAATATTTTTACTTATATTAAAATGAGAGAAAAAAATAAATGAAAGAAAAATTTATAAAGAAGAAAGAAAGATAATAAAGAGAGAAACTAAAAAAAATAAAAAGATGAGAGATAATGATGAAATAAAATAAATAATATTATTGTTTTTTATATTTAAAATAAAAATTTAAGATATGAAAAAATTGAATTTTTATTTTTTTACATTAAAATTTTTTGTAAAATGTTATTTTTTAAAATTTATATGTTTTGAGAATTTAATTTTTTTAAAATAATTTAATATTATTTAAAAAATTTAAGTTCGTTCAAGTTAATTTTAAAAAAATTATATTCGATAAATTATTTAAAAAATTTATTTATATCCACTTAAAATGAATTTTTTAACCAAATTTGAATAAGGCTAAATCAGAAATATCCTCATCCATTACATTTATGTTTAAAAGTAATAATAAAATAATAGATGGTAGACACAATTTGACAAATATATAAGATTCTCTCACGTCAATTGCCAATTTTCTTGGAGATAGCTTCGCCAATTTCAAAAATATCAGAGAAAGAATAATAATAACAATAGAAGTACGAAGTATATAGAAACGAAAATAGTCATTAAACACGTTTCATCCTTTATCCCTTGTATTTTTAGCCGTAGTATAACAGAAACATGGGAGAATTAATTAGGCACTTAGCTAGAAGTAGCAGCTAGCATTCCTGTGCTTTTTTTTTTGGTTCATTTAGTTTCCATTAAAAATTAAATTTAAATATTGAATTTTTTAAGACATTTTTACTATTTTTTTTTTGAACTAAACTTTGAATTTAACACTTCACGCTAATTATCGGGTTGTACTAGATCTTAAAGTTGATGAAGTGATCTCATCATTCCTATTGGTGGACCATAGTCACGTGGCTCAAAGGAAAAAGATAGGGCTTTCTAGTACAAAGTCTCCAGAATCTACAACATCCGCACTTGGTTGAAGGTGAGATGAAATAGTCGGGTTGGGTCGGATTGTATTGTACTGATTATTAATTAAATTTAATAAAAACTAAATTAAAAAAAATTAAATTCAATTGAATTTTAAAATAATTTAAAATTTTCTAATTAATTTAAATCGAATTCAATTAATTAATCGGGTCAGGTTTAATTTTCTTTTTAAATTCATTCGTTAAAAAAATGTGTTTAATAAATTAAATTAATTAATTTATAATTTATTTAATCAATTTATAAAATTATTTAATTAAATTAAAAGTATTTAATAAATAAATTTATTTTAAATAATTAAAATTTTATAAATTATACTTTATTTAAAATAATATATAATTTTTAAAATTTTAAATTAATTTATGAATTATTTTTATTAAATATAATATTTTAAAAATTTTAATCTGTTATAATTTATTCACTCGATTAAAAATAATTTTTTAAATTGAGTTGAGTTGAATGCGCAAATTTGAGACTCACACCTACTTGGTTGGAAAAGTAACAAGATTCTTTAATTAAAACACTAAGTAAATAATATTGTTTAAAATAATGAATTTATATATATATATATATATATATATATATATATATATATATATATATATATATATATATATATATATATATATATATATAAAGAAGGAGACTTCATAATTATGGTTAATTGAGAAAGCCTCCCAAGTTATTTTTATTATATTATTATAGGGTAATGTATGAGCTATTTTCTTGCGTTACTCAATAAAATTAGAATTTAAAATTATATTTAAATTTATTTTATATACTCATTTTTAACATCAAATAAATGTTTTGCAATTAAATGATTCAATTTTTTTCTTTAAAGAAATTATATCTAAATACGTGAATTTATGTCTAAACATTACTAATTTAATTATATATATAGGGTGATTGTGATTGATATTTTTATATATTTTTTACCATTCCGGAAGTTTAATTGTATATTTATTTGTAAAACAATAAATAAAAAAATTTGTACTATTTTTTTAAAATTTGAAATATCATTATTCAATTTAAAGTTGAAATTACCGCCATGTTTTTTTTTTCCAGAACGAGGAGATAACTTTTCCAGCGTGCTCTAAAACAATGGTCGTACACGTGCAGGCACAAAAGTGCGAGCGAAAACGATATGGCTCCATTAGCACTAACGCCGTTTTTAATATGAAGACATAAGCCAATAAGCTCCTGCCACGTTGTGAAAGTCACTCACATTTGACTCAGTCTTGGGACCCACTATTACTCGGCCTAGCTACCCTCGCTAAATAATGAAGCGAGACAACCCCCGGCTACCTACCAGCCTTACCTTCCAAAAATTTCGCCTTTCTTCCGTTTGGTTCCAGGGAAAATCATCTCGGAAAAAAGAAAAGAAAAAATAAACCTTCAAGATCACTTTCTGTTAAGGATTTAGGGATGATCTCACCAATTATTGCGTAATTTTGTCATCTGTGTGATATTCAGGACACAAGTTATTACCGGTGAACTTTACAAATGAATCTGTTTTCTGAGCTCAGCGAGCTGGCAATGCGATTTCGTTAGCTCAAGAGGATAAAGATCTTTGCTTTCTAGAAAATAGCTTAATCCCAAGAATTTATGGGAAAAAACTAAAAATGAAATGATGAAAATTGAAAATTTTCTCGAGACAAATTGGATTGTAGAGTAGAATAAAGTATACTTTCACAATGT
Source organism: Gleditsia sinensis (assembly GCA_037074535.1). NCBI lineage: Eukaryota > Viridiplantae > Streptophyta > Magnoliopsida > Fabales > Fabaceae > Gleditsia > Gleditsia sinensis. The sequence continues at coordinate 3,763,648 of CM073468.1, read as the reverse complement.
CTTTCCTCCGACGGAGAAAAGGCATAGAAACCGATCAAGTTCCAGATTCGGAAAATGAGGTTCACAGCGAAAGGAATGAACAAGATGATAAGAAGAAGGTGACAGTGAACAGCAAGAAAGAAGAGCAGAAAAACAAACTGTCATGTATACATAGCTGTTGCTGGTTCGTTGGGTGCATTTGCTCAGTGTGGTGGGTTTTGCTGTTTCTGTACAATGCGATGCCGGCTTCTTTTCCTCAATACGTGACGGAGGTGATAACCGGGCCGCTGCCGGACCCGCCGGGTGTGAAACTGAAGAAAGAAGGGCTGAAGGCGAATCATCCGGTGGTTTTCGTGCCTGGAATAGTGACGGGTGGGCTCGAGCTGTGGGAGGGCCATCAATGTGCGGAGGACTTGTTCCGGAAGCGATTGTGGGGTGGTACATTCGGAGAAGTCTACAAAAGGTATCAAGAATTTGCTGCTATTTGGTTTTATCGTAATTGGGTGATATTTATGTATCTTTTTGTTCTGGTTTCTGGAAATTGATTTTTGGTATCAAGTCTATGTATCAATGGTAATGACAAATTGAAATAGTATTTTCTTATGTGTCAACAAGCATATCATTTTAAATTCAGATAAATGGATTTGTCAACTTTTTTCTATCTTGGCAGGGTCTATAAAAGCCATAAGGATACCTCCCTTTTATGGTCTTGGTTCTTTATGCTAAAGATTCTTTGAAATATTTAAAATTTTCCCTTTTGAGTTCCCCTGTTTTTTTGTTTTTATTCTTTGATTTTATTTTTAACTTTTAATCCGTAAAAGAGTTTCCATTTAGAACTTGTCTTCCAAATAACGTACCATTAGAGCATAATTTTTCTGTAAACTTCTGTCTATGGGACTATGATTAAGATATTTTCAAGCACTGAAGCTGCTTCCTTGAAAGTTCTAAAATTTGATGTGTTCAAGTTGCCAAACATGCGCAAGGATTTATTTAGAAAGAGTAAATGGTTAATGGACCAAAAACAAAAAAGAAACAGTAAATTGTTAATTTCATTTTAGAATCCACCTTGTACTTGAATAGATTTGTGTGTGCCGATTGCAAATGCTGTATTGGAAGATTTTTAGTTGATAGTCCATGTCACCTTGTAATGGAAGGACTCTCACCTTGAAAGTGTAGGGTACATATGTTTGTGATGGACAGTTGGACACCAATTTCATCCTTTTTAAATATAAATAAATTCTGGACTATACATGGAGAAGGCTGAAGCATCAATCGGTAACCAGTATAGTCACATCAAACCTCTGACATGATAATTTCCTGTTTTCTTGGAAAGTTTAATCTTGTTTACCATTATCAAAAAGCTTACAATAATGCATGCATAATTTATCCTGATAAATGTAGTGGCCGTCCTCTTTTCAGCAATCTTTTTGAAATGAATTGTTGCAGAATAATTGTTGCTCGGGGTTTTAATTTGTCCATATGAGAACAACACACGCATCGAACTTTTTTACTTCAATATTAGCATAATATATCAAATTTGTAGGTTGAAAAGAAGATACTGTTCAAAAGTTAGTCCTGAAATTTTTTTCTATTGAATTGAGCTGTTAAAACAACCTATGGTCCCCATAAGGTTTGTATGTAATTTAAACATGATGTATTTAAAAAAAAAGTAGAAAGTCTGATCCATTAGATCAGAAATATAGAAATCACTGTATATTCAATTGAAAATATTTGTGCTGACGGGATTATAGGCATCGCAGGTTCTTTTGAAAATTCATTGCCTGCATTCCTAACATTTGTTTTTTCTGTATCTTTTGCAGACCTTTATGCTGGGTCGAACATATGTCACTGGACAATGAAACAGGATTGGATCCACTTGGCATTAGAGTTAGGCCTGTCTCGGGGCTTGTAGCTGCTGATTACTTTGCCGCAGGATATTTTGTATGGGCAGTCTTAATTGCAAACTTGGCACGCATTGGTTATGAAGAAAAAAACTTATATATGGCTTCATATGATTGGAGAATATCATTTCAGAACACTGAGGTATTTTCTCACTGATTCTTCACTGGAGTTATACATTTCCTAAAGAAGTTTACTAATTATGCACCTATAAGAAGGGAAGAAAAAATTGGAATTTTTTTATTTTAAAAATAGCTGATTCTTTTTGTTTTCTTTTGAAAAAAAAAATCAGGTGCGAGATCAAACACTGAGCCGGATAAAAAGCAACATAGAACTTATGGTTGATACTAACAATGGCAAAAAGGCTGTAATCATTCCACATTCAATGGGTGTCCTGTACTTTCTTCATTTTATGAAGTGGGTTGAAGCACCAGCTCCAATGGGTGGTGGGGGAGGACCGGATTGGTGTTCCAAACATATAAAGGCAGTGATGAATATTGGTGGGCCATTTTTGGGTGTTCCAAAGGCTGTGGCTGGGCTTTTCTCAGCGGAAGCCAGGGATATTGCTGTTGCCAGGTAAGTTAGTGATGACTTCGTGAGTTTAGTCTGGTTTAACAGTGTTGTAATCCAGCTAAGAAGATCATTGGAATTGTGTAGTCCTTTATGACAATTGACCTTTAGGACTCGTTGCCTCCTTTGTTTAGTTCATCTATACTTTTTGACTCCCTAAGGATATCCCTCCCCCTTTAATAATACTGCTTTGGAATATAGGCTTCACATGCTTGCACTTTTCCCAGAATAGTCTAGGCTTTCATGGGTAAAATGTCGCGAAAAGGAAAAAAAATATGGCCAACATTTTCTGCTTCACCCAGTGATTTATCAATTGGTATTTATTCATAAGCATGAGCCAATAGTTTTTACTTCTCTTCTACGTAGTACATTTTACTTATATCTTATGCTTCTATTAAATCTGATTGTTATTAAGAATCCAGGGCGATAGCACCAGGCTTCTTAGATAATGATATGTTTCGCCTTCAAACCTTGCAATATGCGATGAAGATGACCCGCACATGGGACTCAACAATGTCAATGTTACCAAGAGGTGGGGACACAATATGGGGTGATCTTGACTGGTCACCAGAGGGAGACTGTGTCCCTGTCAAGAGAAAGCAGAGAACTAATGATACCTGGTTGACAGGCCAAAAGACAAATGAAACTCAGATTTCTCAACCCAAAACTGTCAACTATGGACGAATGATATCTTTTGGCAAAGATGTGGCAGAAGCACATTCTTCTGCTATTGAGAGGATTGATTTTTGGGTGAGGCTATATCTCAATTAAATCCATAATTTTTAAATGAAATTTTCTGATACTACATTTTAGAGTTAACTTTCTAATCTTTTCCCTGGGAAAAGATAGTTGAATATTTTGAAATAATTACTTATCTACAAGCTGTGATTTTTATTCTTTGTTTGAACTCTCATAACCAACTGGGACTGTTAAGGTTTGATTCTGTACATTGTCACGTGTCGATGGTATGGGTATTACCATCGACTTCCCTATGCTCATAAGGCCATGCACTGCATCTTTCTAGAATAAATGGCCCAAGAAGATGGTGAAAATAAACTATTTATGTTTGACTGCACACTGATCCTAAAAGAGAACAAAAAGTCGTTTCCTCTGATTGGTCTCCCTTCGCAAGATCAATCAGGGAAGAGTAATCCAAAATTCCTCTGTCTTCCATTGTGTTCTCTTCCCAACAAATGAAACAAAGAAATGTATTTCTTGCCTTCTCCATAGAAATCCAGTTGTCTCTTAATTCATTTTTCTCAATCCATTATGTTTTTTCTCTGTTTCTTGGTTATTTACAGGGTGCCATTAAAGGTCGTAGTATTGCAAATACCACTTGTCGTGATGTGTGGACTGAATACCATGACATGGGAGTTGAAGGAATCAGAGCTGTTGCCGAATATAAAACTTACACTGCTGGCTCAATTATAGACCTGCTTAATTTTGTAGCTCCAAAAATGATGGCTCGTGGTAGTGCACATTTCTCTTATGGAATTGCTGACAATTTGGATGATCCTAAATATGACCACTACAAATATTGGTCAAATCCCTTGGAGACAAAGTGAGAATTTTTGGTTCCTTATTACAGTATCTGGTGTTTTGGTTGTAGTGCTCCAAATAGTTTAGCTTCTTCCATATATGCATGTTCACTATATTACTCAAAATATTGAGCTTATTCTAATGCATATTGTAGACAGTGACCTACTTTTCTTATATGTAATAAGCTTTTAGTAGTTGTTATCTTTTGTATTTGCTGATTTTAATCTGCAACATATAAAATTTGGCCCCCTCTTGATAGCAGCTGTTTTTGTTGATATTTGAAAAAGAAAAAAGCTTTCCTAGCTCTCACCTTGTCCAGTTTCCTGGCCCTAATGAATGTTTTAATCATCCTGACAGACCTGCTTAGCTTACTTGTTAGGCTTAAATCATACTAGATGGTCCATAGGAGTCTGAAATTGTGTCAATTAACATTAATCTTCAATCCAACATTATAAGAAATTTAGGTGGTTGCTTTGGTTGAAACTTCTAGGTTGTGATCACCGTTCCGTGCATCAAGGAATACATTTTATTTGGTTTCTCAGTTGGTAGTCACTCATTTGATGCCTTTTTCTGCAGATTACCAAATGCTCCTGATATGGAAATTTTCTCCATGTACGGAGTTGGCATACCCACGGAAAGAGGTTACGTTTACAAGTCATCTCCTGCTGCTGAGTGTTACATTCCTTTTCAAATCGATCCTAGAGCAGATGGTGATGATGAAGATAGCTGTCTGAAGGGGGGAGTCTACACTGTTGATGGGGATGAGACCGTGCCAGTTCTAAGTGCAGGCTTCATGAGTGCTAAAGGTTGGCGTGGGAAAACCAGGTTTAATCCTTTTGGGATTCGGACTTATATTCGGGAATACGATCATTCTCCTCCAGCCAACCTGTTAGAGGGCAGGGGTACACAAAGTGGTGCTCATGTTGATATAATGGGAAATTTTGCACTCATTGAAGACATTATAAGGGTTGCAGCTGGGGGCACAGGAAAAGATTTTGGAGGTGATCGAGTATACTCTGATATCTTTAAATGGTCTGAGAAAATCAAGTTACCTCTATGAATGAAGCAGCTTGCACTTTCACTAAAGCTCAAAAAAAGAAAAAAGAAGAAGAAAAACAGATCATATGCAATTTTGCAGTAATTTACTGCTACCAATTGTTATGTAGTGTCATTATTTGATTTCAAAGATGTACCGTTAACCCAGCACCGAGAACTTCTGATTCTGAGGCTGATATTTGATCTAAATGGTGAAAAAATTTAGGGAAACCAAACCAATTATAATTAGACACTTAAATATATTAAAAGTGAGATCAACTTAAAAGTATATTAAACATGTTTACATTTCTAATTATAATTAATTTGAAAATTGAACTTACCTAAAAAAATTTATAATGAAGAGGTGAACTATAAATTGGTTAAAAGGGCCTGTCCTGAATTTCAGAGTTGTTAAAGGAGGCATTTGATTTATCATCTTGCATCTCTGTGAGCACAATGGATATTTATTAGAAGTCTAACTTAAACCATCTGTAGTGGTTTGTGTCATTCCACAATTCTGTTGAACCTTAAAGAAGAATGAAGAAAGGCAATGCTGCAATGACTAGTTTGAATCACTGGGTTGTTCGGAGTTCCCTTCAGACATGCAATTAGTTCTATTTTATCAGCCTAAGAATCCCATGAAGTGATCTCAGATCGTGTCAAATTGTCAAATATTAATCATATAAACAATATTTATCTCTAATTGATTATGTCCTTATCATTGTGCTGGTAATGACTATATGCCACCCATCATCAGTGCTTTCTCTCCAACAAAATGAGACTTCTCATTGAGGGTTGGCCGGAAACTCTTTGTTCTGTGAACTAGTTGTACGATGCTTTTCAGAAGACATTCTTCATTGCTGAAAGTCCTGCTAAGTTTCATAAGAAACAATCAAGTCAAGCAAAGGCTTCTATTATGTCACTAATAGTAATTAATGTGTCCCCATTACCACCAAATACGAGACTATCTCTTGGAGAGACTATATTGACTATAAAGCATGAATTTTGTGTGCATCGATTGAGTGCAGAGGAGCTTATTAAGAAAAAGGACATTACCTCTATCAGAGAAGCAATGACATGAAGAGATGAAAAGAGAGTTTGATGTAGAAGACATTTGTAACAGAGTGTAAAGTTGTCTCAAACATTACCTGTAATACCAAAAAAAAAACTTTAAAAAAAATATTGATGATGACATAGTTTAGAATACCATCATCCTCTCATTGGCGATGATCATCTTCTTGTTTTATTTCAATAAAAGTCGTCTTCTCCAACAGTAACAACGACGACGACAAAGTTTTTTTTTATTAAGTAGGATCAGCTATATAAATTAAACGGTGTTATAGTGGTATATCATAAATAAAATTAATAAATAGATTATTAACTATTAAATTATTTTTAATAGTTTCACTTATTTTTTTTTAACCTCCCTTTATCTTTAACTATTAGACTATTTTTCATCTAATATACTTTTTTCACTAAGATTTTTGCAGGTCTTCTTCACACATGACCAAACTACCTTAAGCGAAATTCCATCATTTTCTCCACAATAGATGCTACCCCAATTTTTTCTCTAATACACTCATTTTTAATCATATTTCTTCTGGTGTATCCACACATCTAACGCAGCATTCTCATCTCTACAACTTTGAGTTTATCTTCATGTTGTCTTTTGACCGCTCAACATTCAGTACCATATAATATAGTAGGTCTTATAATCGTACGGTAGAATTTTCTTTTAATTTTGAACGACACTTTTTTATCACAAATAATACTCGAAACTTTCATCCATTTCATCCATTCTGCTTGAATCTTATGGTTTATGTTTTTCTTTACTTCGCCGTCATTTTGTATAATGGACTCAATATATTTAAAACTTATAATTTATTTTAATATATGATCTCTAATTTTTACATCTAATTTTGTATTTGTTTGTCTTTTATTAAAAATACATTTCATAAAAATCCTTTTCTCCATATAAAATTTTTTATTTTATATATAAAATTTTAAATATATAAAAATTAACATACTTATATAAAAAAATATTGTAAATTTTTTTAAAATCTTTAATAAAAAAATATCTGTTTAATAAATCAAATAAGTTAATTTAAAATTTATTTGATTAATTTATAAATTTATTTGATAAAATTAAAGATATTTGGTAAATAAATTTATTTAAATAATTTAAACTATTTAAAAATTTATAAATTATATTATATTTTAAATAATATATCATTTATAAATTTTAAATTAGTTTATAAATTAATTTTATTAAATAAAATTTCAATCTAAAAAGTTAATGTCAAGGGCAACACTTGATGGTCGCCGGTTATGGGAATCCAGATGAAATGAAAAATGATTAAATAAAAATACTTCATTTTAAGTAGGAGTTTAAAATTTTTAAAAGGAGAAGGATAATTTTTTCTCCTCTTCTAAATAAATTAGAAGTAAAACATGGATACAATTATCTTTTATTTAAAAAATTTATGCAATTTATTATTTTATTGCCCAAATTAAATTGTAACAAAAAATAGAAGTTATATTATAATATTTTAAAAATATTTCTATTGGTTATTAATATTATAAAATTAATTTACCAAGTTCTGTTACTGTAAAAGACAGTATCCTAATAATTCAAACATAGAATTTATATTTTCAAATACTGAAAATATATATTTTTTCATTCCTTCTCTTCCTTTCTCCTTCTCATTCATCTTTTTTTTTTTAAAAAAAACTTCCAATTCCAAACATGAGTTAATAGCTTTGGTAATTAAAATTCCGACATGTAATAATGCGGATAATGCGGAGTAGGGTTATGCTGCCAATTTGAACCGCGAAGTTTGCGCTTTCGGCTGACGGATGGAACTAAAATAGCGGGGGGCTTGGTTGGGAGTCTGTGGATAGATACCGATAGGTTATTATGGAGACGAATTTAGGGTCCTAATAAATTTTAATAAAACAAAAAAAATATAAAAAAATAAAATATCATTATTTTATTTAATATAAGATAAAAAAAAAATAAGTAATATAATATTTTATTAATTAATTAATTAATAAATTAAAATAATAATAAAATAAAATAAACAAAATTATTAAATTAATTTTAATATAAAATAATTAAATTATTTTTTTAAATAAAATAAAAATAAAAAATAGATTTTTTTAAAAAAATTCTATAAATTAATTTTTTTAATAATTAAATTAAAATTTTTTAATAAAAAAAATATAAAATTAACATTAATTTTTAATAAAATTTTAAATTTTATCTATTATAAGAATGAATTATTTTTTCATCAGATGATAAAATAGAACATTTCATAAAATGCTCTATTCTATTAAATCAGATAGTAAAATTTTATTTAAATTTTTTTTATTCTCTTAAATTAAAATTATGTTGCGTTTGGTTAATAAAAATATTTTTTATTTTTATTTTTTAAAAATAAATTCTTTTATAATTAAAAAAATATTTTTTATTATTATTTAATTATATAATTATATTTTTATTATTTTATAATTATATAAATTAAAATAATTATAAAAATATCACTCTTATAATATGTTATAATATTAAAAATTTTATAAATGTTTTTTTAATATTTTAAAAACTTTAAAAAATATTTTTTTAAAATAAAAATTAACACATTTTTTATATTTATTTTTAATTTTTAATTTTTAATAAATACTTAAAACAGCTTTATCATCTCCAACTCAAACGTCGTTATGTTTTTTTTCAGATGAAACCAACTTAAAAAGTTTTCTTCTTTTATTTTTCTCAGAAGGAAATAGGTGCTGCTTTTACGTACCTTGAGAGTGACACTGACAAGTCTTGAGAGTGCACATGCAAATTCAACATTGGTGGCGCTGGGTTCCTTTAAATGACCCAGTCCAGAAACAAATACTGGAAATCTTAAGAGACGACTTTTGACACAAATTGACTGATTGATATGAGCCTGCGAAACTTCTGGGAAGTTAACTTGACGAATGCCTGTTCCGCATTCTTTTTCTGGAATCTCAAAAAAATTTCAGAAACCAAAAAGAAGAGTTTGATCTGATCTCTATGCAGCCAAGCAGTAAGTACTTATATGGAGATTATAGTCTGATCCAGACTGGTCTTAATATCTTATTGTGTCTCATTTGAGATTACTGCTTCCTTGATCTCTTCTCTGGAATATACAGTGGACAATTTTTTTTTCTTGGTATTTGTTTAGTTCTTGAATCTATTGTTTCTTTGTTACCATCTCCGGTAGCAAACCGAGATAGATATGGCCGATGCTGGCGCTTTTTGCTCTTCCTCGGCTGCAGTTTCTCCAAAGAAATATGATGTTTTCATCAGCTTTAGAGGTGAGGACACCCGCAGCAATTTCACAAGTCATCTTCATGAGGCTCTCTGTAGAAACCAAATCGAAACATACATTGATTATAGACTCGAGAAAGGAGATGAGGTGTGGCCGTCCCTTGTCGATGCCATCCAAGATTCAACACTATTCTTAATCGTCTTCTCAGAGAACTATGCATCTTCCACATGGTGCTTGAATGAGCTTACGAAAATACTTGAGTGCTCCAAAGATCACAAGGAGCACCTTGTTATTCCAGTGTTCTATAGGACAGATCCGTCACATGTACGGAAGCAGACAGGGAGTTACGAGATAGCATTTACAAAACACGAGCACACCAACCACAAACGGCAACTGCAAAAATGGAAGGATGCTCTCACTCAAGCTGCCAATTTATCTGGTTGGCACTGTGATGCCGAAAGGTAACTATTTTTAATTATTCTTCTCTGTTATAAATTCTTAGCATAGCATATTAGCTTAGCCCTAATTATAATTTTCACATCGATCTTTGAACAATAGTCTAAAGTCACATGCAGTTCAAGTCATCCAGCTCCTCAAATTGGGCCCCTTCCACAAAGTTTCAGAACAGATTTTTAAATTTCCATAAACCAGCAAATCATCAAGGTTGCGTTCACCCTAATTAACTCATGTTTTTCTCATTAAAGCATTGAACAACTTAAAAAATATCGGCTGCAAGTTTAGAAATTTCCTACATCATTGGTTAATGATCAATTCATTACATTGATTCAAGTGATAAATCAATGAATAGCTGAAACTATATTGAACTTCATATGACTTTTTCTTTTTCCAATGGTAAAGGAATGAAGCTGAGCTTATTGGAGAAATTGTCAAATGTGTATTGATGAAGTTGAACCATAAGTACACTAGTGATTCAAATGGGCTTATTGGTATTCATGAACGAGTTGCAGATCTAGAATCCTTATTGTTCAAAGGGTCTCAAGACGTTCGGTTTATTGGAATTTGGGGTATGGGTGGTATAGGTAAAACAACTCTTGCAGCTGCAGTATTTAACAAACTCTGTTTTGCATACGAAGGCTTTTGCTTTTTGATTAATGTAAGGGAAGAATCAAAAGAAATATGGAATGACTTATTTAAAGAATAAACTTCTTTCCACATTATTAGATGATATAGGGTCCCACAATGGTATGCCAGATGGAGGAACACCTTATGTTATGAGGAGACTTAGTCGAAAAAAAGTTCTCGTTGTTCTTGATGATGTTAATGATCCAGAGCAATTAGAAAAATTAGCTGGAGCACATACTTGGTTTGGACCAGGTAGTAGAATTGTTATAACAACAAGAGATAAACAAGTGATGGTTATGAAAGTAGATGATATTTATGAGGTTGAGGTGTTGAACTTTGACGAAGCTCTTCAGCTTTTTTATTTGAATGCTTTTAAAAATAATTGCCCTGACATGGAGTTTAGACAACTATCAAGGAGGGTGGTTGATTATGCAAAGGGCATTCCATTAGCTCTAAAAGTTTTGGCTTCCTTACTTTATGGCAAAGGCAAAAACGAATGGAAAAGTCAATTGGAAAAGCTTAAAAAAATGCCTTGTACAAAAATTCAAGATGTGTTGAGATTAAGTTATGATGGATTAGATCATGAAGAGAAAAATATATTTTTAGATGTTGCTTGTTTTTTCAAAGGGAGAGGAGTTGAGGATATAAAAATTTTGTTAGATGCCTGTGGTTATTCAACTACTATTGGGTTACAAAGTCTTCAAGATAAATCTCTCTTAACAATTTCTAAAGATGAAGTATCTATGCATGATTTGATGCAAGAAATGGGTTGGGAAATTGTTCGTGAAGAATCTATAGAAGACCCTGAAAAACGCAGCCGATTATGGGATCCTAATGATATTTATCAAGTGCTGAAAAATGATACCGTAAGAGTCACTTTTGTATAAATATAATTCCTTCTAGAGAACATTTAAATTCTTTTCTACAGAATGTGGCTTTGAGTAATGTTTGAATTATATACTTTTGCTTGGCAGGGGACTAAAGCCATCAAAGGCATTACTTTAGATGTGTCAAAAATTGAAGAGCTGTGCTTAAGCCCTCTGGTCTTTGCAAGGATGCCCAAGCTGAAGTTTCTTCAAATTTATGGCTCTATTTCTGAAGAGCAAAGCTTGCATCTTCCTAAAGGCCTCCAATCTCTGCCAAATGAACTAAGATGTCTTCATTGGGATGTATATCCTTTGAAGTCCTTGCCATCAACATTTTCTGCAGAAAAACTAGTCACACTCGAAATGCAAAATAGCCAAGTGAGAAAACTTTGGCATGGAACCCAGGTAAACACATAAGTATTTTATGCTTGAATTTTTGTTATTATTTAAACTTGAAGGATTATGAAACTGTTAGGAACCTGAGTCCCTAATTGGAATACAGTAGAAATAAAGAAGCAAATAATAGAGAAAGAAAGACAAGACTCCTAGCACTTTGAGGGTTTAGGAAACCTCCCATGATGCTGCCCAAATTCTGCCTACTTCTCTCTCACTCTTCCGTCCTTTTTACCCTACAATTTCCTAATAAACTCCTTTGATACCTTCCTTGATAGCTTCCATGTGTTTTCCCCATCTAGATAATTCCTTAGGCAGTTATGGAGCTTTGCCATGCTCCCCATTGCCCCTATACCTCTGTTTCTAGCACTTAATTTGGGTTTCTATCATATTGTCACAGAATCTTGTCAATTTAAAGGCAATTAAACTTAGGTGGGCAGAACAGCTTATTGAGCTCCCAGATTTCTCAAAGGCCTTAATTCTTGAAGATGTAGACCTCCAAGGTTGCACAAACTTGCTCCATGTTCATCCATCTCTTTTTTCTCTCCACAAGCTTGCTAAATTGCATCTGGAGTTCTGCAAAGAGCTGAAGAGTCTTGAAAGCGAAGATTGTTTAACATCGCTTGAAGAACTCTCTGTTCATGGCTGCTCAAGTCTCCAGGAGTTCTCAATAAGGTCTGAGAAAATGACAAGATTACTTTTAGGATCAACTGCTATTGGTGATCTGCCTTCATTAGTTTCGCATCTCAATAAACTTGAATGGTTGGAGGCTCCTTATAGTGAAAGTCTCAGGAATCTTCCTGACAACTTTCTTGAAGCACTTACTCTCAATAATTGTGGAAAACGTGATATATCATCTCTTTTCGCCTCAGATGCATTGCGGTCTTTGAAGAGCCTACGGGTGGATACTACATTGTCTAAACTCCCAGACAACATCAACCTATTGTCATCAATGCAGCATTTATCACTAGGTACAAGTGATGTTGAGAGCTTGCCTGCAAGTATGAAGCATCTTTCCCAGCTAAGGTCTCTTGACATTTTCTTATGCACGAGGCTTCGGTCTATACCAGAGCTTCCGCCATCCGTTGAATTCTTAGATGCCAGGGAATGTAAATCCCTAGAGACTGTGTCAAGTTCAACAGCTGAACCATTGAAGAAGCAACATAGGAGTTGTTTTTTATTTCAAAACTGCTTGAAATTGGATGAACATGCACGCAACACTATCATGGAAGATGCCTATATCAGAATAAAGCGAGCAGCGAATGATTATATGTGTACAACATCAACAGAAGATGAAGATGCAGGGTCAGATGATAAAATACACATTAGTGTTCATTTTCCAATCAATAAATTCCCAGACTGGTTCACCCATTGGACATCAGAAGATTCAATAACCATTCAATTTCCTCCACATTCCAGGTTTGTGGCTTTCGTTTTCTGCCTTGTTCTTCCTCAGTTCAACCCAGATGCACCTGACTACCTGGAAGCTCTTGGGTGTCAATGCTACATGAAAAAAGGTGATGCTAGAAAGTTCCTATTTGAAAGTTTCTTCAAAAATGATGATGACAATTGGTATGACATCTCTGAAACCCAACTTGACTCGGATCATATGTATCTGTGGTATGATGAAGAGTATTGTCTCGAAATAAATAATGGAGCTAGAGGAGGAAAAGCCAATGATCAGTGCACTAATAACATAGAATTTCAATTTGAATTCTTTGTTGAAACAGGGCTTGGAAAGTCCGAGGTGGCGGTAAAAGAGAGTGGGGTTTGCCCGATTTGCGTCTCAGATCATCTCAACTTTGATGAACAAGGAAGTACAAAAGTACAAATTTGCGAAAAAGTTGATGAGTTTGATGACAGCAGAACTGAGATTGGAGACGGAAGCTCTGGTGAGAAGAAAGAGGAACCAAAGCCACTCCTTCCTTTGCAGAAATCTACCTTTCCACCTCTTCCTACTGGAGCTTGGAAGTATAACGAAAGAAAGGGCTTGAAGGAATTGATGCTCCTAGTGGACAGATTTTCTTCCTAGCTGCTTTTGCTAACCTACTGCATTAAGCAGAAGTTCAAGGGCTATGACAAACCTTTGTTTGGTTAACCACTTGCAAAAGGACTATCAGCTGGGAATTCTTGTAGATTGTGTTCATCATTTGTCCCACACGTAACGAGATCATGACAGTGAGCGACTGCAATTTGAGCAGCCTTCTTTAAAGTGGGAAAATTTGCTCAAGGGCAGAGCCGCAGAGGGATATTCGAGTTATAAGCCTCTTTTATCCTGGTGACGACCGATAAATTTATATGGGGCTTTTTTGATCTTCTTATTTATGGCACTGACTTTACTTAAATAATAATAATGATGTACTTACATGAGCCAAAATAAGCTAGATAATGAGTAACACTTTATATAAGAGTGACAAGTGAATTTTTAATTTAATTTTTTAAATTAATTTTTTTTAATTTTGATCACTTACATATAAAAATATTTACAATATTATTTTTTAATATAAAAATATTTATAATATCACTTTTTAATTTAATTATCATTCAAAATTTAATGTTAAACTTAAATTTAAGTTGATATTAAGATTTTTGTAATACGTATAGGATTTAACATATAAATTGTATTTATTATCTATGAGTGCTAATTGAGAGTTAAATCAATATTAAATAAATGTTAATTCATATGTTAAATAAAATAATTACAATGTTAATAATAAATTAAATTTAATATTAAATTTTAGATAATGACATAATTAAAAGGTGGTATTGTAAATAATTTTCTAATAAAAAATTAAATTAAAAAAATAATTGGGCTTAACTAAATTAAAAATTTAATCTAGTAAATGTAATTTTACTAATTATATTTTCACCGGGTTCTCGCGATTTACAATTGTGACCATTATTAGTATGGTTTATGCGGCCATAGTAGAAGAGCTGATTCATACAATTACAATCCACCTGCATACACTAACGTAGTTTTTGTTTTTGGAATTTCGACGAAGTGTCCGTGCTTTGTGCGAAGTTAATTGTTTTTTTTTCAAAACAACTTTAAAGTTTACTCCCAAATTAATATATTACCATCTCATCACTTAATTTTTTTCCTTTTTCTCTTTTTGTTTTAAGGACTTGAAGTGGGGATTATACCATGAATGATAATCCCCAATATTGATTGACCTTCAACATATTTTTTTCCCAATTATTGAAGAACAAATGTATAGTATATTTACTCAAAATTAAATTTTTAAACAATTTTAAAAGTATATTTTCTAATATCTACTTAGTTCATATAAAATTTTACTTTTATGTAAATTCAATTATAAATATGCATTTATATATCTTAAATTATTGTTCTGAATTTTTTTTATAACAAAATTATTGTTTTGAATTTGGAATGCAATTATTATTGAGATTTATTTGAAGGTTGTACAGTTGAACATAGCAATGTCTTATAAAACTTACCTATTTATTTTATTATTTATTATTATCTTCTTTATTATCAAATGAAACATTCAATATAGGAAAAAAGAAAAAAAAAAAAGAAAAAAAAAAAAGAAGAAGGAGCTTATGATGTACCCGGCTGCACCCGATTATCTCTTATTTCGTTTCGGGGGCTTCTTCTTCATAGCGTTCTCGCTCTCCGTTTTGGCTCCCCCTTCGAAATCTCAAGAACCTCACTTTTTCGCTCCTGAATCTCGATCACGCCGAGAGAACGAAACCCCAACTCCTGTGCTTTCTACTCCTTCGTTCTCCGTTGCTGTGGTTCGTGCTTTGTTCGTCTTCTTCGGCCACACTTCCTTCAAAGCAAGACATCCCTTGATCATTTGAATCCCTAACCGACAGAGTTCCTTTTTCGCTTCTCTGTTGAGCTCATAGTGGATTCAAGCAATTAGGTCTTAGTAAAGCTTATAGAGGTACGCAATTGGTTTCCAATTTGTTTCTCGGTGCTTTAGGTTGTTTTCATTGGGTTTACTCTCTTAATTTATCTGTGTTAGTTATGTATATTTACGCTATGCTATTTGGTTTCTACGCGGATGAGGAAGAAGAGAGATTTAAAGCGGAAAAAATATTTTTTAATTTTGAATCTGGTAGTAGGATGTTTTATGGGTATGCTTGACTGGAGGCGGTATCTGCAAATCCGATTGCTAAATGCTAAATGATGCATAGATTGAAGGTTTAAAATTGTAATTTTTTTCTTAATCTTCATGGGTTGCTTCCCAACGGCTAATTGGTTTCTAAATGCATAGCATGACTTCTGGGATATGTGCATGTGGCTGGAATGCAGAGTAGAATTATTATCATGTCTGCAAGGAAAATAACATTTCATTAGCCATGAAGGAAGGAACATTACCAAGGAAGAGAAAACAAAGCTAAAAGAAAAAAAAAGAATACACAAAGTAACATAAACTAGGCAAATCTCCCCAATCCCTCTGTATATCAGAAATAGACAGTAGACACCCTTCTGAAAGATCATTAGCTTTACGCCTTTGAGAGGCCGGGAACACAGCTTTGTATCAAAGAAGTGGCGTCTAATATTTATAAAAATGTTTTTAATCAATTATAATTTATAATCTGCAATTGGGCTAATATTTGTAGTTGAATCCCAAGTCCCAAGCCATGGTCTGCTATTTTATTGAAAAGAAAAATGAATTTTATTATAACAGCAAGTATAAAATAAATAACTATAATGTCAACTTCAAAGTACTATTGTTGTAATTTTTTCTAATGTATAAATGAATTTAGTAATATGTACATGTATTTGAGACATTTATAATTGAAGCTTGAAACGAGAGTAATATGCATTACTATTTACTAGTTTGAGTATTTTGTTTGTGCTATAGGAATATATGCATTATATATATATTTTTTTAGCTATTTACCAATTTGTTACTGTATGTTATGATATAATTCACGATTTAGAAACAGCCAACAGGTCTTCTGATTTGTCCTAAGTATTGCAATTTGAGTATTTGACAAGTGACAACTATGATTTGGATTTCAAATGCTGAATGTGTGTCACGTAAGACAATTTTTGAAAGCATTCTTACAGTGGTTATAATGAGGCATTAAGCTTCCAAACTTTGTTTTAAGGTTTCAAATAGAGGGGTTTAAAGTTTGACTTTTGGTTAGACAAGATTGAGTTTTATAAGAGCAGAAGGGGCTGGAGTTTAAGGAATAAGATGGTGTATTCCGTGGCAGCAGGGACTTTGGGGTTATGAATGGATTTAATTAAGGTTCTTATGCTGGTGAAAACCAGAAAAAGTTTTGGGGATATTGGTTTTATCGTTTATGAGGATATAATTGAGGTACTTATGCCGGTAAAAGCGAGAAAAGGCTGTGGGGATATATGTTTTATTGTTTAAGAGGAGTGTTAGGACTGTTGGTGTGCATCTGGATGTTACCAACCTGAACAGTAAGTGTGTAGAAGAGAAAAAGGAGAGACTAGATTGAAAGATAAGAAACAGGGCTTTTGAGCCTAAATAAAAGAAGACAAACTTCTGAATAGTCAAATTCCCATGATGAAAAACTAAATTCTTTTCAAGACTATTGAATGTAAAACACTTGGCACTATTCTGTTGTTTCTAATGTATATCTCATATGAACTACTTTATAGGTCTTGGTCAAATATAAGCAAACCTGTGAGTTAAATCATAATTTATTAAATTGTAGCATTCATATCGGTTGTGGACAGTTATAATATAATCTCTGTTGCAGACTGCCCCCTCTCCCCAAACAAAAAAAGCAGGGTGTATGAATCTTTTAGACAATAGAACCTTGCAGATCAGATTAAAGAAAGTGACTCCTGTACAATTTATTTACTGCCTATGGTTAATTTTATTTGATATCTTTCTGCCTTGCGATCTTGAGTGAAGCCTTTGGAGCTAATCTTTCTTTTCTTTTTATGTGCAAATTAGATACTCCATATTCAGTGGGGCTACATTACTTTCATTCTTTTATTTTTTTGGTGAACAATCTTGGTTAGAAATGACTTTTTGTATAGATTGTACTATTGTAAATTGTCTTTTTAAGTGTTCTAGGTTAGAGGGCCTGCTAGCTGATGATGAGTTTGCAACAAGTTGGGCAATCTAGATCCTCTAATGGATATGGCCGTCGAAAATCTGAAAGAGAAGGGGCAGCTAAGTCAGAGAATAGGATCCTGTCTGGAAAGCCAAATGCCAACAGATTGGCTAGTACAGGTGAACTTCTGACCTGGATTCATTTCTATTTCCCTTTAGTTCAGTTTCCTGATGTTTGTTCTTACAGGTGCAGTTACTGGCACTATAGGTGGTAGTTTTGAGGGTCCTTCACGCGATAGACTAGTATATGTAACAACATGTCTTATTGGGCAGCAGGTGGAAGTCCAGGTGAAAAATGGATCTGTATACTCTGGAATATTTCATGCAACAAATGCTGATAAAGACTTTGGTATGCTCTGTTGACTTTCTTTCTTGGTCAATTTTGGTGATATTGAAGACCTTTTTTTGTGTATTGTGGCATAGCTGAATCGATTCATGCATCCTCTGTTTCATTTTTTTGATAGAGCTGATGGAATTTTGACATTGTGTACTGCTTACATCATCATTTCTTTTCTTTAGGAATCATTTTGAAGATGGCTCGCTTGACAAAGGATGTTTCTTTGCAAGGGCAGAAGTCTGCTGTAGAAGCGGTGAGCAAGGCTCCTTCAAAGACTTTAATCATACCTGCCAAAGAACTTGTACAAGTCATAGCGAAGGTTTGTTGCTTTTCATGTATTTGCAGTGTAGTGGGAGAAATATGGTCGCTATTTCTGTTAAAACTTAAAAGGTTTCTGTTCTACTCAGAGTGAAGATCTGCCTGGTTTTGATTTGCACATATAGCACAAATACTTCAGTACCACGTTTTTTTGCTATGACTTTTTTATTAGTCAATTTATTTCATGTTTTCTGGCAATTACAAATATATGATAGGAGTAGTAATTGTAGATATATTCCCAATTGGGTTTTTTTTTTCTAAACAGAGTCTGGGTGCTTCATTTTATTGGTCCAAACAAGCCAACTATAAATTATTCTAAATTGATAATATTAATTTGGATACCTCCCCAAAAAAGAGATCTAATCGCACTTCATTACCCTTCACGTGCCAAAGTTTTGCTGATTCAATCAATCTTTTTTGGGTTTGCAATCTTATGGATTTTTATTTGGATGCTGTATAGTGTATAATGTATAGTAATTAACTAAATGGTTGAAAATTTTGAGTCTAGGATTAGGTGAAGGTGTTGTGAATACATTGTCAACTTGTTTATTAATGATATTTGTGTGTCAATCCTGGCAGAGTGTTGCTGTTACGAGGGATGGCCTACCTAGTGAAGCTCACCGTGAAATGCATCAGGAGATCATGGTTGATTCAGTAATATCGCAATCCCGTCATGTTGACATAGAGCGAGAACTACAACCCTGGGTGCCTGATGAAGATGATCCACAATGCCCTGAACTAGAAAATATCTTTGATGGCCCTTGGAATAGGTGTTTATTATTTTTCTTTCTACCCTTTTTTTCTATAAAAAAAATCTCTTTATATCTTTAAATAAATAAATAAAATATAAACAAAAGAATTATCATTTTTCTTGTAACTGGGGTGTTGACTTGCTGCCCACATGTGTGTCAGTTCCTTTTATTTTTCATAGACTTTAAAGTTGTCTGATAAACTATAGTGTGTAGCTTCTATAGCTTAAAAAAAATATGAAATTGCTTAAAATAGGAATCTGGGTGCCATTGCTAGGTGTTTTATTGTTACCTATCGGAAAAAAGAATGAAAAGCTCAGTTGTATTCTTATGGTGCCAATTCAATTCTCAGGGTAAGTCTAGATGTATTTGTGGATTTTAAGAAATGTGGCCTGAGGAATTATCAAAAGGTCATTGGCTTACCATTTGGCCATAGATATGTTCTAGAAACGGCAAGGATGAAATAGGGATTTCTGTGGTAGATCTTAATTGTAAGATGAGGCTAAATTAAGTATGTGACGTTGTAACTATCTCTGTTCATATCCAGGTTTTCTTCATCCGTTTCTGTTTTCTTATTGCACTTCCTTTACAGCTCCTCCATTTTGTTTTACATCGATGATTATTTTCTGTATTTATAAAGGGGCTGGGATCAGTTTGAAACAAACGAAACTTTGTTTGGTGTAAGAAGCACGTTCAATGAGGAACTATATACAACAAAGCTTGAAAAAGGACCTCAGACAAGAGATTTGGAGAAACAAGCTTTAAAAATAGCAAGAGAAATTGAGGGTGAGGAAACCCAAGATCTTCATCTAGCAGAGGTTAGTGCGGCATCAGTGATTTGTGAATTGCTGTACATTTTTTTTATTTAATTGTCTATTTGAATTCTTCAAACTATGTATATTATTTTTTTCAACAGGAAAGAGGCCTTTATCAACATAAAAACTTTGATGTTGATGAAGAGACTAGATTTTCTTCAGTCTATAGAGATAAAGGGGTTGATGACAGTGGATATGATGAAAATGAGGACATGCTGTTGGATTCGCACAATTCTGAAACCTTTGGTAGTACGTTGGCTCCAGACATTAGGAGATCTGGTGAATTAATTTGTGGAAAAGGCAATGATGGAGCTCGAACATCATCAAATTCCTCCTCTATGGTATCTTCTCAATCAGTTATTTACTCAGTAAAATCCTAACATTTTAATAAGTATCACTCATTTATCTCTTCAGGGAATACTACTTTCTCCTTGCTTGTGAGTTAATACTACCATAATGTGGTTCTCTATACCTCATTTTAGTAAATAATTTCTTCTGTATACCTGCTCATGTGATGAAAATTTTTGGTTATATAAATATTATAAAGGTAGAGCTTTGTTGTCTCATGCTCAGCTGCCATATTGTGGGTCTGCTTTCAAGAGGTTAATGGTGTGGCTGGATTACTGATGCTGTATATTTGTCATGGTGTGCATTATAATTTCATGTTAGAGATACTTATAAAATCATTCATGGGCCTTCACCTAACAATGTTAGTTGAAGGGCCATGATTGTGGGAACTCAGTTTAATAATAAATACAATGCTGAGAATGTGGGCACTGATGTTAAATGATGCCTTAATTTTGGGGGGTAGGGGGGATGTAACATTTTTGCTCGGCATAAAATTTAAGGTCTTTGGTGTGGATGGAATTTACTTGTGCTGGTAGTATTATGCTAAATTCTGCTTTGGAAAATATTCACCAAAAAGCAGGCAGCACATTGCTAATAGTATTTATAAGGTTATCTATGATATTTGAATGAACAGTTTCTGCTTGCAGAGTGCGCTAAAAGTTTTGAGTCTTCTTGTGCCTATGATGTTATTACAGCTTTAAAATGTAAATGTACTAAGAAGTAAGAGTGGTTCCAAAAAATTTTGGTGTCAAATATTCCTTTTTTTTCTGAGTTTATGTTTTCCCCTCCTCCACCTTTCTTACTTTGTAATTTTTCTATTTTCTAATTTTGGCATTATATATTATGTTTTGTGGATGTGCAGGATCTCCCACAATCGTCTCAGTCATGTACTGGTGTGGATTTAAGCCGTTCTGGTTCTCATGATCATGCTAAGCAGTTAGCATCTGAACTCCCTGCCAAAAGTGACCCTACTTTGGATGGAGATAGCAGGTTTTTGTTGACTTTTATGTGGACTGCTTTTCACTGTAAAAGTTGTATTGTTTTCCATAAGAATGCCTTTTTATAAAATAAAAGCATGAATAACTACTTTATAATGAATTCTCAAATCCAACAAACTTTCAGGGTTCAGGAGAACTTGCTTAGTGATCTGCATGGAGCCAATGGTAATAGCAAGGAAGAAAGTCAGATAGTGAGTTGAAGTTACTTTATTACTACTCTCCA
Organism: Gleditsia sinensis; assembly: GCA_037074535.1. Lineage (NCBI taxonomy): Eukaryota > Viridiplantae > Streptophyta > Magnoliopsida > Fabales > Fabaceae > Gleditsia > Gleditsia sinensis. Next base: position 3,742,130 of record CM073468.1, on the reverse strand, counting down.
GCTCATGTTTTCATGAATATCTCATACAAGATATTTAGTTCTTCTAAATCTCATTATTCTTTTCTTTTGTTTAATTGATGCAGGAAGCCGATGATGTTCAGCTGTCAAAATCTGAGGGTTTGTGAATTTTCTTTCTCAACTCCCTGCAATCTGAGTAGATTAAAAACATTATGACTGAAAATAATGTACATGAAATTGAAACCATTCAACTCAAACTGGTTATTGTAACTGTCTTTTTTCCACTAAAGGATGCACTAAGCCTTTCTGTCTGTGCTCATTATTACTTTTGCATGGCGGAATTTGCCTACACTTGAAACTTCATTAAGGTGGTTCCATATATATTGCTCTGATCTCAGCAATTTTTGGTGCAGATTTACAGTCATCACTGAATTTGAAGAAAGATGGCTCTGATAAAGGGGGATTATCTGCGAATGCCACCTCTTATGCTCCTTCATCTCATATTTTATCAAAGACTCCTGAAAAGACAGGTTTGCCTGGTGATTTTATTGAGGGTTCATTGTCTGGCAAAGGTAAAGGGGAATCAAATTCCGTGAACTCCCTTGGTAGAGCTGGTAGTTCTACATCATCTGGTTCAGATTGTGTGAGAGGTGTTACAGCATCTTCTGGCCCTGGTCTATCACCAAGTTCTTCAGTTGGTTCATTATCTTCTGAAAGATCGACTCTGAATCCCAATGCAAAGGTGTGAAAGTTCGAGATTGACTTTTTCAAAATCAATATTGCACCAACAGATTTTGCTATTTTATACTACCAACATATATAACTGAGCTACCCCTTTTTCCTCCTGGTGTTGTCAGGAATTCAAGCTCAACCCTAATGCAAAGAGTTTCGTTCCATCTCAAGCACCTGTTAGGCCTCCTTCCCCAGTGTCAGATGGCTCCTTCTATTTCCCAACTAATGTAACTACCGTACCACATATGCCAGCCATGCCCATGGATATTGGAGTAAGTATTCCATGGTTAGGAATTTTTTTTCAATCTCCTGTGAAGGAAAAATAATTTATTCTGTCAAATATTTCTATTGATTTTCACCCTAATTCATGTAGAGGCCAGCTATGGGTTTCATTGTCATACTAGAGTATTTTATTAACTAGGAATATGTTTAATTTTACCATTGACAAGAGTTCAAGATTTTGGTGGTTTCTTTTCTAATGACTGCTTATTGCTGGTTTCTGGGATATATTTTACATTATGATTGTAGTTATCTGTCATGACTCATGAGGAGTCATATTGATTGATGTTATGTCTACAACATTCTTGTTCCCTGTAGTGGATAAATGTTGGATGAGAATGGATCCCTTATAATATACTTTTTTTACTCTTGCTATGCTACTAGTAATCTAGCGTTACTAATGTTGATGCTGGTCTGGGGATCAATAAACTGTTATCTTGTTAACTTCAGTTGTTTGAATTTCCTGATTAGTCAAAGGATTTTAAAACAAGATGAATGTTAGTACCTGTCGTCCCATAGTGGTGAGCAGGATTGAGATTTGAGAATGGAAGTGGGTGGAGCCTAGTTGTCAATTCGCTTGCTCTTTATATTTTTAGGTGTATTGTCTTTTTTGGGAGGACATTCAGAGTATCCTACTTTGCGAATGTATAGAATTGCATAGTTATGGGATGGAGGTATTCCCCTAAAGGATTAAAACATTATGATTAAGCATCAAATTGACCTGGAAACCACGATCAGTACTGTCACAAGATATCTATGTTGTGCGGAGTACAGGTCTCAACTACCAAAAGCAATGTTCAGTTGACAGTTTCTTTCCGAGTGTGGTTGTCCAAACTTATGATGATTTAGGTTTGTTGTAAATTTCTGACTGCCAAGTCATGAATATATAGATAAATTCCTCTTGATGATTTATTTTGGCCAATCCTCATCTTGCCAATTGGAGGCTTTTATTTTGATATTATTGAGATGTGCTTACTATAGCTAGACAGGTAGGTTTACATGATTAATAGTTTCCATCAGAGACAATATAGAATTATTTGTAAGGTCTAAAAGTTCTACATGAATTGATAAATCTTTTCTTCTTTGATTTTGTTAATAGCCATGATTAAGTTGCATGTCTTGTGCAGATGGGACCTACGTTTCCTGGGCCGCAATCTGTCCTTTATAATCCACAGGTAGCACAAATGCCATCACAACCATATTTTCATCCAAATGGACCACAGGTGGGATATCACTTGCAGTTTCTCACTGTTGGCTATGTTAAATTAATATTGGTGCTTCTGGGTAAATACTTATTATATGTTGATTTGCAGTATGGGCAGCTTCTTGGTCATCCTAGGCAAGTATTGTACATGCCAGGTTATCTGCCTGTAAGCACTCTCACATTTTACTTTTAGTATTTAATTTATAGCTCTTCCATTTGGTAGTTTTCACTATAAAAATGTTCAAAATATTATTTTTCTTAGTTTATATTCATCCATTTTCCTCTACCACAAATAGAAGACGTCATTTCTGGTGACATTAAATGATATGATCATCTATCACAATAATCTCTTCAAATTTTTTTTTTTTTAAATTAAATTGACTTAATCTATCTTAATGCTCTGCGGCTGCAGTACGATCTTGTTAATGTATTGTGCTTGTTGGACATTCTTCCTTATAAAGATGGTGGAATCTGAATTTTAACAATCTTAGCTTCATTATCTGCATTTAGATTTTGGACTTATTGGGTGGTTAATTTGCAGTGATACTTAATCTCCTCAATTGGATATCTTACAGGAAACGCCATATAAGGGACGGGATTACTAACGACATGGCTGACTGCATTCTTGGCAACTCTGCTTCTTGCCTAAAAAGAATAAACTCAGTGGATGTGTTGAAGAGCATTTTAAGGATTGGGAAGTGTCCCATAAATAGTTATTTATATTACAGGCGAGCTGTCTCATTCTGGGATATTTGTATTAACCCATACATCTTTTGGGGTTTCTCAGTTTTTTTATCATGTATCAGATTGATCTCCTCCTTTTCAATACTTAATTTATGCAACATTTACTTTATCAGTTTTTATAATGGCCTTTTGTTTGCCATCCAACCTTTCGATCAAAAGCAACCCATAAAATTGTGATGTATTCTATTATTAAAATTTGGACAAGTTGTTGTATTGTTCTCCTACCTGGTGGCATCCGTGATGCTTGGAGGCACATGATAACATCATTTTATATTATATAAGATGCTGTCCAAAAATATCCGGTAGTTTTGTTAATTTGTATAAAATATTAATTATATTATTGTTGTAAAAATCTTAAACGTGAAAATTTTAAATACCATATTTAATATTTTGGTATGTTTTCTTATTTTAGTTAACTACATAACAAACGAACAAGTTAATGTTACCCTTGTTAGTTTATCAGTCCCTCCAGAATTCTCTTCTGAAAATCATAATCCACCTTGTATTTTACTAGTGATTTGTGGTGTTAATTAAACTCGACTTGGACTTGTTGGATTCTGGTAGCATCAATCATTGTAATCGTACCTGTATGATTTACCAGGTTAGAAAAATGAGTATTTTTATATTTCTTTTTGAATATAATATTAATTTTATTTTTTTATAAATTTAAATTTCTGAAATTTCACAAGTATTTCGATTATAAAATTTTAATTTGTTTATTATTTAAATCATAAACTCGTGGGTGAAATAGGTTGGATTTGAAAGTGAAAGGGACAAGCACATTCCATTAGCAAACCAAACAATTATTGCAGCTCATATAACTTTGTGACATCCTAATCCTTGATTACCTCCAAAACTCACTTATTATATTTCAATATAAGACAAGATGATTAGCTGCCAACTCTTATGGGCCTCCCATTTTTCTTCTTTTGTTTTTCCTTGTGTCTTAGCGGTGATGCCAAATTATTACTGGTTTTTACATTTAAATCTGTTTGGTAATGTGGGTTTTTCCATTATTACTATAGTATGGTGCAATATTGCACCGAACGCTTCCCAAATGCACTTCATCTTTGGAGCCACACTGCTCATTTCTCTTTCATGAAGCTGTGTAAAGACTAAAGAGGAGGCCTGAAAAAATCAAAACCAATATAAATAATTAGGTTTGGCAGTCCTGAATGAGTGGATATCTTTCTTAATAATAGATTTTTTTTCCCATCAAAAGCAGGTGTTAATGAATCTATTTTTGTATTTTTTTTATGCTTAACTGTGGAGATTAACATTCTCTTTTTTCAATCTTTTATTTTTATTTATACTATTTAAATATAAAATTAATATTATTTAAAATATTAAAATCTTTAATGTTAGGCCAGTCAATAAATTTAAAATTACTTATTATTTAATTTTATTGTATTTAAACAATAGACAGTGTAGGACAATTAATGTTGGGCACCTGTCGTATCTTTTGTTCTGCCTTATATATCTTTGCGGTATCTTATCCTTCTCTGTGCATTTTCGTTTAATCATTTTCTTTTATTTTTTTTCTTCGATCCGATGTTAATTTATTCCAACATCCAACCAAGCAAACTTGGCTACAAGCTCACAAGGAATACTAATTAACAAACATGCACGGCCTCATAGATTGTTCTGTCTTACAATCATGACGCGCATGACCACCATTTGCTGTAGACAATTATGTGTGTGAATAGTTTAGCTTTTTATATATTTATTTTTTCACAACTTTCCCATGAATTTCAATTTCAATATTAAATTGAGATGGACAAATCTTACAATAAGAATTAAGAAATCACTTTCGTTATTGAGAAAAAAATTGAAAAATCATAGATATTTCTTTTTTGGCCTCAGAAGTGATAGATTATTATTTAAAAAGATAAGAAAAATAAAGTAAAATATTTTTGAAAAGTAATTTGGGAATATTATAAATAGTTATTAAAATATTTATAGTAGTAAATTTAATTAAAATATATTATTGTGAGATAAAAATAAAATAAATAAGAAATTAAGAAGAATAAATTGGAAAGTATATAAAACGCACTTGGGTAGCGCGTGAAGGAGGCGAAAATTTTGGGGCCGTCGAAGGTATTTAAGATTAGAGAGAGTACAGAAGGGTGGCAGAAGGCCTAGGCCCTAGGAGTAGGTCTGTAGGAGGAATCAGAGACAGTGTGAATGCACTGTAAATTACTAAACTTTGAATCCAAACAAAAACTTCAACGCCCCAGAAAACGACAACAACGATATAGATAAAAAAAGAGAAAGAATTTTTAATTTTCCTTATATAGAAAAAAGAAAACTTTTACTATTGAAGATATGATTTTTTTCTTTTTACGATTATCTTTACTAATGAAAATAAAAAGAAAAGAAAAGAAAATATAATGGAGAAGGTGGGAAGATGGAGGTGGGGTGGTGACTGCACTTGGGTGTTAATGCAGCAGGGTCAGTCATTGTAGGAGACGTCCCCTCAAGACTTGGCACTAAAGCCAAGACACCCGATAGACGAAAGAGAAGGGAAAGAGTGAAGGGGTTAGTGAGAGACTGTTTTTGAGCTTAGGAGGAAGAAGACATGCACAGGTCCTGGATTACAGCAAAGCTCATTTCTTGCTCCTCTCCAATTTGCTGAATTTTCTAGGTTTTTCTCTTATTTGGAAATCCTTTTGCTCTGATTTTGTTTACCTTCCTTCTTCTTTTTTTACCCATGAAGATTGTATTTTTACTTGGAAATTTATGATATCGTAGTGAATCTATAAAAAGGTGGCATTTGGACCTTAAGACGGTGAAGCTGATCTTGGATAGTGGGTTTTCTTGTTATGGCTCAGTCTTCTATTTGCTGATGGTTGATACGTTATTATTGTTTTGGGCAAAAGTTGTTTCTTATTTTTGTGAATATTCTGCGTATTAGCCATTTGTGAATTTTTTTCCTATTTGGGCATGGTGTTTTATTAAGTCAAAGCCTTAAACGGTGGAATTCCTCTTCAATTAACTACGTACTCCGAATTTTCGTTTCTCTATAGGAATTTTCGTTACTCTTTATTACATTATGCTTATTCAATTTACTCTTTTTCTTCTTTTGTTTGATTGCTTTCTCACGGTTTTAGGTTTTTAAATGAATTTTTAATACTGAAATCTTTCCAAGAAATGTCTTAACCTCCTAATTCTCAATAATATCGAGGGGCCTGTCTTTGTAATTGAATCAAGTCCACGTCCCGCGCTCATCCAATTTTAGAGTAGAGTAGTCAAAGGAAAAAAAGGAACCTTTTGGGCTTGTTTGGGAGTTTTGAAAGGAGTGAAGTAGGGAGAGGTAGACTTCTCACTCCATTGCAAATTTACAAATTCTTGAAACGTTGCATGTGTGTGTGTGTTTGTGTTTTGATTATTATTTTTTTCATAGATTATTCTGTCAGTTTCACGGAGATAGTGGCTTCTTTCTCCCACAGTTCTCACTTTCAACACACAAGCGCTAGCAATAGTATTATTTCGCTTTTCACATACACATGCACCTGCTCTCATGCGATCTAGACCTATGCCTATACACAATTACTCTAAATTGGTGCTAGATTGATTGCTACCTGAACTTGGTGCATGAATTTGACAACTTCTGGTTGCTACTAATAATTGCAGCAACAATCTGGTAGGTATGCTACATTTGGTCATGGTAGCTGATGATTGAGAAAGCTGTAGCCAAATCCAGGTTTTTGATCTCACGTTATTTTGAAGGTACACTTAATTGCTATCCCAAAAGATAAGGCTTGAACCATAGTGAAATATGATGAAGTGCTTATGTGGGGAAGACTCTTGTTTATGTTCTGGCCATTCAACATCCCCTTATGTTTTTGGTTGTCCATCACGGGGGAATTCTTCTGCATCTGATGTCCAGCAATCATCTGCATCTAAAAGTTTGAGCTTGAAAATGGGAGTTCTGCCACAACAATGTCATAATGCCAAGCCATTGAGTTTCCAATTTCAAGATCAGGATTCATCTTCATCTCAATCGACTGGTCAATCTTATCCTGAAGTGGGTTCAGCTCAATCAGGTATTTGGATTGTAAACTGTCTATATGTAATTCCCAATTTTTGTGCTTTCCAACTGGTTTTCTGTTATTTCTTTTTTCTATGGTGAATAGCTTATAGTGAAGTTGTAGGAGTATTAAGTATTCTTAGAGAAAGGAAATGAAGTCAGGCAAAATACGATCATGACCCCAGTTGCAGAATAATATCTCCTCACCTACCATTAGCAACCAGATAATAATGGCATGCATTTAATATCATGCTTTTCTTTTAAAAGTTTGAATTGGTCTAAGATGACTTTACCAGTATCGGAAACCTCTTGTCAAGTATGGGCTTGCTACTTTATGGGTGTTTGCTCTGCTTTGGATATTAGGTCAAATTTCTATTCAGTTTAGCAATTCTTCTGCTCGTTCAACATGTAGCACAGCTGGGGGAGGTTTCATCAGGTCATCTATGGGAAGTCAGAGTTTTTCCTTTCCTCCTCTACAAGTGGATCAAAACCAATCAATTGTAAGTAAATACATGCCTATGATTTGGTAGGCATGAAAGATAGATTCTGATATGTTGTTTTTGATTTGCATTTCAGGCTCATATTGCATTCCACCATGCTGAACCATACTTGGATGGCGTACTAGCTGCTGCATATGGGCCACAGTCTAAGGCAAGATGTTAGGGGTTATTCTTTTCTTTCTCATTACAGTGTATTCAGATTGGTCATAACATAAATAGCTGAAAATTATTTTATGCCAGACTTTTGATAGCATCATACCTATTGTTTGTTTAGAAATTATTTTATTTGAATCTGATAAAAATAAGTTTATCCCTTCATTGTGATTTCTCCACCTTCTGAGTTGAGTGAGTTTGGCAGGATTTTATTTATTTATTTTTTTCTAAAGATTTTGTTGAGATTGAGTTTGGCTTTCCTATCTAAATGACTTAAAACGGGGGCAAAATCCTCTTTCTGGGAAGCATGCTATTACATATAGTTTCCTTTTGAAATGAAATGAATTCTGAGCAAAGCCTTTGCCCCATTTCTGAGCTAAGGTGGAAGAGGACGTGTAGATGTTCTGGTTAACAGCAATAACCATTTCATGTTCCTCTCTAATCTACTGAATTTCCAAGCTCTCCTCTTTGGAGCTTCATTTGCTCTGTTTTTGTCTAATTCCTATCCTTCTCTGTATTTTTTGTTTCTTTACTTTTTCTTTTTAGAATTGTTAACATCAGCAAATGGAATAATTTCTCATCAAAGCCTTTTATCCTGGAGAGATTTTCAAATGAATTTTGTGTACTTCTTCAAATGGATCAGTCAAGAGTCCATAAGTTCTGTAGTTGTTCAGTTTTTGCTGCCTAGCCAATTTTTTTGGTCCTGTCATTCATGCTTAGTTAATATTTCAGTTTTGTTGTGGAAGAGATATTTTGCCAGCCTTACAGATTCTTGTTGCTCATAAAGTAGGTCTATAAAGTATCTTTCCATTTAATTATGTTTCTTAAATTCTTCCCTTGCATCTCCTTTGTTCTTATTCTTTCTTTGCTATTCTTAATTATTATATAATTGATAATTCTTTGTGGTGGGGAAGTTATTTCACATATTTAACATAAATTTTCTTTATTATGAACTTTTGACATTAAGAGATGCAATCTTTATAAAAAAGTTATGGTTATTCTTGTTGACCTTTCCCTTAGTTGATGGAAAAAGAAAGTGGGCTATTAATCTATAATAGGGTTGTTCATTTCTGGCTTCAACTCTTCAGATTCTTGTATGATGTGTTTGTTCTCCAAATTAATTAATGACTAAAAAGAACTTTATTACTGAATTCTGAAATATATGCCATCAAAATGTCACCAGGTTCATCATGCCCAACTAATGGGATTGGCTTCGGTTCGAGTTCCTCTGCCTCTTGATCTTACGGAAGAACCCATATTTGTGAATGCAAAGCAGTACCATGCTATTATGAGGCGTAGACAATATCGTGCAAAACTTGAAGCACAGAACAAACTCATCAGAGATCGGAAAGTAAGTGCATTTCTGTCCTCTCCTCTCCTCTGTAACTTAAAATGTTATTTTTCTTAAAGCATCCTATAATAATATGGTTCTGCAGCCATATCTTCATGAATCCCGGCATTTACATGCATTAAAGAGGGCTAGAGGTTCTGGTGGACGATTTCTCAACACCAAAAACCTCCAGGAATCAAAGCTCACAATAAGAAGCAATGGGCTAAATGTTTCTGGGGCTACTAGGTTGAATCTGAGTGGAACTATGTCAGAATCTGATGTCCATCGTGTAGAAAACTATAGAGATGGTGCTTGCACCACCTGTTCCGATGTCACAAGTGCATCTAATAGTGATGACATCTTCCAGCGACAGGAGTCCAGCTTCAGGCTCTCTGGTATTGGAAGGACTATGCAAGGCTACACAGCGGATATGGGTGGTGGCAGTGGGAATCAACACGGTCTGTCCGTCCTCATGTGACAGACTTATGGAGCACATGGTAGCAGTTATCTTCCCTTACGGTCGGAGAAGATGGCTGCTTGTGTTCCAATGGGAAGTCATCCTTGGCTCACTTATATTATGTATTACTGGTGTTCATTTCAATTTTCCAGGAACTATGTTTTATTTGGCCCTTTTAGTTTTTGGGCAAAGTAGAAGCACCTTTAGGAATTGTACTTGACTTTTCAAATACATCTTTATATATATCTACGATCATGTCACATTGCCAAGTTGGTTTGATTTGGGAGAACTTACCTGCTGCAGTTTCATTGATTTCAGGGTTGAAATTGTCTTTGAATTTGGCTGCCCCTTCCCTCCCTAGTTATTCTTCTGATTTGTGCTTGAATTTTCATGTCAAGCACTGTGCACAACATGATATACCCACTATTTCGTAACAAAATATGAATTGTTTAAGTATAATATGAAGAGTGTGTTTAATAAGATAAATTAATTAGTTTATACTGTATATGATTAGTTTATAAAATTATTTAATCAAATTATGAGTGTTTTGTAATTAAATTTATTTAAATAATTTAAATTAATTTAAAATTTATAAGTTATACGTTATTTTAAATAGTATATAATTTATAAATTTTAAGAATTATTCGCACAATATGATATATCCACTATATCGTAAGTAATAAAATATGAATCCGTAGAAATTTATTTCAAGTGATAAACATATATAAATCATAATATAATTTTATATTTTAAATATAGATATGTGATATATTTAACTTTTATTTATAAATAAGGTTGAGTATATTTATGTTAAAAAGATTTATAAAAAGATTTAATTTTTATTTATAAGTAAGGTTGGGTGTATTTATGCTAAAATGATTCACAAGATTCTTAAAAAAAAAAGTGTAGATAATTTTTATGCAGTTAATTATGTTCCTAATCATTTTAATTAGTCAAATCTTATTAATTACTTGCTTAGATTTTTTTTGTATTTCATCTAACTTACTTTCTCCATTTATTCAAAGAGGCCATCAAAGTTAAGGTTTGAATTGGACAAGACTTTTAACCACACAAATAAAAATATAGTTTCATTTGCTTAAATGACATTTAGCCAAAGAATTCTCAGAGAGTCCACATAAGAAAACACCGTTACGCCGATGTAACTCCTTAATAAATGAAAAACAACCTTACTTAAGTTTGAAACACAAACGACAAATTTAATATTTACAAAACGACCTTCTCATAATGTCAACTGTCTAGTTTTGATCTCTTTTTGTATAAAAATAAAATAAAAATAAAAATTCCACGTCACCGGGTGCTACAATTTGGGGTGACTGCGACTCGTTTCCCTGAAAATTTCCCGTTTAAGGTCGGCTGAGGGAACGACTTCGTTTTAAGTGTACTCCTCCACTTGGTGTTGTGAACAAAAACCGTCGTTCTTTCTAATTTTGCTTTGGTACCGGGACACTCGGAGATAGGGAGGAAAAAGGAGAGTGAGACGGAGAGAGGGAGGAAGCAATGGATGCTCGAGCACAGTACAATCCTCGCACGGTGGAAGAGGTTTTTAGGGATTTCAAGGGCCGAAGGGCAGGACTCATAAAAGCCCTTACCACCGGTGCGTCTTTCTCGCGCTTCTCTTTTTCCAGTCATATGTATGGGTTTCGCGTTTGGTTCCCGGGAATACCCAGGAAACGCAATGGGTTTAAATGTTTTGAATTTTGTGTTTAATGCTGTTTTCGGCTTCGAGTACCGTGCTTTGGTTGCAAAATAGTTGTTTTATTTGGGTATAATGGAGCATGGCCACGATTGTTCTCTTGAGAAAATTCGGGTAAAATATGTGAAAGGGTCTCTTATTTTTCTGTTCTATAAACACGGGCTTAGTTTTTTTGTGTATCCTTGTTTTTGCGGAAGATTATCCGAGTTTTTCAATTGTTCATTCTCTATAATATTTTGGAGTGTAAGAGAGAAAACCAGGAATTTTTTTATGCTTTGATTTTTATATTGATCTTTTTATTCTTGGGGTTGCCATAAGGTTAAAATGAGAGAATTTTGTTATTGATCATACTTGATCCTATCATGTTTTGCAATAGTTACGTTTTCTTTGTCAATATATTTGTATAGTCAAGTCGTACCTTCCATGTTGTGTGAGGCATTGTGTATGGCCTGTAAGAAGCCATAATTTGGAGCGGAAACTCCCGTAGTGCATGTGACCTAGTAGTATTGTTGGATTAAAAAATTTTGATTTCCTTATAAGAAGTTGCAGAATGTCGCTTCTTTCAGGTTGTTTGTTCTTCTTTTCAGTTTCCTTTGACTCAGGCTCTCTTTGCACTTGTTGCAGAGGCAGTAGATGTTAACCCTCACTACCATAGTAGCTATATGATGCATCTACATGCTTGATGCATTGAAGTAGGGAAAAGACGCTGCCTCCAATAGTTTGAGTAAAAAAAGGAGAGGAAAAAGAGCAATAATTTATATGCATATTTTTTGTATGTTTTTAGAGTCCCAAATGATGCTGTAGAGGAGTCAAAGATGACAAATGTTGGTCTTCTCTTTTTCTGTTCTGTTTTTGTGCAAGCTAAACAGAATTTTCTTTTTTCATATTTGGGGATTTTTTTTTAATCTTATAGCCATACTATACACACAAACAATAAATTCTACATATCAAAGCTTTGAAAAAAAATTAATGCTGATTTATTAACTTATTTTACTTGTTCATACTTTTGCAGATGTTGAAGAATTCTACAACCAATGTGATCCTGGTTAACTACTCTCTCCTCAACCTTCCATGCTTACACTATTTTTCTTCATTTTTTAATAAGATGCTGATACTGTTTAGGGCATATCATTTAAAGTCTTTGTGTGTGGCATTATTTGCGTTTCTGAACAATGATGGGGTTTTTCACTTGCTGCTAGATAGTAAAATGCAGTCTAACCCTCTCATCAAAACTCAAATGTCATTCTGTTGATTCTTGATGATGTTATAAGGTGTTTTTTGCAGTAATTTCAGATTAAAAAGTTTTCTATTTTAGGGTTTGCAGTTACTTTTGTTTCCCTTACTTCCTATTTATACATGAACTGGTAAATTAGTTCTGTGCTATTATACAAGAAAATATATATTCTGGCACTATGATGCTAAACTCTTCAACCTATCTGTTTTGCGATTAAATTAGTATTGTCTAGTCTCTTGAGTAGAAGGAACATACTAACTGAGGTTTCATTAAATGGTAGCCTGTTATTTTTTTTCTTTTGATAGTTAAATTGTTTTCTATACTCAGAGTTTTGAATACTGATGTGGGGGATTTTGAACTGTCTGTCGTGTAATCATCAGTCCAAGTAGGCATAACAAGTGTTGTGGTCATTTATTTAAGTATGTTGTACCATAGACATCTTGTATCCATGTTAACTTAGCTGGGGAGCCATTTCCTTGTGTACTTGACATGTGTGCTAGTCAGTCTTACTTGATTAAATGGAATGTTTGATACTTCTTAAGAGCCTATTGACAGAAATTTTTTCTTTGCCTCTTTCATATCTAGATTATATTGGTTTCATTTATGGCAATTTTCGGTTCTCTCTTGTGTTTTCTGTATTGATTATTTAATTTATTCAGAGAAGGAGAATTTGTGCTTGTATGGGTTCCCTAGTGAGCAATGGGAAGTAAATTTACCTGCTGAAGAAGTTCCTCCAGAGCTTCCAGAGCCTGTGCTGGGCATTAACTTTGCCAGGGATGGCATGCAAGAAAAAGATTGGTTGTCTTTAGTTGCTGTCCACAGTGATGCGTGGTTACTGGCCATCGCATTCTACTTTGGAGCCAGATTTGGGTTTGATAGAGCTGACAGGTATGTCATACTCTAAACGTAAAAAAGTTGACTGCAGATGCTTGAAAACACGGAAGTAGTTTGGGTTCTTTTTGCTTACTTGTCTTATTTATCACACTTGTTCTGTCATGGTCACGGAGGGTCTCTCCCTCCCTTGTTGAAGAATTCTTTCTTGGTTAACATGAGCATTTGCCCCCATGTAATGGTTTTTAACTGCATGTCTGCATCTCTGTTTTATCTTAACTGATTCATATGGCAGTAAACTATTGATAATTGTTCCCTTCCCCTCTTTCCTTTTTTGCTGAAGCAATTGCCTGCCTGCCTTGGAGAAGGACAAAGATGTTGATACTTGATATCCTTAGCTTTAGAATGGTTTGCAGTTTCATATATAGTGATTCATCTTAGGATGGTCGAAGGATGAAAATCTGTACTTTGATGTTGATTATAATATGAATGGTAGTGTATTCCCTGTCAAGTGATCTTTTGATTCACCAGCCTGAATCTATTGTTCATCCAGTACCATATAATCTGCATTTTTTTTGAATCCTTGGTTTAGTTTGGGATATGTGTAGGACTGAAATATATCTTTTATTCTTCATGCAACACACTTGAATAAATGACTCTTCTCTATAATTTTCTTATCAATCCATCTGAACTAGATTTGACATTTCTAATGCAGGAAACGACTTTTCAATATGATTAATGAACTACCAACAATATTTGAAGTTGTTACGGGTACAGCAAAGAAACAAGTCAAGGAGAAGTCTTCAGTTTCAAATCACAGTGGCAGCAAATCTAAGTCCAACTCTAATGCAGTAAATAATATTTTCTTCTTTCACCAACACTTGATAAATAAATACCTGGTCATTTGTTTATGCATGCTTGTGTGTTGTGTTGCAATGAAGAAACTAAGGTTGGTCTTTGAGTGTTATCTCATGGCTGTTAGTAGATGCAAAAAATCAAGTCACCTAGGCCAAGGACTTAATTTTTGTGTTGAAGACAAAGGTTATTTCAGTGAATCTAGAAATGATAACATTTAGGAAATTGATGGAGACCTAAATTGCCATCTAAAATTTCCTAAGAAAATAGTAGAAAAATATTAAAAAGTATGGAAAAAATACAAAGAAGATAACTCTAGCACTTTGAGACTGCTAGATGTCTCCCATAACACAAATTCCTGTAAGATTTTTCCTCCTCACCTCTGGCCAGCCCCCTTCTTATAACCAAATTCTTAACCAATTACCTATATTACAATTTTTCATGTGTCCTAAACCCTTTACAAATAACTTCTAATAACTACCCATATGCTTTTAATAATTTCTAATAACTGTCCATATGCTTCTAATAACTTATCATAACCACCCAACCCATATGCTTCTAATAACTTCTAATAACCCTAGGGGCCTATCAATACTGCCCCCTTTAGACAACAACGTCTGCAACACTAGCAGCTGATACTCAGGCAGTTGTTACTCAGGCTTCACCCTTTTGCTCCTCTCCAATCACTGCCGCTGCTGCCTAGGGATCAAACTTGCTTTGATACCAATTGATAGAGACCTAGATTGCCATCTAAAATTCACTAAGAAAATAGTAGAAAAATACTAAAAATCTAAAATTAATACTAAAAAATATGAAAGAAATACAAAGAAGATAACACTAGCACTTTGAGACTGCTAGATGTATACCATAACCCAAATTTCCATTAGATTTTCCCTCCCCCTCACTTCTGCCCAGCCCCCCTTTTTATAACCAAATTCTTAACTAACTATCCCTATGTCAATTTTCCATGTGTCCCTTGAACCTTTTAAAAATAACTTCTAATAACTATCCATCCCATTCTAATAACTGCCCATATGCTTCTAATAACTTCTAATTACCATAGGGGCCTATTAGAAAGATTGTGGAAATATCATGAAAGTGGTGAAATAATGTCTTAGGAATAAGCTAAATCAAATGAACAAGTTAAATGATATCCTATCTAAATTTTATATGAGAATTGAGGATTTTTCCTATCTTTTGAAGATTTAAAAATTGGAACTAGAAGCACTTAGATAAAGTTCAAGAAGCAAGAAAAAAGGGTTTGTGGTTGTAGCTCCACTTACATCATGACAAAGACGAGTGGCAGAACTTTACCATTAACCCAAACTATGTAGACCAAAAGAATGACACTGAATAGGAAAAAGAATAGTGAATAAGTTAAAAGGTTGCTTTGAGCTGAATGTAGACAGAACCACCCATTAGATAAAGAACTAAAAGATCTTGCCCGCTTTTCAAGGCCTTGTCAATCACTCAAAACAAGATAAATAAAAATATGGGTAGGGGATGAAACCTAAAACAGATGTTGAGTTGCCAGAATGGGTAGATTTTCCCCCTTCATTAAGTGTGTTCTAAATGTCTGGGGTTGCATTTGTAATATAAGCAACTCTTGTTGTCCTTGCTTATACATTCAATATATATATATATATATATATATATCAATGAAGATGAATTTTTGGTTGCACTGGATTATTCTGGCAAGCTGTTGTACTTGTGAGATGCTGAGATGAAATATGTTTTTAAAGTCATGGCAAGCAAATGAGTATTGAATTTTTGACGAATCTCTTAATCTCCCAATTTCCTGGTGGATAAAATAAAGAAGAAATACCCTGCTTAGACTTTCTAGCCATCCTATCCACTTCAAGGGATGGGGAAACTAAGAGAAGCAAGAATCTGGACTTAATTGTTAGCATAGCTTTCATAGTAGGTATTTTGAATAAATCTCATTGATGGTTGTGCTAAGTAACTGCTGTGATAATCATATCTCATTTACTATATTGAAGTCCATGATTAAATTCAGGGTGCTCCACTGATAGATATTGAATTTATTCTGGGTTCTGTAGGCATATAACAAAGTTGTTTGGGTGTTCTACCTATGTTTGACTAGATGGTGTTGTTATTTGTGTTCTCTTTTGCTCTCTTGAGCTGAACTGTATTCTTATTTAATTATTGCATTTTGGAGCAGCGGGGTTCAGAATCTCTGGGAAAGCATTCAAAGCCAATGCAATCAAGAGATGAGGAAGAAGGACTGGATGAGCTAGATGAAGATGAACATGGAGATACCTTGTGTGGGGCATGTGGTGAGAATTATGGTAACGATGAATTCTGGATTTGTTGTGACATCTGCGAGAAGTGGTTCCATGGAAAATGTGTGAAGATCACCCCTGCTAGGGCAGAGCATATCAAACAATACAAGTGCCCGTCATGCAGCAACAAGAGAGCTCGCCCCTGACATAAGCAAGGTTCCTTCATTGCTAGCGTTGTTGAAGTCTTAATTGCTCTAGTTGTTCTACTTTTCTTATTAGATGCAGTTTAATAGTTTCTGGGTTTCACATGTGGAGATTTTCTTATCTAGTCAGTAGGAATGCCCGTGGTAGTCTAGATTGATTCCTTCGTGGGTGTTGTCAATAACTGTCATGGAATTGTTGACTTGGGAAAGTGAAGTCTTTTCCAAATTTGAGAGGAAATCAGTTTATTGATACTGATATTTATTTTAAACTTCTATTGACATATTTTACGCAAGGTATAGTCATCTTTATTAAGCAGTGCTCAAGGAACAAATCTGAAGTATATTTTTTCCACGCAAGTGCATTTTCAAGGTGTTTAGTTCCACACAAGTGTATTGCCTTGGAGCTTTGGAATAATAGAATATGTCTGTTATTTAATCTTGTTCCCAGTTTACCATCCCTCTGGCAGGCAGGGGTCCTCTGGAAAGTGATTGTATTTGCAAGGTATTTCGGACACAAAGTAACAAGCCGCCTTTATCTTGTTAATCACTTCGTTCCTTAGTGATATTTGATGTTGAAATTATGTTGTTTACAAGGCATCTTATAGTGTTCTTTTTCGGCTAATGAAAGAGGGCATGGAGAGGCTGTATTTGGAGGCAGTCATATAGGGAACTAAGGAACTTACGCTCAGTGGCAATGTTGTCATAAAGGAACTTATACCAAGACTGATTAGGGTTGTAGGACTAGTGTAGGCCCTTTAGCCGAAGCTTTGTAGGTGCTCTCTTAAGGCTTATTTGAACTACGTGTATATAATTTTGAATGGAATGTTCCCCTCTTCTCCAACCCACCCCCCCCCCCAAAAAAAAAGAAGAGATAAATCGTATTTTTAATTTTTTTTTTCATTTAGTTCTTCACATATGAATATTTTTGTAATGTTATTTTTTAGTTAAACTAGTATTAATCGTTAAAATTATAATTTTTTATTATATTTATTTAACTTAATATATAAATTAATATTCATGTAATACTAATAGGCATAATTTTTAAATAAAATTAATTTAATTGATCAATTAATAATTTTATTTTTAAGTGTCACATGAATATTAAGTTAATATTAATTAAATTTTAATTTATATGTTAAGTTTGATGTTAAATTTTAATTAGTAGTTTAACTAAAAAGTGTTATTTTTATATGTGAGAGATTAAATTTAAAAAAAAATTATAAGAAATTAAATTAAAAATTTATTTAAGAATAAAATTTAAAGTTTTTTTAAAATAAAATAGAACGTTTTCAACTTAAAAAAATGTTTTTGAATAAAACTTGCTACTTAAAAGTCACTAAGAGGGAATTAATGGCGAAGTGTAGGATATTACCACAGCATTCTCTTTATATATTATTACTAAAAATAATTTGATGAAAAATTAATAATGATATCACCAATACTAAATAATATGAAGACAATAATATTTTAGGATTCATATGTTCCAAAACAAAATATTAAAAAAAGAGTGAATAGGAGACAATAATAGAGGTGGATTCTCGGCTCGTCACAAATGAGCAAGGATAGAAACAAGTACCAAATGAACGTATTTTAGCTCCATCTTTTTAAACTGCCAAAAACCTCACATCGTGAATCAATATTAATTTATATGGGAATTATCTGAAACACTGCAAGTGGATGGAAAAGAACAATGATATCTAAAGATGCCTTGGATGAAAACTTTAATAGAGCTCAACTTTAATATATTCGTGATTCTTTAGTACGACGACATCTGCAATGATGATACTGTAGTACCATTATGCAATTTACACAATAAATAAATGACTCTCCTACCCCAAGCTCACCCACCCAACATGTGGTAGCCCCACCATTCAACTAAAGTTATCCACAACAGATCTAACCCGGACAGAATAAATAAAAGTTGTTCCCATTAACTATCATGAATATATCCATAACTAAAGGAAAGAAAAAAACACAAGATCCAAACTCAATTTTTGTTCAAGGCCTCGATGGGGTATGGTTAGACAAGATTCCGAAGGAATGTACTCCCGATTACAAGCTAAACAGTTTGAAAAACCAGGGATCCTAAGTTTCACAGCTGCTAAATCAACTTTGAAACCAGATTTGGTTAGGATAACCAACTTCCAAATCTACAAGAAGCTTATCATAATATTAATTGAGACTAAAACAAATATGGGTGTGTTAGAAGCAGAATTTTATTTTTAATATACATATAATATGACCTGCTATGACTTACATTGATCAAGCAGTCACGCTGGCTAGGAAAAGATAAAAAAAGCCAAAGAAAAAGAAGGGGAAAAACATAGGCCAGAGAAGATAACAATGGAATTCAGACAAAGGAAGATCTTCGTTTTCTCTGTTGTTATTCTTCTATCCTTCATCATGTCAAAACCTCGTGATTTTTCGTGGAAAGTCGTTTTAGAAACTCATAAGTAGTGATCATTGTTGTTGCAGACATTGACATGGAAGCCCACCGAGGTCCCAACCCTCTGTAACAAGCAATCCAACCGCCTTCCTTAATCAAATTCCTCACCGTCTGCATAATTGTTGGTCCTCTACGGCCATTTTCATCACCATCCAAGACCTGCAGTCTTGTTTTGATTGTATCCAGTGGCATGGTAATTAAAGCAGACATACCACCTGCCATTGCTGCACTGACCCCCTGAACTGCCATTACTGTTTTTGAATCTGGCTTCAATGCGTTAGCTGCAGTGTTGCTTCTCTCATCATCTTTCTTGCACAAGTAGTACCCAACTCCACCCCAAACTAGCCTTTGTGTGACAGAGTATGTAGCCCACCAAACTGCATTTGACGGTGCATAGGTCAAAATTGATATCCCAAACCCCCTATACAATCCCCTGGGACCATCAGTGTTGAGAATTTTCCTGAAGGCATCAATCCCGTTAATATATTGACGTGCTGGAGACTTAGGGTTATCTGGATTGCAACCACCTTGAACCATCAGCCTCTGGCTCACAACATCAATTGGGGTCCACACAAGTTGAGCTGCCATGGCTGCACTCAAACCTGCTGCTGCATTGGCAATTGCAGCAGCAGTCGGTTCTGCAAGTCCTAACCTAACTGTTGCAGTCCCAACATTACTCTTGGTAACCTCCAGGGCAGCCATATACAGTGCTCGAGCTGGGATTGTACCCGTCAAGGAAGTCCCAAATCCTCTGTACAATCCTCGAAAGCCCTCATGCCTAACGAGAGAAAATGCAGTTTTGATGCAAGAAACTTGCGATTGAGCTACTTGCTGCCGGGTTTTCAACACTACGACAGGGTAAAGAGACGCTGAAACCCCAGAGAAAAGGGCAGCACCAAGGAAGAAAAATTTCGATTTATCAAGCATTTTCCAATCAATATCGGCCGGGATATGAATCTCTTGAGCGGATTCTTCCTCGGCCGCACTCAAGTTCATTTTCGCCACTTTCGAACCCCACAAAATTCAGCAGAATACTAAAAATCTAGTTCCTTCACAGTCCTCCAACCCCAACATCACTGACAACCCACCCTCATCATCTACAATCCTAACTGTACAACCTAAACGCCAACAAAAGAGAAAAAAAACAAAAAAAAAAACCAAAAAATCTAACTGTACGAGTTGTGTATACAATCACATACGTTGCAAATTGGAAGGAAATATTACAAGGAATCAACAAAATGAACGGGTTTTTCTCCTCTTGTGGAACCAGGTTTTGGATCGAACATGAGCTACAATGAATAGATCTAGCATTTCTATATAAACAAACAGTTATTACAGCCGAACCATACCGGCAAACTCATAATCCTCGCCGCCGGCGCCGGGAAATTCTTGTCACCCAAAAAGATCAGCTAAGCATATAGGAGGAACAGTGCGAGAGAGCGCTATGCACAGAGAGAGGGAGAGGGGCAACCGGAAGGGGTATTTAAAGGTGAAAATGGAGGTGGAAGAAGAAGAGAGGGCGAAACTGCCACGTGTCGGTTGTGTATAGTTTGTTAATGAGAGTTTGTTTTTTAGTGCTGAATTATCAGAGGGAACGTGTTGTCCGACAAGTGATCGACGAGGTAACTCTTATCCATGACTGGCTGCAGCTTGAATCCAGTGTGGTGCGTATCATCTAACTTTTGGCTCATTAATTGGGCCAATGATATTTTGCCACGTTTATATTCTTCACTGAATTTTTCAGGACTATTATGGGATGATAGTATATTAAAGCCGTATAAAATAAGAAAAACTTAAATTTTTTTTATCATGACAAGAAATATTAAATTAATTATAAATAAATATAAATATTTTTAATATATATAACTAATTTATTCTATTTTTAATTGAGTAATCTATTCAAAATTTCTCTTACAAGATATGTTGTATTTCAAATAGAAAAAGTGTCATACACCACTAAAAATTAAAATTGTTGTATAGTTAATAATTTTTTAAATATAATTTTTGTTAATAAATAAAAAAAATTATCTCAAATAATTATAATTGATAATAATTAATCAAAATTTTCATTATTAGATCACATTAAAAAAATTAGATTAATTATTGATAAGAAAAACTAATTTCTTCAAACTAAGTTAATAGTTAGTATTTTATTAAACTTGATATAAGAAATATTGCCGTATCACTCTCATTTTGGTTTTTTTTTGGCATATTATTGTCATTATTTATTTTTTGTATTTTTTTTTTGTTGGGACAATAAATTATGTACGGAGATAATTAATAAACAAAGAAAAGAACGAAAAAGAGAGCTAAAATAGTAGCAATTTGATGAAAGTGTGGAGAATCTGTGGGTTTTTCTTCGCAGATCTTAAAGGATAAGGTTCGTTTGATTGGTAATAATAGAAGAATAAAAAAAATGAATTTAAATAAAATAAAATAAAAAATTGTGATTAAAATTATGTTTGACATGTCAATGAAATAGAATAAAATAAAAATTATAAAAAATAAAATATTTTTAAAAAATAAAATTATTATAGTAATATTATTTTAATTTAAAAAATTATTTTAAATATTATAAATAAAAAATAAAATAAATTATTATTAATATAAAATTTTAAATTAAATTTTGTTAAATAATATTAAAAATTTTAATTTAAATATATATATTTTTAATTATAAAAATTTTTATAAATAAATTAAATAATAAAAAGTATTTTAATTTTTTTTTTTCACACTGTTTATTTTTTACTTATTTTTAGAGGTAATTTAAATTATTTTGAAAGATTCACAATTTTTATCATTTTTAACTATCAAATTAAAAAATAAAATGTCCAATTCTATTCTATTATCGTACTTTTTTTTTTATCTATCAAACGAAATCTAAAAAAGAGATTGGAAACGGAATGCTCGGCTTACGAGGCAGAATTATAGTGGCTGCTTATGAGTTACGGGTAAGACGGTCCGCAGTTGATAACTGCTTAAGATCAGGGTGGGTGGATCATGTACGATAGCATTTGCAGTCTGCAGTATGAGAGCGACTACAGCAGTCATCTGACGGCCACCTTTTTCCGCCGATGTCCAGTTGACACCTGGTCAAGTACCCACGAATTGTTTGTTTTAAAAAAACTAGTTAACAATTAGTTCATTATTAACGCAATTAACTTTAATTAATAATTTGTACGGAAAAATTTAATTAATACCGAGTAAGTTATTAATCAATCTTAAGCTAATTTAATAACAAGAGCCTTTAGAGATGAGTACTGTACACTGGGTTTTTCTCTTCTATCCATTCTCCACCTTATTAAAAATTATCATTCATAAAAAAAAAATATCAATTTTTAAAATTAAAGTTCAAGTTTTTATAAAATAATCTACATAAAAGATTTATTTTTCTCAAACTTTTCATAATTTCGAATATCGTAAAAATTTAAAAGGAATATATGATGTTGTAACGTCTAAATTTCAAAGAACACAAAAGATCGAGGTAATTGTTTGATTTTATTTTTATTTTATTTTATTTTTAAAATTTATTTTATAAAATAAAAGTAAAAAAAATTTATTTGATAAACTGTTTTAAAAATACGTTATTTTTTATTTTTTCGTGTGTTCTGAAAACAAAAATAAAAAATAAAAATAATTTTTTTTTATTTTTGTTTTTTTATTTTACCTTAAACTCTACCAAATTTAAAGATAGTGATTGAGGTACAACTAAATCTCAATGAGAACAAAATCAACTTTGAAGGGAAGCAAGAAAAAGAAAGTAATTGAAGCTTGAGCCATACTAATTATGCCCCAAGAACTATTCTCTTACATGCCCACTAGTTGCCTTGCCTGTATTTAAACACTCTGAATTCAATTAAAAATATATATTTTAAATGAATTAAATCGTGTTTGTCAAATTTATATGAATAAATTTTTTTAAAAAATTTTGAATTTAAATAAACAATTCGGATGTATTATTTTACTAATTTTTTAAATTCGACCAATTCAATCTATTTTCATGTAATTAAAATTTTTTAAATAATCTAAAATTTTAATTAGATTGGAATCTTTATCTGGAATTTTGTTAAGTGAGGTAACTCGACCAACTCCGCTGTCCAGCCCTACCTGCAAGAGCTATTGACTCTGCCGCTTTGTTGTGACTTGCGAGGGTGATGTCTCTATATATCTAGTCCTCCTTGAGCTTATTATGCAATGTGGTACTTTTTGTCTTTTTTAACTTAAAAAAGAACTTATGACCTTATATATATATAGAAAATGTATTTTCTGTGGCATGTACGGGCAGGTGCTATGTTTATTTTTATAGTCATATCAGTCGATTGCACGTAATCAGTCGACTGGTGTCACTGCACGTAATCAGTCGACTGGTGTCACTGCACGAAGGCTCACGCCGGAGAGAATCCTGATCCATATATATATATTAGTACATAAACAGTTACATAAACAGTATTACGCAATCTGATAGAAGAGGAGAATCTTCTGTTCAGAATGCTTGGTTCAACACCACATTGAAGAGTCTTCATTTCAACTGAATATAACACTGGAGCTTTCGATCAGAATGAAGCTAAATACTTTTTTCTTGGCAGTTTTAAAAAAGCTAGCATTCTCCCACATTAGTCTACACTCTGGTATATTTAGTTACCTTGGCATTTCCAGGAGATTCAACGTCATTCTCTTCTATCAACTGACTTAGTCCATTTGGATATATAGCTAAGTCAGATTGATGAGTGAGGTCTCTATGTTCCTTGAAGCTCTTGACCTCTTGCGATTGAATCTGCGGAACACCGTCTTACCGACCCAAAACAAAAAGCGAATTGTGAGGAACAACCCTACTAACCCAAGTAATGCAATCCAAGTTAGTAGAGAAAGACCCAAAGTCGCTTCAACATCTTCTCTGAAGGAATCAGGGATCACTGCTTCTACACCAATGCCGAAGGCCAACGACAACACTGAGAGATTGATACACATGCTTACTGATAAAAGCCACATCCCAAATTTGTGGTTCAGAGGGAGGCCGCTTATGAGCAAAAGGGTAATACTAAGAGATGCAGCAAAAGAGATAGTATTCAAGACTACAAATGGCCAGGCATAGCGTCCCTGCAAGACCCCACTTGGCGGATTCATTAGGGCTTGGAAACTCATGGTTGAAATCACAGTCGCCACCACCATTAAGTTCCCTCGAGTTTCTTCAAACCATTGCTCGCCCTTCGTTTTGAACCATTTATCCATCTGCTTTAAGCACTTTCTCCACCATGTTTTCTTTCTGGGTCTCCTTGCTTGGTCGGGAACAGCAATGGGGGTTCTCGATTTTGGCAGGGGAGGGAGATCTTCGAATTTGTTGTTTTTCCTATTGATGCCGGCGTCCATTAACAAGCACCGAATTTGAAGGCTTCTGAAGTCGCTTGGGTTGTGCTCCAAGATGTCGATGGCTGTAAAACCCATCTTATTCTCAGCACTTGCTTCTGCTCTTACTGCAGGTAGTGACAGCAGGTACCGTATGTTCTGCACAATCAACAAGTAATTCTCTGCTTAGAGATATAAGATATTGATAGAAACAATCTAATAATAAGTTTGATTCTTATTGCCTTTTTTATAATTAAACGTGAGTCAGTGTTTTTCATTCTTCAAAGTTAAAAAATTCGTGTGCGAAGGAATACCTAAATATGCAATTATTCATAATTTTTCATATAATAACTTAATTTTTTTTTATCTTTTAAAATAGTTTTTGACGTGATCATAATATTGATCTTTATTTTATAAAAAAGTATGTTAGATAATAATTTTTGGATAGACCCTCTTAAATAGTAAAACTTAACTTTTATTAGGAGATTAGAGTAGCTTTTCATTACTTACCAATTATTATGTCAAAAAATGTTTTATGTGAAGCTCAAGTTGTTAAATAAAGACCGATTGACCATTCATCTTGAAAGCTAAAGTTATTAAGCAATAATCATGAGGAATTTTAATATTTGTAATCTCTAACATGTACATGATGTTCATATAGGAAGAACATAAATAAGAATTCTTATAAAAGAAATCTTTACCTCAGTTTGCTTCAGCATCACAGCCAAGTGAAGAATAGTATTCCTGGTATTACAGTCTCTTAAGCTGAGCATTTCATTCTTGTCTCCAACCACTTCCACCAGCACTCTGAGGGTCTTCAACTGGTTATATTTAACGCACAAGTGGAAAACTGATTCGCTTCCATCAAGCACCATCAATGACTCAGGCCGTGCTCTAATAAGCTCTCTGACAATATCGGCTCGCCCTCTCATCACCGCATAGTGAAGAGGAACCCTTCCATCTTGATCAGCTAACAAGCATGCCTTGTCATATGCCTTAAGCAGCTCCTGAACTATCTCAGTGTGGCCCTCAGCAGAAGCCAAGTGGAGTGGTGAGCGTCTGAGGGAGTTCAACTCAGAAGCAAGTTTGGGTTTGTGAAGGAGAAGAGTCCTAGTGAAAGGAAGATGCCCAAGTGAAGCTGATATATGCAAGGGAGTTTCAGCAATGGTGGTGAGTGAAAGTTTCGTTAGAATTAGAGGGTCTTTCTGTATCAAATTGCTCAAGGTAGACACACATCCTTGTAGAGATGCTTCATAAATAGTACTGATCATTGTGTCATCTTCATTCATCATCCTCATCGCCTCTTCCTCTAACCCAGAAGATTTTCTCATCGGGGTCAATTAATACATTCAGAGATTCATTTGCAGCCTATCTAAACAAGGTAATGGTACAGAGTTGACTGGTGTAATACTGATGAAAAAGTTTGTGCTTATTTTCTTAGTGGTTGTAGATATTTTGTAGTGGGAGTCTTTGTTGGATCAAACTACTAACATTTGTCCATTTGTCCATTTGTCCATGTAGTTGTGGAAGAATGTTCAGGTCTTCTTTTTCACAACGAACGCAATAAGAAAGAAGGGTCCCGAATATTTGAAAACAATGATGCATATCCAGCAACAATGAGTGGTAGCCACTATAATGCTTTGTGATTATAAGGTTCAAACACAATGATTACTTGGGCAACCTTTCAATTTCAGTTCACACTTTTGTCATTATCTTTATTTTGACACCCCCCCCCCCCCCAAACTTCGTTTCTAGAGATAGAGGCAGTGTTTTTATCCTCCACCTGTAACACATTTACGAAGTTCATATAAAAAAATTAATGGGAATGAATACTGTCAACTTATTAATTTATAATTCATTCAAGTAGGATGCTTTTAACATAATATTTACCTTTTGCTAATGGTTGTGTTAAAATTTAAAAAGTACAGATAATAGACATTGTTGTACAATAAAGTATATAATATTTATATACAATTTTCAATGTCACGTGAAAGTGAAATATATTTGTCAACAATGTATTGAATGGTTCCATCAAAACTTCATATATTTAAATTGAGAGGTAAGAACATGCAATGTTCTTAATTTATATTGAGAGTTATTTATGGTGGATCATAGTTTATCTTGACATAAAATAATATGAAGAAAGGTATTTAATTTAAACACTGTTACTTTTATAAATAATTGTATTTAAATAAAAAAAATATTTTTTATTATATATTTTTATTATTTTTAATTAATATTATTAAAAATGAATTTATATTATTTTAAAAAATTTATTTACGTATTTATTATTTTAAAATTTATATTAAAAATTTTATTTTATTTAAATTTTTATATTAAAATATTATTATTAAAAATAATATTTAAAATTTTTTATGCATTTATTATTTTAAAATTAAAATATAAATTAGTTATATTTTAAATTAAAATATAAATAAATATGAATAAAATATAAAAATATAAAATAATTTGTAAAATTTATTTAATGAACTTTTAAAAATTATATTATTAAAATACAAAATTATTTAAAATAGTATAAAATTATTTAAAATAAAAAAATAATATAATAATATAAAATTTATTTAAACGAGTATTATCATTGACGATGCTCTAAAATTATTATAATATCAAACTTAAAGACCAAAACTATGAAAATGCCTCATTTTATGTAGACACAGGCTTCATGGACCTCAGCACTGTTTTTTCTTGCAAAGGCTGTTCTCTTGAGATGAATCCACTGGAATTGGAGTAAAAATTTTCCTTTCTTGCTTAATGAAATTCCCCTGCACAGTACCCGAAAAAGTTATATTCCACATTCTCAAATGTAAATAGCACATTCTCAATTGTTTCTTCAAAGAACTTGCTTCACCAGCTTCCATCTAGATTTTGCTCCCGTAGTGCGCATGCAGGTGCTCCGTGAAATTTTCAGACACCAAATGTTCCATTTCTTCAATAGCAACGAAAAATAGAGAGAGACGAAGAAGAAGTCAGTGCATGGGCAACTTTTGACTAGCCAATTAGATAAAACTCCAGCGATTCCTGTGATGAAGTTGGAACCAAGAACCATAGTGTGCCCCTTCGATCTGCAGAATCAGGGTTGAGAATTTCTCGATGGAGGCAGCCGTCTGAATCACCCAAGGTCTTTCGCCTCCCTCCACAAGTGACTAGCTATTTTCTGATTGCCTCAGCAAAAGCCCGACACACGGTTGCAGCAACTTCGAGGCCGTTTAATATAGTTATGGTATTGTGATTGTGAGCATCTCCGGTCATTTAATGTAGCAAAAAAATTAATTAATAAAAATATAATTTGCTAAAAAAACTTATTCGATATAACTAATTATGTTAAATTGTAGAAAAATATTTATATATTATGCTTTTTATTATAAAATTTGATGATACATATTTTAAAAATTTTACCAAATCTTTTTAAAATATATTTATATTTAATATATTAATATTTAAAGCTAGTAAAATAATTAATTTAATAATATTAAAATCGCTTTTAAAGAAATGGTTGGTGTTATTAATAGATTATCATAGAATCACACAATTTTGATTATTATTTTATACAACTAAAAAAGTAAAAATATCATATTATATTATTTTTTGTTATTTTACAAAATACTATTATATTATTTTTATAATAATTTTTAATTGTCATAACATATAATATTTAAGATAATAGAAAATGTGAAATAACAATATACTCAAGTCTAATTTGTATTTTATTAATTTTTAAATTGAGTAGAAGCAATAGAAATAGTTTATATATATATATATATATATATATAAATTAAGTTTTTTAAAATTTAATTTAAAACAATGTGGCGTAATTTGTTTTCTATCTCCAATATATCATTCTAAATGTATCTAAAAATACTAATAAATAATCAACTCCATGAAATAGTATTGAACTCCACTTCTTCAAACCAAAAAAAGAATCTAGCTATGGTTTTTAAAATATTTATTATTAAATTTCACAATAGAAATATAATATATAAATATTTTTTATAATTCAAGATTAACTCTTTTAAAAAATTTCTTCGCTTATGATTTTTTTGTTTCTTTCAGTAGAAGTTCACGTATCATACTTTTATGCAGCACTTCATCACAAATATTTTAAAAAATTTAAACAAATTTTTTCTTTAAAAAAAGAAAAAGAAAAAAGAAAATCCCTCTCGCGAGAAATTGAAAAATATAAAATACACGTCCTCTGCTTTCATTGCTCCTGCGGCGGCTTGCCTCTGCCAGTATGCAAAATCTTCACGTTTCTAACATTACCCCCACCAACTAGTTCCAAAGGCCGCGCTCTTTCTGTCTTCCTCTCTCACTCTCATGGCCTCCGCTTCACTGTTTCAGCCTTCTTTCTCCCTCAAATGTAAGCCTTCTCTTCCATACCCACCGCCGAAATCCAACTTCTTCATCAAAGCTCAGTTTCAACCTGGATCGCCCCAGGCCGACAACAACTCGGCCGCCACGCCTCCACAGCCGCCGCCACCACCGACGGTTTCAAAACACCGCCGCCCCGCCGATGAGAACATTCGAGACGAGGCTCGACGCAACAGGGTCACTCACAGCCACCTATTCTCCGCCAAGTATGTCCCCTTTAATGCCGACCCTTCATCCACGGAGTTCTACTCTCTCGACGAGATCGTGTATCGATCCCAATCAGGTGGGCTTCTGGATGTTCAGCATGACATGGAAGCTCTGAAGAAATATGACGGTGAGTATTGGCGCGCCCTGTTTGACTCTCGGGTGGGTAAGACTACCTGGCCTTACGGCTCTGGCGTTTGGAGCAAGAAGGAATGGGTCTTGCCCGAAATCAATAGTGACGATATTGTAAGTGCATTTGAAGGGAACTCGAATCTGTTCTGGGCCGAGCGTTTTGGCAAACATTTTCTGGGCATGAATGATTTGTGGGTCAAGCACTGTGGAATTAGCCACACTGGGAGTTTCAAAGATCTGGGTATGACTGTTTTGGTTAGCCAAGTTAATAGATTGCGAAAAATGAATCGGCCAGTTGTGGGTGTTGGTTGTGCTTCTACAGGAGACACCTCGGCTGCTTTATCTGCCTATTGTGCTGCTGCAGGGATCCCATCAATTGTTTTTTTGCCAGCAAATAGGATTTCAATTGCCCAATTGGTCCAGCCAATTGCAAATGGTGCGTTTGTGTTGAGCCTCGATACTGATTTTGATGGGTGTATGCATTTGATTCGGGAAGTCACAGCTGAGTTGCCAATATATTTGGCTAATTCTCTGAACAGCTTGAGACTAGAGGGGCAGAAGACTGCAGCTATTGAGATTTTGCAGCAGTTTGATTGGGAAGTTCCTGATTGGGTCATAGTGCCAGGAGGAAATCTGGGAAACATATATGCATTTTATAAAGGGTTTCATATGTGTAAAGAATTAGGACTTGTTGATAGGATTCCCAGGCTTGTTTGTGCTCAAGCTGCAAATGCTAATCCGCTCTATCTATACTTCAAGTCAGGGTGGAAAGAATTTAAGGCCTTAAAGGCCAACACTACATTTGCATCTGCCATACAGATTGGTGATCCTGTTTCAATAGACAGAGCTGTTTATGCCTTAAAGAATTCAAATGGTATTGTTGAGGAAGCAACTGAAGAAGAATTAATGGATGCCATGGCTCAAGCAGACTCCACTGGCATGTTTATATGTCCTCACACTGGGGTTGCCTTGACTGCATTGTTTAAATTAAGGAAGAGTGGCGTTATAGGACCTACAGACAGGGCTGTGGTAGTGAGTACTGCCCATGGGTTGAAGTTTACACAGTCAAAAACTGATTATCATTCCAAGAATATTAAGGACATGGCTTGCCGATTGGCTAACCCGCCAGTGCAGGTGAAGGCGGACTTTGGGTCAGTTATGGATGTTTTGAAAAAGTATTTGCTGAGTAAGGCTCCAAAATATTAGGTTAGGATTGCAAGTTTTGCTCTTGTACTCTATGCTTCACCGCTTCTTATTAGCTTTTAGGCACTGCAGTGTCTTTCTATTAGCTTCAAGTTTTAGTGTTTGCTTGCATTCTGTATGCTGCTCTATGTTGGAGCATGCTTACTGATTTATCTGTGTTGACCATTTGGTAGCCCCCGCGCACATGAATTAAATGGAATCAGAGGAAGCTCATCATTGGCCTATATGTGAATTCCAGAAATATCCCCCGTCCCCTCTCCCTCCAAAATAACTTCTCTTTCATGTTCTTATAGCATTACGCTAAATTTGGGATTCATCAAGCCTTTGAAGACAGTGTCTCCATGGCTCGTCTCATCATACATTACTTATATATGTGGTCCAAACTTCAAACCCCTCCTATTGTTATGTACTTCAACTACATGGCTGCCTTGTGACAATTTCGTAACTACTTGGCAACTATTTTGTTCTTTGAAATGTTTGTCAATCATAGGTACACTTAGTGAACTAAACCAATACAAATTAACAGTATTGACATTTTAAGTATCTTTTAAGAGGAATTCACATTTGACATGTCTACATATTTATTTTTCATTGACTTGCATGCATATTGCTAAACATAAAAATCAAATTCAAGTATTCAAAATATCATGATATGGGATGTCAAGACCATTATACCAATGTATGAAACGCTCCTTAGGTAAACCAGATAATCATATAATCATATCATGAACTTGAAGGATAGTGTGGGCAATCAGGCAATGGTTGAAAGTATGTGCTTCCTCAGTAACAAATAAGGTGCCAGACCTAATCAAACAAGCAGCCCAGATGGATTGTGAACATTTACAGCGGTCTCCTATAACACACAAATAAATTATAAATTCCCAAGCTGTCTATCTCTGCTTGCTATACCTGACATGTTAAAACAGAGTACTTTTCCAACCTGTGGTTTGTTGGATTATACCAAAATCTGTCGATCTTCAAATTTGTTACATCTTATGAATTAACATTAAAATAAATATATATGCCAATATTTTAAAGTTAATTTGACAACTAATTTTAAGAATTGTTAGCTTATGAGCACAGGTAACAAATAGCTTATTAGAATATGTTAGACTATAAATCAAATTAACTTCAATATTTGTTTCGCATTTGTCCTTTAATTACTTTTCGTTGTATTTTCATCTTTAGTTTTAAAATGGCCATAAAATATCCTAAATGCTTTGTCATGACTGTTGACACAACTGTGCGGTTTGGCATCCAACGTGTCCTACTGTTATGTTAGGGTTCAAGAATGTGAGCCCAAAAGGGGCCTAACTATCCTTAAAAACAAAAACAAAAACAAACAAAACGAAAGACCAACACAAATAAGTCCTAGTCATCGTTGGTCAAGGATTTTTCCAGGATAAATAAAATAATACAAATATACCAGAAATAATGTTTCCGAATGAGAATTCTTCTACGATCATATCAAAGTTACACCATTCTTAAGATATACACAATATTAATAAGGTACACTAGCATTCTGTATGTTTAACACCAAGCTCGATCAACCGTCCATCAGCCTAGCAATTCCTTTTTATGAGGCTGATATTATAGATGGCCATGGGGTCCCCCCCCCCAACTCTTTAATTGACTACAGATAGGTAGTTTAAAATGTAGTTATAATAACAGCTAAAGTAATCAGCACAGCAATTGTAAAAATTAGGGCCTGCAAAAACCACAAAATTTGATATCAAAAGAAGGAAAGAAATCACGAGCAGTCTCCCTCGTGAGTACACGGAAATATAATGCTTTAGCATGGCTAATGAGGAAGATATACAACGTCATTTTGTTTTTGGTATTGAACAGTTATATAATTTTTCTTAAGAAAAAATTTAAATGCAGTTTTTAGATGTTTGTTATGAGGTTCTTCAATAGGAATATGACATGTGGAATGACTTTTTCCAAAGAGCCAATAATATGATGCAAAGTTGTAAAAAATGTGATTCTGTTTTGATTAGAGAACCTATTAGCAAAAGTCTTGTCCTTTATCA
The DNA here is from genome assembly GCA_037074535.1 of Gleditsia sinensis. Lineage (NCBI taxonomy): Eukaryota > Viridiplantae > Streptophyta > Magnoliopsida > Fabales > Fabaceae > Gleditsia > Gleditsia sinensis. The sequence goes on along the minus strand of CM073468.1, from coordinate 3,709,913 downwards.
CATTATACTTCATTATGCTGTGTTCAAAGGATCAGCTGCAAAACAGCACTTTTGATAACCAAAATGGAGGATGAAATGTGAACTATTTTGACACTTACAGCTATAGCAGAAGCAGCTAGTCCAGCTCTTTCTCTTGGATCCTTATGATAATAATTGCCAAAGTAGAGAATTGTGGCATAATACCACATCAGTGGGCATGCAAGTCCAAGCACAAGGCTAGCCAGAAAGGAAAGGGGGGAAGAGAAGATGCACAAATCAGTGATCAAACTAAGCAAGTTAAAGAGAGTGAGTGAGCAAAGAGTAAAGTTGTACAAAATAACTCACGAAAACCATCCAACTCCACAGCCAAAACATGGAAGCGGCTTGTCAAATTTTCCCAAAAGCGGGTCCTCTGAGTCCCTAATAGAAGCATACTTGCCATTTCTTTGGTCCACTGTATCCATTCAGAGCCCTATGTAAACCAATTTCAAGTTCAGTGATTAATTCACTTATATTTCACTCATATAAAATGCCTATGTGCAGGATTTTCCTTTAAAAAGAACCATAGCTTCAAGACATGGATTATATCATAATTCTCTTAGGAGGTAAAAAAACAATGAAACAAAGAAACGAGATGAGTGTTTCAGTAATTTTAGCTGCGTACAAAAAAATGGTAGGTTCATGATCATTTACCCGAGGGCCAAGGGGAACTTTTCAGTAACTGTCATGCTTAGTGCTACAACATAATAAAATAAGTATCTATGTCTTTTGTCTCGTACCAATCACTACTTTTATTTAAACACACGAAATTCCCAGTCATGTTGCATATAAATAGCTAAGTCTCTTTTTTTCAACAAATAGTTTGACAAAGAGGGTTACGGGTCAATCCAAGCACTTTTTTTTCTCTTCTTCTTTTTTCCTCTCTTAAATTATTTTACACGCGTCCTGTGAGTTCACCCTTGATCATAAATGAGTGAAAAAGCTACCACAAATATTAAATCCTGTTGGTTAACGTTTAGTACTAAGTACCAAGAAAGCAGCAATTAACGGCCAATGAGCAAGTGCATCTTTTTCTACTATTATTTCTTCTGAAAATAGTAAAAAAAATTTATAAAGAAACTGACAAAGAGGCCAACCTATTGCTAAAGTTATTCAATTGTTAAACATAAAATCACTACCCAATTTTCATAAATTATAATTAAAAATTTTCAGTTTCTGTGAGACCAAGGATCTTTCACCATATGACTGCTAGCTCCTTATTGACAAGAAAAGGTCTTAGTTTAAACTCTTAATAGAGTAAATAGTTAAGTCCTGAATGATGGTAAAGTTTTAAAGGAGATTTGAGAGGAGTAATAATGCCCCGTAGCCAAAAAACTATTATTTACTAGAAGAGAAGAAAATCTTCTAAAGAAAATTAAAATGACCTATGAATTCTAATGCCAAACAATTCAGTTAAATTCAAAACACCATTTCTTGCTCAATGTTTTGACACAGGTTATCAAGAAAGCTTACATTCTCTACTTCACTATCTGTAATATGCACACATGTTGCAGACCATTGTTTGAAAAAACATGTCTTGATCCATCTTCAATACCATGACTCAGCAGATAACAGAATCCAGGGCATGCAAAATCAGCTTAACTAACCTAATAATCTGCTCTATATCAACAAGAAAACTTATCTAATAGGGTGAAAAATGAGAGACTAATTCTGCCATGTAGTAGTTACACAGGTAGAACAAGCTGGAACCCACCAACTTATGCCATTTATAACTCAAATTTGGAACATCTGAACCGCCTGGCAATGGCTAAATGGTTATAACTCATGGGAGAAGGCCTCCTATACTCTATAATAACCCCTGCCAATGAGTTCCACTTTACTGCCTTCTAAGATCTTAAGCCCAAATGCAATCTATGATTACATATCTTTGTTTTAAGCTAGAAATAGTACAAACTTGTTTCTCCTCAATTAGAAAAAAAAAAAAAAAACCTCTGCAATATAAGAATGTCAGCGTTCAGCTTCAACCAAGATGTTTATAAGTCCAGAAATTGGAACTTTTATTACATCAATCAATACTTCATTGAGTTAACGAAGATAAACAACAAGAGATAGTTGTTCTACCAAGATTGTTAGCTCCAAATTCCCAATCAGGTTCACATCTGAGAGGAAAACTATTCACAAATTGAAGATAGATGTTTGATGGATGATTTAGAGGCTTAGCTATGAAAAGATGAAGATTCTATAGATGAAAGCATTTAAATAAACATCAGAAACATCTCATAAGTCTACTAGAATGAAGATTACAGCATAAAAGTGAACTGTACTGTGTACCTTTTATTTAAAAGATACTAAATACACCAAGCAATGAACAATTATGGATGGTAGCTGCATTTTATATTTGCTTCCTTATACATGGTGGAAGAATACATCACTTGGAAGATCGAGCATGAAACCAATCACATTAGATAACTCCCAATTACTGATTGTATTTCAAAAGCCCTAAAATATCACTGATATTCTTGAGGGGCCACAGAATAATCCCTTTAATATATACAACAATAAAAAATGCGCTTGCACATATAAAACGTCCAAGCAAAACAAAGCATAAACTTCATAATTAATCTAAGAATAGAAGTGGCTTCATCAAAACTAACTCCACCTTGCAAGTTAAATAAACGGTGCATTTGAGTTCATTAACAACCCATCAATTCTTTTTTAAGCTCTCCCAAGATAAATTAATAATTTAAAAGAAGAAAAAATACAGAAAATTCATCAAAATATTTAAAAATCACGAAAATCCACAGTCCAGCAACGAAATTCCCAGAAATGTAGGCTGAAAATCAAGAGAAAGAGTTACCTGTGAATTTATGGCGAAGAAAAGCTGAAACAACTTCTGCAGAAATTTGCAGCGGAAGAAGAAAAGGTAACTTTCCTAGGAGAAGTGATTCTCTTAAATGGCGGTGAGGAAGACGTTTGCCTCCATTTGCTGTACCAACTGAAAAGCAGTGAATGGAACAATTAATCTCTCACTCTATAAAACTACAAACGATGCGACTTTTCATCAAATAATACTAAAAAATTTATTTTCACACTGATTCATTTTTAATATTTTTAAAATTTTTACACAGTTACAAATTAAAAAAATATATTAAATAAAGCCTATGACTCTAAGCTGACGATACGGACCTTCTTTTTTTTTTTTTCATTTTTGGATTTAAATGAGGCTTCTTGTGTTGTCAACTTACCTGACGACATAAACTGCAAATAATTTTAAAGCATGTCGTCAAGAAAACTGACTACGCAAACTCCCTTTAGTTCTGGAGCCTTGGTTTGCGTCTAGTCTGTTCTGAAATTTTTCTTGCACATCAATGATAGTTAGAGTTCTTAACGGAGACTGGGTCCTGTAAATTGACCCATTAAATTTCATATAAGATATAGAAATAGATCTTAATTTTGATAGTTATATTTTATAAGCCCTATGACCAAATCGGATCGGGACCACTTGGTCTCTCTCTCTCTCTTTTTTTTTTAGTCAACCTCTATCAAATTGCTTTAGAGATGGAAGAATCTTTAAATTTGGCCAAATGCAAAGAATGCTTTCAAAACCATAAATTTTTATCGTTTCGAGAGGTTGTTTAATTGCCTTTTCAAGGGGCAACATTTTTTGTGCATAAATTGTTTGCTTTCTTAGCATTTGTCTGTTGTGATTTCATCTTTGTTACTTATTTGATTATTTGAATATATTTATACTTGTCACGTGAAGATTTGTTGTCTTTGAATTAAAGTAAAATAAAAAAAAATCAATTTTACAAAACTAATTTCAATGACTAATCAAATTAAAATTTAACTCTTAAAGTCAAATTTATAAATTCAATCAGACTCGTTTAAAATTTTAAGAGTCTGTATTTAAATATAATTTGTTTAGTTCAACTTTAAAAAAAAATTAAAACCTTTAATAATTGAATTAACTTTAATTAACACATTTATTAATAGTTAAATTTTACTAACTTCTCGATAATTAAAGTGCCAAATAAAGACAGCCAAAAAAAAAGTTTGAAGGTTTCTCTTTTCTCATCAGATTCAGCTATTAAAAAAAAGTAATTAAAAAAAATTGGGAGCATAAGATTAAAAAAAAAACAAATAATTAAAGTATCAAAGAATGAAATGGAAAGTAGAGTAAGTAATTGAAGGAGTGAAGAGAAGGAAAAGGAGAACCTATGAAACTTCATGAGTTTTGATAAATAAATATAAAAAAATCCCATTAATTAATGAACAGAAATTTTTTCCATGGAAAACAAATGAAGCCAAGTTAGAAGATTAGAGAAGTTTATAAAATTTAATTATATGAATGATATTTGAAATACTTGGTGCAAGTAAGCTAATCTTAAAAAAGAAATTTTAATAAAGTTTGATTTTCAGTAAAATTTGACATGTAGTAAAGAAGTGGTCAAGGAAAGTCTAGAGACAATTCAAAGTCCAGCAAAATGCTTAAGTGGCTAGAAAGAGAAAGGACGTGTTTCCAGTTAGTTAATAACGGTCTTTTCTTTTTACCTATTCCCGCCAAGTATAGTAAAAGGGGTACGAGGCATCGGATCCATGGGAAAACCTCATTTCTTCTTGAATTTTTCATCGAGCATTCCCAATCTGCACCTGCCATCAGCTCCGTAGGGGTGGTGCTGCCCCCTATGGCTATCACGCGAGCGCCTTCAAATGTGGGAGAAGGCCCTGCCCCCGGAGCCACGGTGATCGCCATTGATAAAGACAAGAACAGCAAACACGCTGTCAAATGGGCTGTTGATCACCTCTTAAAGAGCTCTTCTTGCACCCTTGTACATGTTCGCACCAAGACCTTGCATCCCCGTAGGTACCCTTCTCCTTCGTCCCCATCATCGTGAACCCATAAGCTCTGGTTGGGTGCCGTTCTGGGTCGGTATAATTAATACACAAAGGGTGTTTGTGATGGTGTCTAACTGAAACTTGTAACAATGGGTTTACCCAATTTATACATTGCATGATACTTTATAATTACTTCTGCCAAATCGTCTTTTTGTTCATACAGGAGCTTCTTATAGACAGTTTACTTCCATTTTTTCTGGTGCATTACTTTTTTTATTTTAATTTGCTTATGCAGATGATATGGGTGCTATTCATAAAGAGGGTCGCCCACCGACTGAAGAAGAATTGCATCAATTTTTTCTTCCCTTCCGAGGATTTTGTGCTCGAAAAGGGGTGAGTAATCTGCAGTAAGCGTATATTTGCCAAGATCTTTCAATTCAATCTGCCTGATATATGACACACATTTTCAGAATAAATGGAAGCATATAGGAATAGGACCATTCTAAAAACGCCTAGACCTTGGTGTCTTTGTTCTGTTAATGAACACTGTATGCTAGTCTAAAGTTCCCTAGACGGAGAGGCATTTCTCAATTATAACTATCTATGTACTTGCATACAAATACCTGAGTCAAGAAGCTAAAAGGCATAAAAAACTTATTACTATAAAAGTCAAAATTTTAATCCTTATACTACAGTCTGCCTTTACGTCTTTATGCTTAACTATACGTATAGAGTATTATGACTTATGAGGATTATAAGGTATACATGGTACTGAAATTCTATTAATTTCATGAAAAGCTAAATACCTTCTACTCTTCAACTCTTAATTTGTTATTCTCCGCAAACTGGGTTTGAAGTGTGTGTACGTGTGTGTGTATATGTTTATATATATATAATTGGTTTATAATTACGGACTTTGAGCATTTCAGATTGCAGCAAAGGAGTTGGTCCTGCATGACCTTGATATTCCAAGTGCCCTTACTGATTTTATCATTAACAACTCCATCAGCGATGTTGTTGTTGGGGCTTCTCACCGGAATGCTCTTACAAGGTTCTCCATCTCTCTCTCTCTCTCTCTCTCTCTCTCCCACATGGGAATATGTCATGGTAACTTATGTTTAGACACATATTCATCTCTAAGATGGATACTGTGTAAGCTTTCCCAATGCCTTGTTCGAGCAATTTGAGAGTTTTGCTAGAAAAATATTAAGGAATGACGAAAAAGATTTGGCAATCAGACAATTCGCTCTTCTTTTATGAACGTCCAAGGTAAATTTACAACACAAATGCTTATCAACTACAAATTCATTCTCCTTATAATGATGTGATTCCATTAATTGAAGGAATTCACAATTTACATGAAAGGTCTCCCTTGCCATAGTTAATAGGACGCAATCTAGTATCATAGCCTCCTGTATAGAAAACTACACCTGTAATTTAGACTTCTCAAAAGTTGGTATATTTTTCCCGCTTCCCTGAAGTTAGTTCATGCTCTAAATGCTGAGAAACAGCACTTTTAGAGTTTTAGTGCAGAGGCTGAGAAGGGTTGAGTCAAAACTTCAAATATTCTCTCTTTAAACCAACAATCTTGTGACATGTTCACTGCAGGAAATTTAAAGATGCAGATGTGCCAACTAGCTTAGTCAGGTCTGTGCCTGAGTCCTGCACAATACATGTTATATCAAAAGGAAAAGTACAGAATATCAGACCGACAGGTCATCATCAAAACATTACAGTAACTACATCTGTAAAAGACACAGCCAGCCCCAACGGAAATTCTCAACCGGATCATTTGCATAAGCTTCTTTCAAATACCCCAGATTCTGAAGAAGCTAACAGGTATATACACCAGATATATTACTTATAGTAACAAAACAACAACTATGACAGTTAAAACTTCCCGAGCGTCTCAAATGCTTTTCAGATGTCAGTTGACAAGAACTATAAGTTCAATGGAGCATTATCCATGTGGGAATAATGATGTTCAAAACATTTATTTTTCTATTGTATAACGGTAGGGCTATGGATCATGTAAGATTACAGATGTTACTCTAGATTCCTAGAGTTCATTAAGCATGATGGTATGAAGTTGGTGATAACTTCTTTTCACTGTGATTTAAATCCTTTTACCTGCTAACGGAGGGAGAGAAAAGATGGAAGAGGGTGTTAAGAGTTGATTGGTTTTGATGAACATCTTGCCCGTCTGATCATGTTTGCAGTGCTTTCTTTGATTAAATAACATGTGCCTGGCATTTTGACGCTCTCGTGTTTATACAGAAATCCATTAAATCATGGATGTTGGCGAAGTTCAGGCCTTGGATTATCTTTTGGTCGAAACCATAATGCTATGCAGATGGTACCACATGAGCCAAGAGGAGAAGCTAATTCACCAAAACTATCATCTGAAAGCTCCTCGCCACAGAAATCTAATGAAAATCCCTATTCATTCATTAGTGACATTTCAGGGCCGCTTAGTGTTCAATCCAATGATAAGTTACATGAAAACCAAGAAGTATCCGTTAATGCAGACTGTTCCAGGATCCTCTCCTCTTCAAAAACCCTAGTAAGTACTATTTTATTAAAGTGACAAGGCCACACTCTTTTAGCATCATTTGACACTTTGAATAATCATAATTTGGCATATGCATTTTATAATCACATGAAAGATTAGGTGTGCTTCATCAATGGTCAATCCTCACCCACATAAGGCTTGAGTGTTCTATATTGCCCCTCTATTTTGCTACCACAATTTACAACCACTCAGCCTATTTTTTTGTTATAGGAGTTTGAAGACAAACGCAGATAAGCACAATATATTTGGCTTTGGTATTCATTTCTGCCAATATTGTAATGAAGATGCCAGACTGCAGTTGTGAAAACAAGAAGTAATTAATCATTTTGAAGTCAAGCCACCAGCTTGATTTTAAGCTAACCTCGATTAAATGCTAGAAAACCAAAAGGGCCCTTAAGTACAGAACCACTAATATTCAAACGTGAACTATTTGTTTTGTCATGGCATTTTTCTAATACTTTGTGTACATGAATTGTTTGAATAATATATAAGTAACACACTCCTTATTTAAGGATTCTTTTTTTTTTTTTTTGGAAATGATAATGTAAGGTGCTTGCAATATAGGATGTTGCTCCTTGCGTGTGTTTTAAGGTGATCATTGACTAGAAAATGTAAAATTTAGAATCTGGGTGCGGTACAGATGCCAAGATATCATGAATCTTTAACCTTATAGTATACTTGTAATTTTCAATTGTATGAATCTAGTTTTAGATTTTATGGTAAATTCTTTTTTTTTTAATCTTAACATGACAATGAATCAATTATATTTTTTGAAGTTTGATGTGTCAATGTCCATGCTCAATAGATTGTAAAGGATAAGGCAATTTATAAGTTTCTATTGATTGCAACCGATGTTTTAATCATTAAAAACTAAAGTTTGAATCTGACAGAAAATAACTTACATGCGTATAGCCTAAAGATTTCCAAACTGTTTTTCCATCATAAGGGAATAGTTAACCCTTCTTTCGCCCTTTGCATGAATTATACAGAAAGGCTTGGAGACCGAAATAACGAAACTAAAAGTAGAACTGAGAAAAACAATGGAGAAATATAGTTCGGCCTGCAGAGAAGCTATTGCTGCAAAACAGAAGGTAATTTCATGCTATATATTATATTGGTATGATACCTTTTAGAATAACCCACGGAAAAAGATAACTTAAAAGACCAGTATTTTGTCATTTAGGCAATGGAGCTTGAACGGAATAGGGAAGAAGAAGAACGCAACATAGAAAAAGCTAGGCTCGCTGAAGAGGCTGCATTGGCTTTGGCAGACGTAGAGAGGGAGAAAACCAGGGCTGCAATGGAGTCAGCACAAATGGCAGAACGCCTAGCAGAAATGGAGACCCAGAAGAGAAAGCATGCAGAAATGAGAGCCGTGCTTGAGGAAGAGGGGAGGAAGAAAGCCGTAAATGCACTTGCACAAAATAGTATCCAATGTAGAATATACAGTATTGAAGAAATTGAGGTTGCAACAAACTACTTTGATAATGCACAGAAAATTGGTGAAGGTGGATACGGACCTGTTTATAGAGGGGTGCTTGATCACACTGCTGTTGCCATTAAGGTCTTGAGACCAGACATAGCACATGGGGAGAGGCAATTCTTACAGGAGGTAATCCTCATAACTTTCCTTTGACAGAGTCTCCGGCCGATGATTAAGTTCTGACAAATTTAAGCTTGAGATTTTCTTCTTGATGGCAGAATATAATTTTCATTTATGAAATTGGAACCTGGCATTTATAAAGAGTTAAATAAAATTAAATTAGTTATCCATTTATGAAATAAAGAGGTTACGAAGTGAAAGAATGATCTCATAGAGTTATGGATGACTTTCAGAAACTCAGAAAGGCATAGTCTAGGTTGAGTAACCCTGTATTTCTTCTTGCCATAAGGAGTGTCCTTCAATAGCTAGAACAATTTTTGATGTTCCTGATTTCATAAAGAACATTGTGCTAATTGTTTACTACAACCACATGACAATTAAACCTCCATATGAGGTCTGACCATCTGACGTTTGCACAAGTACATGGCATAATTTAGTTTCTTCACTAAAAGGAATACTGCTTGAACAACATTTCCATCTAATATCAAAATATACAATTTGGCAAAGCTCATTAATTGTTACTTAAGTCTATACTGCTGCTTAAATTGTTGAGCTCAATAATCTTTTGTATGTGACATCCTTGGGCTCGTCTCCATTCAACTTCAGTTGCATATTTGTGATAACCTCCAAGCACTTTTCATCAAGCACATGGAGCTGCAGGACTTAAATATTGTCCATATGTGAATAATGTAATCTATGTTTCACAAATGAGGAATGACAATCATATATTTAATTTGCAACATTAAATAATATATGAGGATTATGATATGGAATTAGAGTCTGAGTTATCTTCTGTTTCAATGGTTTCAACGCAGGTTGAAGTTTTGAGCACCATAAGACATCCGAACATGGTTCTTCTGCTAGGTGCCTGCCCAGAGTTTGGATGCCTTGTGTACGATTACTTGGAAAATGGCAGCTTAGAAGATCGTCTCTTCCAGAAAGATAACACTCCACCAATTCCATGGAAACTTCGGTTCAAAATAGCTGCAGAAATTGCCACTGGCCTTCATTTTCTTCACCAGACAAAACCTGAACCGTTGGTGCATCGAGACCTCAAGCCGGCAAATATCCTCTTAGACAGGAACTATGTGAGCAAGATTAGTGATGTGGGTTTGGCCAGGCTTGTTCCCCCATCCGTAGCTAACAAAACCACTCAATATCGCATGACAGCTGCAGCTGGTACATTTTGCTATATTGACCCCGAGTATCAACAAACAGGATTGTTGGGTGTCAAATCAGACATATACTCATTAGGTGTATTGCTCCTTCAAATTATTACTGGAAAGCCTCCTATGGGTTTGTCTAACGTGGTTGAGAAGGCTATCCAGAAAGGTAGATTTCCAGAGGTGCTTGATCCAAGTGTGACTGATTGGCCTGTTGAAGAGGTTTTATCATATGCTATGTTGGCTTTGAAGTGCTGTGAGTTGAGGAAACGGGACAGACCACGTCTTGGTTCTGTCATTTTGCCGGAGCTGGATCGACTCAAAGATCTAGAAGTGGACACTGACAATGATAACCCACCTGCAAGCCAGGTTAGTCAACTGCTGGACTTACGTAATTTAATGGTACCTGCTTGGGTTTCCTGTGTTTAGCTTTCTAGCTTACTAAACTTGAAATTCAGCTTTCAAAACCAAAAGCGTAATAAGAACAGAAAAACAGGAAGATTAACCATGACTAATATCCCAAAACAAAAGAAACAGGATCAAACCTCACATACTAGTCTCCAATTCGCAAACTAATTCTAGATATCAATACTATTTTCTTTGTCAATAATCACTTTAACTAAAATTTTTTTGCAGTTAACTAAAGATTCATGAATAATTTAACATACTCCCTCACACAACATGAAAGCCATTTGAGTTTGAAGTGCAGATAAAGTGAAATTTCTGGCTTGATTAAAGAGATTTTGATATCACGTCACTTCAGAAGTTTTAGTCAATAATTTTATTATCACATTCTTTGAGGTTTTCCAATTAAAGTAAATTCACTGGCATTTTTGAAAGATTAGCTAGACCAAAAGAATACCATGGCTAAAAGCTTTTAAAATACATAAATAGAAAAATACCAGGATGTGCCTTTTAAATTATGATTTTCTATCATGTATAATCAGGAAGGAATGAGTAACAATCTTAATGTGGAAATGGAAAATTCAACGTAGATTGGGAGAAGAAGGTGGCAGTCCTTCAAGTCCCCGACCAAGACATGGAGCGGGCAAGATGATTCGCGGGAACCGGGCTTCTTTGGCTTACCAACAACTGGGAAACATGGGGGCAAAACCAGCGACAAGGGTTCTTCATATCCAGACTGCTGGTCCTGGTCATTTGTAAGTTGCTTCAATCCTCGTCCCAGTTTAAAGAAACTCTACTCATTCTCATGAAGAACAAGTTCAAATCAATCATCTATTGTCTCCTAATTATAACAAACGAAACTTGCTGTTGCAACGTCAACAGAAGACCCCCTTTATCTATATTTCAATCTTAAAGAGTGTTTCTCTAAAGAAAAAATAAAATGTACACGCAGCTTTAATTCTTGCCCTATTTACGTTGTACATCCACTTACGTTACAGAAAAAGTGTCCCCTATTTATCATATATGTTTTCTTTCTAATTGACACATGTTAATTGGAATCTAGTTTTTTTAAAAGTTCTTAAAGAATTTTTTAAAATAATTTTTTTTAAAAATAAAATTAACTTACTATCTGATAATTGTGTTTTTTTTTCGAAATTTATTTTGAAATTTTTTAAAAAAATACTTCAAAGAATCTCAAGATTTTGTTGATTAGAAAATGGAAAAAGTGAACTGTTTAAAGACATCAAATTTGTTTCAATATTAAAAAAGAGTGTCATGTGAATTATGAATTTATTAACATAAAATATTATTTTATACAATAGCCTTTACGATTTTTTTTTCCCACAAATGATGAGGAGCATCCATTAGGTTGATCATACTTCCAAGATTCCATATTTATTAAAAAAATGGCAAAAAAAAAAGCATTACATGCTATATTCATATTTCTTAAAACTACAATTTATTATATTCTAAAATTTGATGATTAAGTATTAATAAAGTGCTTAGTAATAAAATGGCATAGAATACAGTCATCCGTCTCAATCTAATTAAAAAAATTAATTCAAATTAAATTTGATCGAATATTATGAATTAATATAAATTAATTTTTTTAAAAAAATTGAATTTAATTAAAAAAATCAAATAGCTTTTTTTAAAAAAAAAAATTAGATCTATGATTAAATCTAACTAATTTGAATTAAATTAATTAAAAAAATTTAAATAATTAAAATTTTTAATTTAATTCGATTATATTTTTTTTAACGTAATTTTGATCGAGTCAATCAAATGACGTGATATAATGGTGTGCTCAAACCGACTTTGTAATGTCCATTATTATTTAAAATGGCAGACAATT